>CM051829.1:105748788-105761288 GCA_028451465.1 Erethizon dorsatum | reverse complement strand
AACAACATTTATCTGCAAATAGGAATTTAGCAAGCTTCAGAAGGCTCAGGAAAAATATTAGACTCCTTTGTCTTCTGTAATGCATTTTTTTATTGCTATGCAGGGGGAAAATGACATATTTGAAAACTTCTTAAGCATTTAAAAATATCCTGCTGTATTTTAATGCTCGTATATATCCTTTTCCCTCGCTCAGGTTTATGGAGTAATTTTAAATGTATTCTTTATTTAGTAAGTGTTAATTACATGAAACTATATGCAGTTCTATTTAATTTATAATATGGGATGGCATGTAGAATAACCATCTTAAGAATAAAAATCTTATTTTTTATTGCAAATTAACCAGTCAATCTCTGATGATTCAAGCTTCTTTTAGGAATACCGATACATATAAATGCTTATAGGTTTTTATGGTTTGGATTTTAATGAGATGAATCGATAGTACAGAGTTGAGAACAATAAATAGGTAACATACATGTTTTGAGATAGCATTTGGAAATAGAGGCAAGCCATTCATAGTTACACTTGGTAACAAAACCCAACAAAAGTGCTAGGAATAAAATGGTGGACTCTTCCCCACCAACCCTCCTTTTTTAAATGTAAAAGCCTACCCCCACCCTGCCCAAGTTATGTCTTGTCTTATGATACTGGTTTTATACCTTTGCTTTCCTGCCTTAGCAAAGTATAAAAAATGATTGTTACAGCTCACCAACATGCGTGGTGAGAGTTGAAGGATGAAGAGAGGAGATGGAGAATGTGCTGGAATACAAAGCACTGAATCTAGGCAGTGGCAGTGGTAGCGAGGGACTAAGTGCAGAGGACTCTTAAGAGATACGAACAGGGCTTCAGTACTATCTTGCTGAGTACAAGGTGATGTAAATTGAGAGGCGTTAGGAAGGAAAACTGGAGAAAAACCTAGTGTGTTTATGAGATGATGTGTATTGTATCTTTCTTAGTTTTCTGTTTTCCACACCTCTTTCAGGATGGAAGTAGTGGGCTGTTCATTTTGAAACAAAATATAGTTTAGACCACGAATAAGAACCTACTAGTGTATATTGGAAGCCAATATACACTATTGGAAATGTTGGAAGCCAAAGAAACAGAGACAGGTGGCCTTCAAAAATTAATGGCTCTTAAAAGGCATAAGAAAATACGACTTAAGGAAATGTTCTTGTCAGACATTGGTAAGAAGCTGTGTTTTGGGGGTGATGTTAATTAAGAGCATTTCCCTGTTGGCATAAATGTCTCACATTTCTGCCCTTCGTGCTTAGCTCACCATGAGCACAGTCAATTCATGAGGTAGTTTTTGTAAATAAAGGTTTTGGGCATGCTGAACGGGGTCCAGAGAGATATAAATGAGAGGGCAAGGAGGAAGAGTTAATGAAAAGACACTTCCTGGTGGAACATAAACTGCTTTTTGGACCTGAAGAATGCTTTAAAATTACTCTTCCCAAACCCCGTGGCATTTCTTTTCTGGACATGAAATGGGGAGAAATGACAGATAGATTCATTTTATTATTTTCTATTCTTTCATTCTCCATATTTTTGGTGGGGAAAATTGAACATTTATTTTGACCATTTCCCTTCTAGTCGCAGAACCAATTGCATTTTTAGAGCATGATGCATAGTAAATATATTCAAGCATCCTCTGTCTTAAAAATAATGAGTTGATTATTTGTATATCTCTTCTTTAAAGGCAGTTAATTGTATGGAAAGTATGAGCCCCCATCATCTAGTCCGTTTAAGTTCATTTTCCTAAAATTTGTCTCAGTATTGGGGGTATATAGTTCAGTCGTTGTTCTGCATCATTGGCTTTTTTTGTGTGTGTGTGTGTGGGTACCGGGGGTCGACCTCAGGACCTCACGTGCCAGCAGGCGCCTGTGCCGCTGAGCGGTATCACCGGCCCTTTTTCTCGTATGTGGGTTCCGGGAGTCGAACTCAGGCCCTCGCGCTTGCCAGGCAGGCGCGTACACCGCTGAGCCATCTCACCGGCCCATCATTGGCTTTTGTATATTTTGAGAAAAATAATTCTAAGCTTTTCAATCACGGAATGATTACAATCTCAGATTACAGAGTGACTGAAATCTGAGACCACTGGTGTTTGGACCAAGACATCTACAAAATTGTATATCCCCTATCATTTAAAGGGGGCCTGGCTAGCCTCAAGAGAATGTTCCTTTCTAGAATGTTACAAAAATCAGGAATCATGGCTAATTTTTCCCTTTGTAGATTGTTGGCTGCCCTGGAATTCTTCCTTCCATTCAAAAGTATGATGGGGCAATCAAGAATTATCTGTGCTTTTCAGGGTATCTCTTTGGTCTGAGAAGAATTTAGCAAGCCTTCTAGTTTACATATCATTTCGCAGTTCCCACATAGTTACATAATTGGTGTTGTGTGTGTCCATCGTAGAGGACATTTGATGCTCATTTATTAAATATGCTTGCTGGCTGCTGCCGCATCTTTGTTCTGGACAGACAAATTACCTTTCTCACACTGAGCTTCCACTCTGGGGAATTAAGCCTCCACCACTTTAATTAGCTTAGAAGTGGGGGGTTGCAGTTCCTAATAGACTTCAGGCTTTTAGTAAGTTAAAGAAAGGGGGAGATGAGAACTTCCTAGGAAGCTCAAAATGTCATTTAAAAAACCATAAAACCCTAATATATATTATTTCATTTTGGTAATTGCAAACAGATTCTATTTGACGACTGCGTGGATTGGTGTTTCTGACTTAAAATGTGAAAGTTAGACTTGTGTTGAACTGTGTTCTTTAATCTATCACAAGTCATTAACACGTTACATGCCTTGATTCATATACTGTATTTACAGTGTTTATGTAACATTAAGTGGCATAGCAGATAGGAAATAATGAAATTAATCCCTGAATATTTGAACAGATAATTTTTTGTACACATACAAACAGACACACACATGCACACACCCCTGCAGGTAAAGACCAAAATGGATGGAGAGACGTCACGTGGGGATAGCAGGATAATAGTGATACTGACAGTATTTGTTCAGCTTTTATTAAGGGGCAGGCACTGTTGAAAGTTCTCCCATATATATTAAGTAATCATCGTAACAGCCATCTTATCCCTACATTAAAGATGAGGAAATAGACACAGGCAGTTTAAGTTACACGCTTGAGCACATTAACTCAAAACTTGCTTGGTAAAGACTGGTTTATGAATGCCCGCCTAAGTTAAAAAGTTCAGGATCCCACTATGAGGTAAGAGGTAATTCATTCCTTTTGGAGAGAAGCTTGTTTTAACAGTTAAGCAATTTGTTGCAGAATTTTACACTAGAAACTTTCTGAAAGTCCATTTACCCTCTCATTTTCTGTGCTAGTAAAACTGCAGAAAATGTTCTGCTTTAGTTCTTCACGGCCAGGGTAAGTAGCATAGAAAGCCTCCATCAAGTCACAGTTAGAAAGTAATCTAATAAAAGAAGATTAGTGAATGTGAAGAAGACAAAAGCAGTCGTGTTTGAGTTTAATATCTCTCATATTTAGCGTTTTCGCTAAGATGCCCATTTTCATTTCTTGCAGGTCTGCTAAAAGGTCAGAGTAATGCAGAATGCGTGCCTTCATCTCAGATTTTGTTCATCACAGGTGGATCCCATGTGTCTTCAGTAGACAAGTCACCTTTGTAGCTAGCACCAGTGCCAGCTCCATGCCATTGCACCTTCTTTAGTCTTGATTGCCCTTCCCGCATTTATTGGTGTATTAAAATGACTGAATATGAACATTAAGGACTCCATGAACCTGGGCTAATGGGAGACTGTAGAGAAAATGAAAAAAGATCCACCGGAGGACATCTTGGGGGGGGAGGGAGCTTAGGGGGAGGGAAATGACTAATGAAGCTAATTAAAAGAAGCATTCAAATCTGCTTTCTACCCTCATTAACAATTAGCAGGGCACTGGCCAGAGTTTGTACCCTGTGTTTTACCTTAACAACATTCTATTTGCTCTTTGTATATTTAAGTGTTGTAAGGAAATGTGTTTCAATCAAAACTGAACATGAGATAAAGGAAAGAGATGTGGCTTTTGTGATATTCTATCACAAACACTTTTATTGTATCTCTGTAAAATACAATGTATGTATGCATGTAAGTGTTTTTGTCCTGATGTTGCTACTCTCATGGCAAAGATTAAAAAAAAAAAAGAAGAATGAAAAAAGAAAAAAAAAAATCAGGCTCATAGCAGCTACTGTGTAGAAATTTCCCCCTACTTCTAATTTGCTGAATGAAGAAAAAAATCTTTTATTTGTGATATTTTCAGAGACATTTGCTCTAGTATGGTGTATTTAAATAATAAAAACTTAAAAGAAAAAATATTCAATGGAGTTTGGGTTTAAGCATTGCTTTTTCTCTTTATTTCAGAAAAACTTCAGGATTTTGTTCTCTAACAAGCCTTTAAATCTGAGGGGTGAGGGAGGTGGTATCTATATTTATTTAGCTATGGGCCATTGAGTTATTTTTCAGATTACTTAACTGTGCCATTTTTGGCAGGGGTACAAAGCAGTGTTTCTAATAGAGTCCTTTTTATAAGTTCCAAATATTCTGTTAACAGCGCTTCCTTACATTTCTGTATCACAGGGAACCTTTTGTGTTTATACGTAAATACTTGTTGGATTCTGTAGCTATTTGTTTGTTTTTTTCTCAGTAGGAAAGCCTTGAGTGTTGATGAAAGGTATATTAAAGACGGGCACAGCCATCTTGTCCTCTTACCAGGTTTATAGCTTTGGAAGGAAATAACGTTTCTAAACCACACCTGTGTGCAGTTTGCAGCGCCACTGTTGTAGGGCCCTGTACGGTGATCCTCCACCTTTGACAGGTAAAGCAGCAGTTTCCCGGTGAGAATGTAGACTCGTGTTCCGGCTCGTTTGTTTTGTTTGATTCTTAACGCTCTTCTACTGACTGCCTTTCTGTGTGTGTGTTGGGGAATGATTCCAGTTTCATTTAGTGGTATTCTTCAGACAGTTGCTAGTTCCAGGCAGCAGAGTCCCCGCAACAGCACCTGTATCACCCGAGGTGCCCTGAGGAAGCGTGTGGTGCCAGGTCTCAGTGGGCCCGCAGCTGGGGCCAGGGGGAGGAAAATCCAAATAGACCTGGATGCCGGGGCTGCGCTGCCAGGCTCCTTGCATGGGAGCAAATCTCAGCTGTAGCTTCTATCACAGGCTAATGAAACGAGGCGTGTTCATATTGTTACTTCTACTTTTCTTTTTTAAAGTGGTATTTTATTATATTGTTCCAGAAGAGCTCACACAGCTCCTAAGAACAGGAGTAGGTCATATGGAGAGATGTGTGTAGCTCAGCACATCTCCCTTGGAGAACTTCTGTGCTCACTTTCTGTTTTCAGAGATTCCAGGCCAGGAGGAAAAATCAGTTGCTCAAACTACAAACCTCCTGCAGCAGAATTTAAAGGTAGAGCATCAAAGTGAATTGTTTTGTCAGAGATTTATAGAAAGAAAATGCAAGGAGAAAAGTAAGATGAAGAAAATCACATATGTAACTATATCTGTTTGATTTAGATCCTTGGGGAATTTCTCCAAATATATAAATAAATATATATATATATATATACTTTTTTTAAAAGATACATTCTAAAGGATCTTGGACTCTTCTGGCTGGTCAAGGGGGAAATGTGTTAATAAGATTGTAAGCATTTTCTATATTCTTTTTGGCGTAAGGACTCATGTCCCTATTCAAAAGAGTATCACTTACTTTTAGTAAGTACTTTTAGTAAGTAATACTGTGTGGCGTTTAGTGATGTAGAGGACGAAGGTCATAGACTTTAAATGAACTATTATATGGCTGGTTCCTCAAGCACTGCTGCGTATTTAATAACGAGCTTCTAAAAGCATTTCTTAAGTTGCAGACCTATAAGATTACAAATGTCACTCATGTTAGTATAATCCACATGCAAGTGATGAAGCCTTCTCTTTGATGTGCTAAATTGGAGAAGGACTAATGGAGCTATGAATATACAATAGAACATATTTAAGTAGTAGTCTTGCTTTAGGTAAAACACTTTCTTGAAACCAGAGGCATTTCAAACAATAAAACCTGCTCTAATGGGGATGCTCTGTGTGGATAGAAAGCTACTAAAAACACTCAGGTTTATTCTGATGAGAGCAGTGATTGTGTGCAGTTCCTCCCCCATCCCCAACATTGCTTAGGAAAAAAAAAATCTACAAGCTTACCCACCTTTTATCCATTGCATTTGTGATGCTATTAGTGAGACCTTCGCTGCTTTTCTGAAAGGACTTAATTTAGTATTAACCACATCGTGGAGCAAGATGGCCCACAGTCCTTTCAAGCAAGTGCAATTAAAAAAAAATAAAAAGCAAATGTTATTGAGCCATGTGAAGTCCTGATAAAAAATTATGTTTATGATACATACAAATGTCTCAATCATGCAAATTGTAACTCTTGCTAATGAAACAATTTTGTAAAAAGGTTGTCCTCTAAAAGGGTTTAATGCTTTTTTACCTAACTGGTTAGATTTATATACCCTGCAAAGCAGGGGAAACCTGAAGCCTTTCCAAACCAAATCGTTTGCCACAAGAAACTATTTCCAGCTCTTCAGGATTTATTTGGGAATAGTTTAACATAGACTGTAGTATCTTACACAAAATGAGAAAATTGACAGAGCAAAATGAAGCCTGGGAAATTGTCATCCTCTTACTATTAACTGTATTTAAATTTTTTCTTTTGCCCTTATTAACACTGATATTTGAAACAACTAATCATCTAAAACGAAGCTCTTAAATGTCAATATAGTAAGATTCTAACGTGCAATACTATTTATATAAAATATTTCTTAGGACCAACAAATTATATAACAACACAGAAATCTAGAGCCCAATGCAGAGTTTTGCGCAGCCTAAATAATTGTTTTTAAATTAAGAAGAGGACTTCCAAAGACTTCTTCCCAGGGGAGTACAATCCTGGGTGATTTTGTGCCTATCCACTCAGTTCAAGAGGCCATTGGGAGCAGACCCATTTACAAGTTCGCGTTACTTGTCCCTCTGTTACTAAGACTCACCTATTGTCAGTCCAGCCAAGTCACAGAAAAGCTTATTGCAGTTAAATAGCAATTTGTTTCCATGAAACTGCAATTAAAGTATTACTGAGCAGCCATTTTAGATTGGCAATGCTCTGGCGTGTTAAACAGCCAGCGAGCCAAGATCCAAGAAGTCGCAAAGTGTCACACTTCCACCCACGTAGGGTACTTAGTTAAGAGGCATTTGTAGGGCCGGTGAGATGGCTCAGCGGCTTAAGCGCCTGCCCTGCAAGCGCGAGGGCCCGAGTTCGACTCCCGGAACCCACATACGAAAAAGGGGCCGGTGATGTCGCTCAGCAGCACGGGCGCCTGTTGGCGCGTGAGGTCCTGAGGTCGACCCCCCGTACCCACAAAAAAAAAAAAAAAGGCATTTGTAGCCCTCAGCTCCCATTGTGAGCATGCTGAGAGCAATAACATGTCAGGGCCGATTTTTGGAAGGTGAACTTGAATTTACCTCCATTGAATAGGATTTTCAGTTGTACACGAAAGGCTTTATGCTGGTAGATATGTGCATGTTTCCTAGAGAGAATGTTTTCAAGTTCCGATTGATTCTGCTGAGAGTGGACCGAAACTCGGAAGCCTCAAGCCAATCATGTACTACAGGTCCTGACATGTTACAGCTGTGTACACAGGGCTATTCTCTCTCCTAAGTCAGAACTAATACAAAGTATGGATGAAAATCAATTGATTCTGTTGTAAGTTCTTTGAATGACCCTGAGAAGTTGTTTAATGACTCTGTTAGGGTGGACAAGCCCGAGCTGAGCTGCCGAAGTACTGATTTGAATCCACTCCTTCCCCTCAGAAACGGCAGCTCAGCCTTGCCTCGATGTTAGCCTCAAACCGCCACCAGATTCAGGCCTGCTGGGGAGAGCAGGAGGGATCTGAACCAAATGCTTCCTGTGTATCTAAAGTTCAGGACTTGTTGAGTGAGAAAGGTGAAGTGCAAAGGTTTTCACTGAAAATACACAACATCCATGTAAGATCCTGAGAAAGGAGAGGAGGAGTTCAGAGGTGTTTTAAAAATGCAATTAGCACTGCATTCTAACCAGCTTGGGAACAATTATTAGTTCACAAGAACAGGAGGCATCTCACCTTCCTCTGGCCCAGAAAGGTCCCCTTACCTTGAATCTAAAGGTTTATATCCTCAACTTTTTCAAAACTAATTTTCATATTTATATGCACTCACCTGTGTTGTTTAGCTGTAGTTTTGAAAGCATTAAAGAGTTCCTCCCTAAATTAGTTTTTTATTTTTATGGAATTGAATGTTTTAGAAACTGTAAGGAGAAAAATCTGAGGACCAACTGAATTGCAAATGAAGATTAATTATGAAACCTGGAAAGAAAATTGATTGCTTGGCTATAATTGTATACCTTTTTCTTTATTTAGGTAAGATTTGGTAGGCATGAGTGTGTCAAATTCTGCATATTCCTCTAAGGCCTCTGATTTAATTTCTGTCACCAGTCAGAAGACTTACACTTGCCATAAACTTTGTGTCTTTAAATATAATGTGTAATGTAATAACTTTATCTTAGAGTTATATAAGCTTTGTAAATGTGTTTATACATTGCTACTTACAATGAACAAATACATATGCAATCTCATTCAGTCCTCACGGTAATCCTTTTAATTATTATTACTTCAGATGAGGTAATTGAAGTTCAGAGAGGTAATTTATTAAGCAGGGCCAAGACTAAAGTGGGCACTCGGGGTATAAAATGTGAGGGTGTGCCAAAAACACAACAATGTTTTAATGCAGTGTTGTTAAAAAATAAAGTTAATGCAAAAAGTCCAATGAACTATCAATTTTGAATAGAGGCAGGATCCGTATTTGGTTTTTCTGTTGCTTCAGCCTCCAAGTGGGAGGACACTTGTTAAGGCCAAAAGTGCCAGAATTGCTGTTTGAACTCGGATATTTTAGTAGAATTGCCTTGTCAGTTGTTAACACTGCAACAAGGATATACTCATGAGCTACAACTAGTTTTTTTCCCCTTAAAAAATTAAAGCATTGTATATCTTTCTCTACCTGAAATGTCAACTCATTTAGATTGCCTACATACTTCAGCTTTGGTCTAAAAGATTTCTTCTGAGTTTTGAGAAATCTCAGCTACTTCATGAAAAGTAAGTATAACTTGATAACAACTCCACTCACAAGTTGTTGCTGAGAAAACAGAGCAAGACTTTAGTGATCATGTTAGTTCAGAAAGTAAAATGGATATACACTACTCCACACCAACTAGTGAACATCGCATTTAAAATCTGAATAAACTGGCTCAAACCGCATAGAAGGCTAATGGGCTGGATTATGTAAAAGCCATTGTATACTTGTATAAAAGGACTAACACATACACACACACACACACACACACTGTGCTGGGGATCAAACCCTGGGCCTCCTGCATGCTAGGTAAGTACTCTATTACCAAGCTACCCACCCCCGACCCACCCACCCACACAGGAGTATTTTTATTTTATTTGGGGGGGTGTTGAGACAGGGTCTTGCTGTGTAGTTAGTTCAGGCTGGCCTTGAAACTCACTATGTAGTCCAAGCAGTGATCCTCTTGCCTCAGCCTCCTGAGTGCTTGGATTACAGGCATGTACCATCACACTTGGCAACATGACTATTTCCATAAATTTTTTACATGTTCTAGCATATGTGGAAAGCATACATACTATGAAAGTACTAATATTTATGTTTTTTTTTTTAAGATAGGAGAGCATTAAGGTATTCAGATGGAACAGATTATACTTTTAATTACATCCAAACATAATTCCGAGTTTTAAAAATTTGTTGGCTGTACTTCCTATTTTCCCATTAATTGCTAGAGTCCAAGAAGATTTCAAAATTTATAAATAAGTTACTGTAACACACCATTAGATCCAAGTTGCTTTTATTAAAAAAGTTCAGGAAAAATATGTATCCACTTCAGTAAAACATTTTTTGATGTTGATTTAAAGGTTAAACCAAAGAAGATTTTTTTCTTTCATAGATTCTTGACTGCAATGGATTTTGGTGCCACAGTACCAGTTCTTAAAGCCCATAATTTTTCTATGTTATTTCATGGAATATCTCACAGCTCACTGGCCCTTTGCAAGCTATCTTTTAGTCTTGTATTCTATGTGCAAAATGAGATGACAGTTAGCCAGTAAGTGTTTTTTATCAGCCTGAATACTGAATTACCCTTCGCATTGGATATGGATGGATACACATATATATCCTCCTTGGATTGCAAGGGCCTGGGAAATATGCAGAGATCATACCTATAGATTCAAAAAACTAGAGTATCAATAATAAATAGCAAGGCAGTATGTGTTTAAGTATATATTATGATCTAAGCTCATGAAATCAGCAAGTCTGGGAAAGGCAACAAAAGTATAGGCAAGATTTGTACCAGGGAGCAAGGCTGCAGGACTCCTGGGCATAAATTCTTAGTTATTCTACTCTGTAGTATGACCAAAGCCCACCACACATTCTAGGTTTTCAATAAATGCCTTCTGTACCTAGAGCTGAATTACCAGAGCAGGCAGTAGTCTAAATAGTATTGGGTTTTGCCTGCCTTCCTCCCTTCTCTCCTTCCTTCTTTCCTTCTTTCTTTTTTCTCCTTTTGTCTTTCCTTCCTTTCTTCCTTTGTTTCTGTTGGAGGTAGGAATAGATGTTCATGGAATTTAGAGAAAACATTTTCTCCTGAAATTCTAGGCTATGAGGGAATTTCTATCATTTAAAAAATTGAATAGAGAATGGTAGGAACAATTGCCTTGTTCCTTGAGGGAGGTAAAGGGGCTGAGGTCTCCCTGCACGTGGGAATTTGGCGGAAGCTCCTCAAACATCCCTGTCGCATACTTCATTTCAAAGGCTTTGTTTTGTTTCATTAACCATCACCAAAATCCTCTGCCCTATTGTGCAGGTGCTGTTACAGAGCATGGTGTAACTCAAACTATGCTTTTGTGTACTTTAAAGCCTGTGTAAGGCTGTGACATCAGGAGGTCTCAGACATAGCAGTGTTGGCACTTTTTAAAAGTTAGTGTGATACGGCATTTGGTGACACTTCACAGGTGTGTCAGGGAGAACAGAGGTGAAATAAAAATTGCATTAGAAAAAGAAACCAGATTTCAATGTTCTTGATGAAGTTCGGGATACCCCTGTAGGAAGAAACATTGCCTCTGGTTTGTTAAAATGACATCCTATAGAAATCTGATCCTTTACTTCTTTGATACTGGAGTAGAAGCAGCAGGCGTGGGAGGAGGGGGAAGAGGTAGGTTTGAGTTTTCTGGTTTGTTAGTGAGTGAATCAGGCAGATAAATAGCCCTGATTTTCAAAAGACAGGCAATTCTAAATGGATTTCTGACACTGATGTTTTTAGCTAGCCCTCTCTTCAGGGGATGGGTGTAATTCACAAACCTCCATCAGCCACCTCCTGCTGAAAGCAATTGTTTTGTTACCCCCATTTAAGTAGTAAAACATGTTTTAAAAGAGGAGGGAACTGGTTGATTATGGCTGGCTTTGGAACCTTCAAAAACCACACAGTCTTTGCCATGGGCTAAGAAAAGGTGCAGCTGAAAATTTTTTCTCCTTGAATTGTATTTTATATGTTTTTGGCCTGGAATTAGATTTCCAATAGGCCCACCAAAGGAGTCCCCTCTGGAATCCCCATGTTTTGCATGCTTATGGCATGTTAATGAACTCATTACGTGGCATTTTATCCAGCTCTGGACACATTTGTGACATTATTTTTCAAAACAAAACAGGGTTGGGCAGTTGGTTGGTTGGGCTTGATGAGAACTGGGTGACTAAGTTAAAAAAATAATTCTTAAAACACTGCCAACCTAGTCAGGGTTGCTACTAGACACTCTTATGACCCCTGCCCCAATTTTTAAAAAGCTACTAATTTGATTTCCCTGTATTCCCAAAAAATGTATAGAACTGTGTAACCTCCATGGTATATGATTAAATTTCATATAAGATTAGGTGATTTGGGGCTTTCTTTGATTCACTGGGTATTATGGACATTTTCTGTACTTGTATTATTATTATTAGCTTATATTTCTGTATCATCTTACCAACCAAAGAAGAATCGGTACTTGTTGTCCTAAGTAGAAGAACACTATGAAAATGAATGATAGAGTTCCTACCTTGTATCCTGTGCTCTGTGCTTTTAGGAGGAAGGTACCCCTACCTCCCTTCCTCCCCTTTTAAATTTTAAAGCATGTCATAAAGCACATATTGCACTGCGGTGTGAAATAGGCACTAAACTGGGAATCAGGAAACACTTGGAATCTAATTCTAGTCCTGAAGGGAAGTCAAATGGCAACTCTGATTAAATTTGTCTTTCTAATCAAGTATTAGCCATGGGCTAATCATTTAATCTCACTACCTTATTTTGTCCATCTGTTAAATAGGAATTTACCGATAACAGCTCTATTTGCCAATACATTACATGTA
>CM051829.1:105506288-105743788 GCA_028451465.1 Erethizon dorsatum | reverse complement strand
ACATTTTTGAAACACTTGCTCTTAAACTCTTGAGCCTGCAGTAAGCAGTTCAGCTGCGCAGGCCTCCGGGTGGTGAGGAAGTGGGAACGCACCCTGGTGGAGAGGCCCCGGGACTTCTAGGGAGGCAGAGCTCTTGCCTGCCCAGCCCTGCGTGCTGGTCTGCGCCTGTGGGAGAGCCCCCAAACCTGGTCCAGCCACTCCCAGACTCTGGGCCCACAGAAGTCACAGCACTATTAACATTTTGGCATTTTAAGCCTCTGTGTCTTAGGGGTGATTTGTTAAGCAGAAATAATAACCAGAACATGGAAAATAAAAGAATAATACCTACTCAGAGAAGAGTTTCCTTTTTCTGTAGGAAAACAAAGCAGACTGAATTGTTCTGGGCTGTTTTAGAGATTGCTGCTAAAGGAGCACGAAAAAGGGCAGCAAAATGTGGATTCAGGGACCAGACTGGGTACTTGAGCTGTCTCCTGGCCTGACCCTGGGTATTGGCAACACCCTAGGGAAGTTGCTTGCTCTCTCTGAACTTCACTGTATCACCAAATGCATGGCTTGGACTATAAAGATATTGAAAGCTTCTTCCAGTTTTAAAGATTTTGTGGTCTCACCTCCGTACTTCTATCATTAAGAATTATAACATCTACATCTGAGGCACCTTCTCAGGGGTGACACAGTGACCTCTCAGCGATAATCCACTAAAGGAATTTACAATTTCTGTAAGAAACTCATACAAAAAAGCAATGATGCGAATATATTTGTAAGGCCCTGCACTTCCCATGCTCCACTTTTCCACTGTGTCTCACTTTACTCATCCATTTACTCACTTACTCCTCAATAAATATTTGCTGGGCCAGTAATATAGCTCAGCGGCATAAATGCCTGCCTGGCAAGCGTGAGGTCCTGAGTTCGGTTCCCGGTACCCACATAAAGAAAAAGAAAAAATAAAATAAAATAAGATAAATATTTGCTAAACATCTGCTGGTGTCAAGCACCATTGTAGGTACTGGAGGAACTCCTGTGAATAAGGTAGAGACAGTCCTGTTCTCATGGAACTTACTTTTAAGTCTGGGATCACAATCAACACAAGGCAATTTTAGCCAGTAATGTTTTTAATGAAGGGAATAGAACTTATCTTGGGGTGCTATCAGGAAGAATTCTTTAAGTGACTTTGAGCTAAAACCTAAGCAGTATGAAAAGCTGTTCCAGGGGGCACAGCAGTGCAAAGGCCCTGAGGTTGTGGACCACTGTGATATATTTGGGGAGCGGGTGGAGAGAAACAGGCCATTATGACTGGAACAAAATGAACAAGGAGAGCATTGTATGGGAGGAAGTTGGAAGAGTAGTCAGGGGCCAGCTTAGTAATATCTTATAGGTAGTAAACGATTTAAATTTTATTCTAAATGAAAAATTGTAGAGTTTTTAGAAGTGAATGATGTGATCAGATTTATGGTTTCCAAAGATCATTCAGTCCTCCCTGTCGCTATCTGTTTGGTGGTCTCTAAGTGGGGGCTGGTTCAGCACATCTTGACCACGGTGGCCCTAGACTGGGCTGCGGAGGCAGGAGTGTGGGCCTGGAAGAGGGGTGGACAGCTAAGCTGGAAGAATGGGCTTCAAGGTGGTGATGAGGCAGCAGGGCCTGCGTAGAGGGACCTGCAGACCCTGACCAAGTACAGGGAGGAGCAAGGACGGGAGAAATGAGACTGGAGAGAAGACAAGGGTCAGATCACAGAAAAAGCCCCGTGAACCAAGCCAAGGAGGTTGGACATAGCCCTAAGGGCAATGGGTTTCTGTTGACGCAGTCGGTTTTCTGCTATGGCTGCTCTGTGGATGATGATTAAAGTAGGCAAGAATGGAAGCAGAAAGACAAGCTAGGCTTGTGACAGTAATGAGGGAGAAATCATGGGGACTTGGGGCAGGGTGGGAGCATGGGAATGGAGAAACTTGGTAGGTTTGAGAGTAGTTGAGGGATCAGACTTGGGGATCACCTGTATGTGGGGGAGCAATGAAGAGAGAGTCCAGGAGGTATGGACCTCTCTGACCTTCACTCTTTGAATGCCAGAGATGGAAGGGGGGTACTGGGGCCAAAAGTGAAGCTACCTTTTTTTGGTCCCTTAGTCTTAGGTAAACACTCACAGGCTCATCAGTATGAGTGGGCATTGAGGGAGGGGTCAAGATTAGAACTATAGGGCCCTTTTTGCATTTGACTCCCCTTTTTTGCAGCTAAATTTTCCAGTGTGTCTGCCTGGAGTGCAAGAATTTACAGTGAAACCTTCCCAGTCCTTAGTATTTTCCAGCTACTAAATCCAATTATCTTCCAAGAATCATAATTATGGCCCTAATGTAAAAGTGACATGTAAGAGTGAGATTCTCTGTCCCCTTCAAAACCAAGCAGCTGCTCTCTGGCACACCCTGGAGAGACACAGAGGAGCCGGAGCCTGATGGAAAACCTCTTGTGACAGTCACTCTGCTGTGCGTAACCATCCGCCACCTCCGTCCCATCCTCCTGTCCCCTTGTAGCCTCTTGTTGCTCTTCTTCTGAACAGTTTTTGAAACATTAACAGAGTGAAAAAACAAGGTTTAGGGACACATAATAAAGCATATAAATATATATCTTGTAGCTTCAGCAACTTGGCTTTGTCTCAGTTCTCTCCAAGTTAGCAAAACAAAAATCGAAAGCAAAACAGAAAGGGCATTTCTGAGGTTAGCCCTCGGTCCAGATTTGAGAAAAGCCTCTCAGTTCAGAGTCATGTGGTGAGGCCGTGACCACTAATGAATGCGTGAGAGTAGAGACCTTCCATGTTTATTGCTATGGTCTTCCTACGATCTCTTGTCTTTTTTGATGCATTGGCAGCCACACTAGAAATGACTTCTTTTTTCAGCCTTTGTATATGTTATAACCCTGTGGTCTGGGGGTTTTATAAACAGCCCTCATTTTAAACCCCAGCTCTGCCACCACCCAGCAACTGTGACATATCCTGAGTAGTGTTACTTAACCTCTCTGAACCTTGTTTTCCTTATCTGTAAAATGGGAATAATTATGGCATCTGCTTTCATAAAGCAGAATTTAATGGTTAAGATACAGACTCTGAAGCCAGACCACCTGGGTCCTACCTTAACTTTGCCACTTACTAACAATGTGGCTTTAGGCAAGCGACTTTACCTCTCCGAGCCTCAGTTTCTCATCTGCAAAATGGGGATAATCATTGGGTTGAGGAGGCGTCTAAAGCATTTTACACTTACTTGTACAAAGGGGTTCTCCCAAAAAGTAGATGCCCAGGGAAACACTACACATGTGCCAGTATCTGCTAAATAAATTTTTAAAAAGACCTTCGAGAAGACTATCTAAGGAAAGGTGTATAAAGCCAAGTGGCTAGCATGGAATCAGTAATTGAGATACATGGCTCTGTTCTTCTACTCTGGCCTGTCACGGGACTGGGCACATAGTGAATGCCAGGTAGGTTTTGACTGGGGATAGCTTAATCAACTCCAAAATTTCCTTGCCTTCAGGTTTATATTTTTCTCTGCAAGTAGAAGCTGGTACTGACTTTTCAGAGTTGGTGAGGGGAGATGTGATTTTCCTTATTTACTAACATTTGCTTGGACTGGTGGCTGGGACACCCAGACTATGTTATGAATCAGTCAGAGGATAACAAGATCTGCAGTACTGTACAGATTAGTCACTAATTTGACATTCGGGGATTTTTTGCAAAATGTTAGGGAACATTTGACAAGATGCAAATTGCTGTATCCATAAAGTACATTTGACTCTGAGGATGGGTGGCTCTTTCCCTGATGTGGTTGCAACCATTCCTAGCACCAGCTGTCGCACGCTGGCAGCATGGCTTCTTTTATTCTCCTCCCTGAGAGGCGAGTGTTGGAATTTTGCTCTGAAAACATAATAACAAAAGTTTAGGAAGCACCTACTGTGTATCAGGTATCTCTTATCCTATTTTCACAGTCACCTTATATGCTCGGTGTCACTAGCACCTCTATTTTTCCACAAAGGAGGTTGAGGTTCAAAGAGGTTAAGCAGCTTGCTCAAGGCTACACCACAATGGAATTCAAACCTCGGTTCAGATCCCTGAAGTCTGAGCTCCAATCCAGCGCACTGTCTCCCTCATCACCAGAATATTACCAGGCTCCATCTGGGTTCTCCCACAGGAGGATGGGTGGCGACAGGAAAGTGTCTTGGTATATCTTTAGTTTTAAGTCACTGGACAGCATCTGTGGCCAGGAAAACTTGTTCTGCAGTGTCGTATATTCAGACCTTAGTTGATAATCTAGCACTTTGAGGAGTTTTCGCCTGTCATGACATTGTGTTCAAAATCAAACAAGGAAGACTGTGTTAAGGGAAGAAGAAGTGCCCTTCTGGGCCCCCATCCTGACGCATGGTTACCATCTTTCCGTTATTTTTGGCATGGCACCATGCCACTGACACTTACCATCCCTTGACAGGCAGATTTTCTCCCAGTTTCCTATTCGCTCCAGGAGAACAAAGGGCATGTGTGGAGGGCTAGGTGGAAGGAATATAGGATGCCCAAGGAACAAGAGTAGGGCCCTTGGTGAAAACTTGGCTCCTGCAGGTGGCCTTTGGGGGAACCCAGTTTTGTGGGGGAGGCATCCAAAGCAGAGGGCCCCCAGGAGGCACTGCACACACCAAAAGAGCAAATGAAAGTCTCCTGATTCCAGAGGTGCGCTTTTCAGTCACCATTTACCAAAAAACAAAAACAAAAGACATTTTTAAAGGCCTGATGGTGGATATTCTCTGGGAGTTTGAGGCAGGAGGATCGCAAGTTCAAGCCTAGCTAGGGCAACTCAGTGATTTAGTGAGACCCTTTTCAGAAAAAAAAAAAAAAAAAAAAAAAAGTAATAGAAAAGGCTGGTGATGTAGCTCAGTGTGAAGGGACTGGGTTCAATCCCCAGGACCACACACACACACACAGGTGTAAGGAAGGAAGAAAGTCCTAGGATCTTCTATATGTTCCTTTGTATCTCTTCAATAATTTTGTGGGTGTGTCGGAGCTGCCCAAATGAATGGCCAGTTTCTCTGGATGGAGAGTACAGGCTGTGCCTTTTTGTTCATCACAAACAACCTTTTAGTGTTACATATGTGGCAAGCGCTTAATGAATGCTTGTTGAAATGAAAGTGTCTCTTGGAACGAATCCATCTTGTGAATTTTATTTAATACTTGAAGTATCAATAGTGATTAAGTTCTACGTAGTAGCAGAATTGGTTTTTAAAAAAATAATGCTATAAAAAACAGACCTATATAGGGCTACATTTCTAATATCTGGAGGAAAAAAACTAGAAGTATTTTAACTAGAAGTCTTTTTTTTTAATTATCAAAAAATCTTCATGCACTCCTCCATGTCATTGCAGTTGTACATTTAGCATCTATTAACTGGATAAAAAGCACAGTGAGAAAACATTTTGTATTATTTTTTATTTTATTCATTCTAATAACATCTATAAAGTATAAATTAAAAAGTGTAATACCATTTGTGGCCCATTATTTACCCTACTCACCACCAGGCTGTGGTACTTGTGCAGATCCGGGCAACAAATCGGTGAGCTGGATGCTGTGGGGTGGGACTGGGGTGGCACCACTCCAGTTTGAGACAAATCAGCCAGGCCAGGGGTTTGGAGGCATTTAGTTTCTTTTGGTTTCTCTTCCTCCACTTTCTCTTCTATACAGTTGAAAGCCATAGCAATGTGAGCAGTTGTAACTCAGTGAAGAGTGCTAATTCCAAATGCAAACAGGTGGGTGGATGGGTTGATTTTTCTGGGACTAATTATTTGAGACGTGGTCCAAGTCTCATTGTACACTGTCCAGTAGTTCTCCTAAACGTCATCCTCAGAGGCAAAAGGACAGCAAGGGCTTGTGAATACAGCACCTTCTTGGTTATCTGGAGGCCTCGGTTTAAAGTCTGGACCTCTAATTGGCTGCTGGAGCCACTTCAGCTCGCAGGAATGCTCTCCATTTATCTGTAAAACGGGGAGACTGATTAGATAACCTCTGAAGTCCCTTCCAGGTTTTGTGTCCTACGGATCCCCAAGAATGACCTTGAAGCACCCAAGTCACATCGCTAGGTACAAAGTGCCATGGGGCTTCTCATTAAACGGAGACACCGTCTGCGTGGACTGGCTTGGAAGGCCTGCGCTCAGACATCGCTTTGGGTGTCTCCGAGAGGAGGCTTTCATTTTAGTGTCCTATTATTAACCTTTTTCCAAGCTCATTTTCCAAGTTTGGGTCCTCTCATCAGAGCTGAACATGGACTGTTTGGATTTTTGCCCAAGCTGTTCTTCGAGCCTGATAGCACATTCATTACTCCCTACCCATGGTTTCTGCTAAATGACCTCGTTAGTGCTCTAATTACATGTTGCTCTTCAGAAAGCTGGGGGTGGGGGTGGGTGAGTTAATGAAGGCTGAGTACTGAGATGGAGTACATTGTAAACATACTGAATGCCGCCTACCTTCCCTGGGCCTGATTACCCAGGGAGAGGTGGAAGCTTTGTGCTCTTTCTCTTGTCTTCCTTTTTCAGTACCCACAAAAAGATGTAATAACGCACACCAGATATGTGGGTAGTGGTTGATAATAGCTGGATGGGAATATTTTTACAACTTAATTTATGTGGAGCCAGAGAGTGAAAAACAAAACAAAACAAAACAAAAAATCAACCCCAGGGGGAAAGGAAATGAAAATACATGTTGTTTTTGAGCACCTACTGTATACTCATGTACCTTTTTGTTTATTTTGCCGACAACTCAATGGGCTAGTTATTAGGCTAGATTCACTGATAGAGAAATAGGTTCAGAGGTTTAAGTATTTTCTAAGGTCGCAAGTATGTTGCAGAGTTGAGAACTGCAATCAAGTATGTCTGATTCCAAATCCCAATATTCCATGTTATGTCTCCATTCATTCATTCAACAATTATACTCTGACCTCTATTCTATAACAAAGTATAGTCTATAATTTCAGAGTTTCTGTACTATTTCAAACTTAATTCTGCAAATTCATCTGATGAAACTAAACTCAGTGGTATATTCTCCCATTATAATTTTCTCAGTCCACTCAGACTTCTTATAATTCTGCTTTGGGGATTAGATCACAGATCTGAGATTTAGGAATCTGGGTGTATATTTAAAGATTACCCTGAACAAACCTCTTATTTTTCAGTCAAGGAAACTGAGATTCAATGACTTGCTGAAGTGGTGATCTAGAGCCATTTCTTTTCACCGTGCTACATTATAGGGATGCCTAGGGTGGAGTGGAATTTACTTGGGGTATTGAGAAAGGCTGATCATGCTTTATAACCCACGTGAATAATTTCGTGTGTTTTGTGGGGCACTTCACCTGGGGCAGTGTGCACACGTGCAGCCTTGCTGCCCACAGGCTGGTTAGCAAGTAACTCCAACTTACGTCTGTTAACTACAAAACTACAAAGGTCAGGTTTTAATGAAAGAGAATCTGCTTTCCAAACTCGTTATCTTAAGTGTGTAGGGTTTTCTTTGAGGCTTCCTTTTGGGTGATGTTAATGTGAGCTTGTAGAGTCAAATCTTTCACTTGTCCCTGCAGAGCTCTCTCTGCCACATTTTTCTAAAAGTGCCAAATGCAATATGTTGACTGATGAGTGATGTCCACACTTTGGACAAAATAAATGATGTGGTAGTAATATTAAAAAGATGTAACCTTAACCAAGTAATGAACTTTTTTAAAATAGGGGCTCTTACCCATCTGATTACTAATTAGTATTTCAACATAGAAATTTGAATTTTGCAAGCCAAGCATCTTAAAAATGTGAGCATTGTTTGTTTGACAAACTGTCACCACATATGTGTAAGCTTAATATATTAGTTTATCTTATAGCAATCAAGTTGTTATTATAACTGCAAGAAAACTGGAAAAACAAGACTTCTCACAGAGTAACCAGCCATGGAAAAGAAACTAAAAGAAAAGAAACACACGCACACACACGAACTTTGAGCAGTTGTCTGCATCTACAGTATGCTGAATTAGAGATGTGAAACAGCAGGAAGCCATTACTGCATGTGGTCATAGTTTTAATAATTCTACTGGAACATAATAAACCTATAATATGTATGCCTTAAAATAAATTGTAGATCCCATAGTAAATGTAACTCCTTAGTTAACATTTATCAATTTGGGAAAACAGCTCCTTTCTTTTGCAAATAAGTTGTTAAACTCCATGTTTTGCCATAGAATAATTTTTGGAAGAATTTCTCAAACCTTCTAAAGTAATTCACTTGTATTCCTCTTTATTTTTAATAACCATAAACTACAGAGGACATGCAAATATACCTCTAGAAGTTTTGAATGACTGGACAAAGCAGTGTTAAAAATTCAACAGCACTAATTACTAGCTGAGTAGTATAAAAACCTCCGAATAAATGTCAACCTTGGAGATAAACTCTTATCTTAATCTAATGACTCCACAGACTTAATTTGTCAGGCCAGCCTAGTTGATGAAAAACAGGTTGCTATTCTCCAGTGTTAGCGGGAACGTCTTTCCAAATCTTTGAAGTTGGATCGTAATACCATCAGTGTCATGTTGTAAAAATCTTATGACCAAGCCAATTTAATTACTATTGTCCTGTTACACTAATTAAAGTTGTTCCACCCCTGTTGGACAAATATGTAAAAGTGAAGCCAATGTATTTTTAGATTTGCTGCATTTTGAACTAATCACCCACAACCCCCCCCCCCCATTTCATGCTTTCTTTTCATTGTGCTGTAACATCAGGAAACATCATCTATCTTCACTCGGGCAAAGATTTCCAGAGAAATCTGTTAATTCAAAGGAACCCATTAAATGAGAGGCAATGTAGCAGAATGGTTAAGAGTACAGACTCAGAGACAGAAAGGCCTGGGGAAATTTTTGCTTTGTCATTTATAAGTTTTGCATGACCTTGTTTCAATTTTTAATGCTTTCTTAGTCTCACTTTAGTCACCTGTAAAATAGAGGATAATCAGGGATATTAGAAGAGTTAAATAAGATAATACACTTTAAGTACTTAGGTGGCCCTATCTTTATGCTTAATATAATTTAGCTTTCACTAATTCACCAATTCATTCATTCATTCATTCATTCATTCATTCATTTATGCAATCATTGAATACATACCTAGTCCTAACAAGTCTAAAACATACACTAAATGCTATAGAGCATAAGAACCAAAAGGTAGTGTCCTTTGCCCATGTTGGGCTTTGAATAACTTCCTGCTCAAGGAAGCCTACATTTGACATAATCAGTAGATCTCACTACACCAGAGAAGGAATTTCCACAGAATTACCATGATTTTCCACCAAAACTCCTCTGTGAACCCTGTTGTTGCTGGATTTCCAGTAAAATGGAGATGTGAATTTCCATCTCCAAGATTTACTGTGCAGATGACATGAGATAATGTTTGGTCGACAGCCAAATGCTGGTGGCCTCTCAGTTCCTTGTCTCTCTTATCCTTGTAATCTTGAATCACATGCACGGAACAAACATATCTAATGACTTCTTTTCTGTCTTGTTTCATCGCAGTCTCTTAGTCAACGGTATTCCTGCTGCTCACCCCCTCCTAACTGCTCACGCTACACCATATTCATTCTCTTTTTTTATGAAACGTCATGTGGAGAGATTTGTTCATCTTTGTTATTTAATTTTTCATCTTTATGGAATGTGATGACAAAATTTATTTCAACCCTTTTGAAATTCATGCATATACCTGAAAAATACATATGGAGAGGCTGCTTTGTATTAGGAACCCTACTGGGCACCGGCACACCCACACAGGCGACATGCAGTGCCTGCCCTTCAGGAGCATCACAGCAGTGTGGTAACTGCTGTGGCAGAGGATCTCAGAGTACAGCAGGGGCAAGATGGGGAATGGAAAGGAGAACAGCATGCAACTCAGGCTGGGAGCCCAGGGAAGGATTTCTGGAGGAGATGACACTTGTGCTTCACTCTGAGAACTAAGTCAGAGTCAGTTGGGTAAAGGTGTAGGGAAAGGAAGTTCCAGGTTGAGAAGCCAATGTATGTACAGAAAGATGGAAGAAAGTAGTTCAGTAGAAGAGGGAAAGGCCTGGGTGGCTAGTGGGGGGAGATGAAGTGGAGATCAAGGATCATAAAGGATGTGCTGAGTAGTTAGAATTTCATTATGAAAGTGACAGAATCAATTGATGAATTTTAAGTGGGCTGTTAATTCTTATTAACATGTCTTGGGCCCAGGAAGCTGGTGTGGACCCGTTGTCTCCTGGTTCTCACCATTCCCATGACCTCTGATTAGATTATCTTCCCTGACCTCTCAGCAAGCGTTCCTCTCCACCTGGTCTCTGGTGATCACCGATGACACACAGTCCTTTGGCTTCCTTTTCTCTAAAAGCTTTAATTCTATTCCACCTGGACAACCTTTTTCTTCTAGTTACACCCAGAAGAGATCTTCCTTTGAAGCCTCCACCAGTTACATTCCTGTTCCTAGTCACTATCTTGTACCTTTCCATACTATCCTTTCCTTCTGGCCCTCAAAGCCTGCTTCCACAAGCCTCAGGGAGACTCTGTTCCTTGACCTGTCTAATCCCCCAGCACATGTGCCACTTCTGGGGCTTTATTCCACCCTACCCAGGTAGCAACCCTTGGGTTTGTGATCTCTCTCACTTCCAAGCTTCAGCTTCATCCATTTCTTTTAACTGGAGAAAATGGCGTTCCACCTTGGCTGTTAATTCTACTTACCACTTATTACATTTCATTGTTGTTCATTTGTCACCTCTAACAAACCTCCATTCACATTTCTTAGTGACATTTTAGGTTATTCCTGTTTATAAGAGACAGTTTTGGTGGGCCTACCTAATGTGCTCTGGGAAGCTATGTTTTTCAGCGTGTAACCCATTCCTTGATCCAGTCTTGCCACAGATATTTGAACAAAAGGCAAACGCCTGATGCCGGAGTCCCAGTGAGCTAATCTATGGACTGCCCATTGGCCAATCTGATAGCCTCTTCACAGTTTGTTCCTGTATCACTCACAGACTGCCCTTTATTTCAGCTGCCTTCAACATATTTCTATTAACTTTTGACTCAAAATCTTTGAGGAAATCATCCTAACCTTCAAGTTCTAACCTAGTCCTGCTTCTTCTTTCTATTATATTTTTGTAAGAAAAGTGACTAATGAATCTCTTTACTGAGGAGTGTCTGTTTTCCTTTGCTGTTTTCAACCATATTCCTTGATAGTTCAACTTGTCTTAGAAACCCCAACCTGGTTTCTTTCTTAAAGTAAAATTATAATGTTTATTTACATTTATTTATTAAGACTTTTTCTGATACTTTGTGTTTTCTGTTTGAAATGCTTTTTTTTCTTTTTCTGTTTTTCTCATGCTATGTATAAGTTTGATTGAATTTTATTTCTTCCTTTTTCCCCACTTATTTGTTTAGAATTTATACCTACTGTTTTTATTCTTTTAATGAATTTTCTTAGAGTTTTAATACATATAATTTAAATTTATAATTTGCCATTAAAATAAAGTTTAATCAGTACTTCTAGCATTATCTAACTAGAAGCTTTAGCTTTTATCTGAATGAGCATCCACCCATCCCATACTATTATTATCTGGTATTATAGTCCCACCTTATTTCTAAAAACAGGAATTATTTATAATATTATTTATAGTCAATGCTTATTTAGATTTTATTAACATGTTTTATAGATTTCTTTTTCCCACACATTTGCTCCTTCCTTCAAGGTTTTTTTTTTTCTTATTGAATACCTACTTAGTAACTTTTTGTTTTGTTTTAAGGAAAGAATATGTGGTCAATAATTTTCTAAACCTAATCTGTGGAGTGGTAGTTTGTGTAGAATTTTAGACTCACAGCATTTTTCCCTGGTGCTTTGAAGATAATTCCATGGACTTCTTATAGCCGTTGTTGTTAATTAGAAGTCTGTTGCCAATATGATTGTGATTGCCTTCACATTCTCTTTTTTTCTCTGATTCTTTTAGTTTCATTTTAACTTTGATATTGGAAACTTGCACTATGATGTATGTAGGTGTGGGGTTTTAAAAAGTTTGCACTTCTTGGCATTTGGTGGGTGTTTTCAGTCTTCTAACTCATGACTTGCTTTAATTTTAGAAAATTTCCAGTTAGTATCTCTTTACATTCCCTTCTTCCCCTAAAATTCTTTCTAGTACAGTGGTACCTTGGTTCATGAACTCAATTCTTTCCACAATTCTGGTCACAGACTGAACTGGATGAGAACTGAATCAAATTTCCCCATAAGGTCAACATTGAACCTAACCATTGAATTTGATTTGGTTCTCCTCCAACTTGGTTTATGACCAGAATCGTGGAAAGAACCAAGTTCATGAACAAAGGTACCACTAATGAAACTACTACCTAACAGATACAAGTTAGAACATTTTTCATTTCCCTGTACTTCTAACTTTTCTTTCTTTTAATAATTTTTCTGTGTCTCTAACTTTTCTTTCTTTTTTCCCTCAGCTTTTCATCTTTTTAGAAATAGTTTTTTGGGTGATTTTTTAGTCCTTTCTGCTAGTTAATTTGTGTCTAGCCTCTTTTTTACCTACAAAACTTTTGTTTCTTAAATATTTTACAGTTTTAATTTTCTTATGTTCTGGTGTTATTTTATAGACTTTCTTCCTTTTATTTCTTTAATGATTTAAAAAGCTATTTTAATCTTTTTTTAATATGGTTCAAATATTTCAATTTTCTTGTGTTTGATTTTAGGTTTTTGTTTTGTCAATGCTTTTTCCTTTATGTGGAGTTTTGAAAATATTCATTATGATTTTGTTTGTGAATTCATCTTCTCATTCTCTTGAGTCTTGTCTTCCTTATGGGAATGGTTTCATGGTTCCTCCTGCCTAAGCTTTATAGCCTATTCCTTACTAAAGCTTACAGCTGTGCCTTTGTTGAGCCTATCACCCTAAAGAAATGATACAATTCTAGGCCCTTTCCCTCATTGTGGTGTAGACTGGGGTCTTATTCTATCACATGGACTCATTGCTTACCCCTGTTCATGGGTAGATGACTTCTCTTGGCTGTAATCTTGAGCGGATGGATAGTGACCTATTTTGGCAGCCATTAATGGCTTTGAATCACTATCGCTACTTCTAATTTCATATGGGTGGTTTATACCCACGTTCTCCATTAGATACTCGGCTTTAGTTTTTACTTAGCACTCTGGTCTCGCATCAATTTCTCTTTTGAGGGAGACATCCCTAGTTTTGTTTTGTTTGTTTATGGAGTATGTTCCTGTTTTTAAGTATGACTATAATTTTTAAAAATTATTTTTTAACTTCACCAATATTATATGAAGGATCTTAATTTATTTTATAATAAGTACTTTGTTCCTTAAAATTTATACTCAATACACTTATAAATTATTTTTTATTCCTTATTTATAATGCCTTAAAATTTCTATGTTTTATTCCATAATATAGCTGTTTTATTATTAAGTTTTACTTTTACAAAACAATACATGTATATTATTTTAAAAGTAATGTAGCACTAAAAAGCTTATAATGAACCAGAATAGTTTTTGTCCTCATCTTGAGTTTTCTGCCTGAGATAGCCACTCACAATTCTCTTTCCCTTGATGGTTAACTTTAGATTTCTAGTAATAGCTGACACTGATTACTATGTAACACTCACTGTTCTAAGTCCTATTAACTCATTTAATTTAAATAATATGCTTATTTTTTGACTGGTAAATTTTAGGAATATTTTATTGTACACTCATGCACTGCATACCAGCATTTCAGTCAGTGATGGGCTGCATATACAAGAATGGTCCCATAACATTATAATGGAACTAAAAACTTCCTATCACCTTGTGATGTTTCAACCATTGCAAAGTTGCACTGAAATGCATTCCTCACGTGTTTGTGGTGATGATGCTGGTGTAAACAAACCTGCTATGCTGTCAATCATATAAAGGCACGGCACATACAATTATGGCTAGCATATAATATTTGATAATGATAATAAATGAGTGTGAAACTGGTTTATGTATTTACTATACCATCCTTTTCATTGTTATTTTAGAGGGTACTCCTTTTACTTATTAAAAAAGTATTTTACTGTAAAACAGTGTGCCATGTTATGCCAGCAGCAGTGTCATATACCTCATGTTTATCTCCCCCCCTCTTTTGCAGTACTGACCCCAGCCCTTTGAAAACAATTTTTACTTTGAGACAGGATCTCTCTAAGTCACTAAGTTGCCCTGGCTGAGCTCAAACATGCGATCCTCCTGCCTCAGTCTGTCACAGTCCTAGGATTGCAAGTGTGCATCATTGTGCCTGGCTACCTTGTCTCTTGATTGCATCCAGGGGCCACATCAAGTGGCCTTATCCCATCCATGTTTGCGTAAGTGACTCTGATGTTCACACAAGGAAATCACCTAATGATGCATATCCTCATCATGAAGCAATGCATGACCATATTTTTGCCACAATGGACAAAAATTTAACTCTTCTATAACATCTTTTTTCCCCTTCAACATTTTTGTTTGAAGAGACCATTTTGGTTTGTTTGCTATGCACATTCAAATGTGGCTCAATGATGCCCTGAATACTGTATCATAACCGTGCTTCCTTCCTTATCTTGCCTTCTATTTTTCCTGGAGCTACAATTACCTTTTCTCTATGTACTTATGATTAATTTTCCAAATGTCCCAATAGTTTACCATAACCCAATAAGAGAGTTTGTCCACAGGCTCGGAATGAGCAGCTCTAATTTTCTATGGAAATCTCAGACATTTTCCTCTCCTGCTTTAGTATGGAGGACTTTCTTTCTGGGAAATCCCACAGATGTCATTATATGTGTTACTTTTACCTCTTTCTGGGTCTATTTTCTGGATTTCATGTCTATATTTCTGTTGGTTTATTTCTTGTTTGGTTGATAAATACTTTTTCATAATTTTCTAAAACATTATAATGTTTTAGCTTTTCATATTTAAAATGCCTTTATCTTACCAGCACAGGATTAAAAGCTGATAATAGAAAGTTTTGATGATGGTGCATCCTTCCAACCTCTGGTGTTACTCTTGATGAGTCTGATGCCAGTTGGGTCGTTTTCTTTGTAAAGGGCCTAATTTTCCCTACCCGGAAGTTTTTGTGATCTTCTGTCTTCATGCTTTCCCATTGCTGAGACAAAATACCCAACACCCTTGACTTAAAAGAGGACAGGTTTATTCTGGCTCACAGTTTCAGTTCATGGTCAGCTGGTTCCAAGGCAGAAACAGGATTCTATAGGGGACAAGGGAGGAAAAGGTGATCAACCCAGGGTGGCCCGGAAGCAGAGAAGGAAGAGCGGAGCTGGAGAGGGAGATATATCCTTCCAAGTCATGCTCCAGTGACCTGCCTCTTCTGTCCAAATCACACCTTCTAATGGCACATTTGGCTATGACATGAGATTTTGGGGGCATATTCTAGATGTAAACCATAAGTTTCTTAATCCTATATCCCTGGTATGCTGCACTTTCACAGTAATGTACTTTGGGATTAGTGTGTTTTAGGGGAGATGAGACTGTTGGGGAGGAAGGTTGGTAACACTGATGTTGTTGTTGCTGTTTTACTTCCTGAGGCTTAGTTCAAATTTCCCGTCAATTGTCTACATCTTTCCTATTATCGTAGTTTTCAATTCTTTTAGTTTTTTGGACTTGTTTTGTGGCCTAGCACATGTTTTCTCTTGGTGAACACACTGTTGTACTTGAAAAGAAATGATTAGTGTAGGATTCTGTAAATATCTATAAACAGCAATTAGGTTACACTGTTAGTGTTATTCAAATCCTCTATGTATTCCATGATTTGGAAATCTAGTTATTTGGGCTGAGAGGGAAGCTCAGTGGTAGAGCCCTTGCAGAGTCTGCATAAAGCTTTGGGTTTGATTCCTAACTCTGCAGAAAAAATCTAGTTGTTGCATGAATTGTTGAGACAGTGGTGTTTAAATTTCCTACTGTGATAGTAGAATTGTGTATTTCTCCCCTTAATTCTATCAATTTTACTTCACGTCTTTTGAGATCCTGTTATTAGATATATGCAATTTTATCATTGTCATGTCTTCCTGATAAATTTACTCTTTAATCTTTATGTCTGTGTTCATCTTTGGTAATATTCTCTGCCTTCAAATCTATTTTACCTGTTATTAATATGGCTATTCTGACCTCTCTATGCTTACTATTTGCATAATAGTTCGTTTTTCCCCAACCATTTCCTTTACCTACCTTTGTCATCATACTTAAAGTGTGTCTCTCATAGACAGAATATTGTAAAGTCTTGCATTTAAAATGTTTGCATACTTTCTGTATTTTTATTAGATCATTTAGTCCATTAATATTTGATATAATTAATGACATCACTAGATTCAGTTTTTCCCCTCAGATTATATTGTTCTTATGCCTCTTTTCTTTCTTTTGTGTTGTTTGAATATTCAATCTATTTATTAGCTTATTGGTAATACTATTTTGCATTATTTTAATCTATGCCCTTGTACTGATTTCTTTTGTAGTAGTTAGGGTCCAGTCAGGAAATAGAAGGCATACCAGCTATTGAACTGGGAGTTTCATGTAAAAAAGTGTCACCTAGGTAACTGAGAGGGTATAAAAGAGATTCTGAGGTATCATGAAAGTAGGAAGCATCTATCACCCTTAGGACTTAGAGAACAAAGGGAAGAGATTATAATTATTAAGACTTAGAAACTTAAAGGAGGAGCCCCATGGAGGTGAAGGTCAGACCTCTGAGGAGAAGGTTGTCTGCTGTTGGTATCACTGAATAAGAAAAAGGCCTGGACCCAGACTCTGAGGAAGAGGCTCTGGCTGACATGTTGAGAGATCTCAGGACGGGGGCTGGATGCTGCGATGCTTGTTCTACAAGTAGGAAAAATGGCAAACTGAATTGAGCTGCTTTTACCAGAAGGAACTGCTACTCACAGAGTGAAGAAGTATTGCTGTGGTGACTCTCATAGGAACCACAGACAGGAAGCCCACAGGAAGGAAACAGGTAATAGACAGGAAGAGACAAGTCCTGTCTTTCTTCTCCTTCCTCTCAGTCTTCTTCTGGTGCTCTCTATTAACAGACTCTTACGGGAAGCCAGCTGGCAAAGCACAATGATGTTTGCTGAGCTCCGGCCTGGCATCACAAATGAAAGGATAACAGAGTAGAATTGAGGCTGAGTCGTAATAACTGGTTCTTCTTCCAATGGTGCAAAACATCTTTACAGCTCTCTTGTCTTACAATTTTTTCTTTTCTTGGACCTACTTGTTTCAGTTTTCCCCATCTTTTCATCTTCATACTTCTTGTCTCTTACCTATCCTTCTATGATTAGCAAATATCACAGGGCCTAAGATAGGGGAGATAGTAAGTGCTCAAAAATGTCTGCTGGATTAATGGTGATACAACAGGGTTTATGATTAGTGACAAATGACTAGTGCAGACTCTAATTTCCATAGAGGCTCAGGGGAGGGAGAGGCTCCTGAGTCTCTCTAACTGAGGTGGCTACAAAGGCTTCATAGATGAGATGAATTTTGAACTAAATAATGATAAATGGGAAAAATTAAATACACGGAGAGGATGAGCCACTCAAAGTGAAGGGCACAGCATGAATAAAGGAAAGGCATGGGTAGAAATGGGCTGGATGTCTTTGGAAGACAAGCATGGCTGGAGCTGAGTTTTCTGTTGGAAATTGAGGCTACCTTGTGGATAGATCTCTTTCCATCAAGGTGAAATAATGGAATCACAGAGGAGCAATTGGGAAATTTCCTGTAGAGCTGAAGAGGTGACATCTGTGGCTATTTCAGCTAGAGAGAGTTGTGATGAAGACAGTGCTGAATGAGAATTCTGTGCAGTTGGATAGGGTGATGGTTGATGCTCAGGTCTTAAACATATGTGTATAATAGGCTTAATAGGAATTGGAAAATAAGAAAGAGAAACAAAGGAATTTTTAATGGCCTGCAGATTTTAACAATATTGTCTAATTTCACAGTCCACACTTAGAACTAGGGAATGACAGAGAGAAACAGACAGACAGACAGACAGAATAAATTGGGGAGAAATCCCAACTTACTGGTATAGGAAATGGGAAGAGAGAAATTTCAGGTCAGCACGTGATCATCTTTACTTCCGAAAGGGTGGGGGGCAACATTAGGAGTAAGCAAGGTACATTAGTTTTATTATTTGCATCAGGGCTTGAAATAAGGGATGAATTAGCTGCTTGGATGTTGACACTACCCCCATCCCATTCCCTTGAATACACCAATTCCTCCCCTGTTGAGGCCACACATTATTTTTCTTTCTGAAGATCCCCTTTTCTTTTCTTTTTTTTTTTTTTTTTTGTGGGTACCAGGGGGACGACCTCAGGACCTCGCGCGCCAACAGGCACCCGTGCCACTGAGCGATATCACCGGCCCCTTTTTCGTATGTGGGTTTCGGGAGTCGAACTCGGGCCCTCGCGCTTGCAAGGCAGGCGCTTACGCCGCTGAGCCATCTCACCGGCCCAAGATCCCCTTTTCTAAGCTCTGAAAAAGAACCTTTGCTTATGCCTTAAATTGTGGCAAAGTATTGTATCTTAAAAATGATTAAGATTTTATTGCTATTTTGTTCTTCAATTGTGTTAACTCTTCCTTCTTCAGGGTAAACAATTTCACCAGAAAAAAATATAGCCAACAAGTTCCAAAGGGTAATTATAACACAGTTGTATCCCTATATTCATGGGGAACCAGTTCCAGGATACCATCCTATACCAAAATCTGCAGATGCTCAAATGCTTTATAATAAATGGCATAGTATTTGCATCTAACTTATATACATCCTTCTGCATACTTTAAATCACCTCTATATTACTTATGATACCCAATACAATGCAAATGTTATGTAAATAGGTGCTATACAGTATTGTTTAGGGAATAATAACAACAAAAATCTATACATGTTTAGCACAACAAAAATCTATACATGTTTAGCACAGATGCAGTTTTTTCCCCTAGAATATTTTTTTGATCTGAGGTTGGTTGAATGAGTGGTTGTTGAACCCCTAGATACAGAGGGTCAACTACATGTTGCTGAAAAATTAAACCTACTTGATAAACAGAAGAATGGGCATATTCAAACTAGAATGCCCTAGTTATATATTCCACCAAAGCCTCTGCTGTACATGATGTGGAAGGGATTCTGTTTTCTTCTTTGGTTTCTGAACTTTGCTAAATTACATCTGTTGTTTTTAGGAGGAGCTAAGCCCTCTCAACCAAAGCCTAGGAAAGCCAGTCGCACTCTCTGGACATGTAACTTCAGCAAATCTCTTGTGCTTCCAGGCATGTTGGAGATCTTGTGGGTGCAACTCCTTGGAGACCAAGGGCAAGATAATCAGTCCAAGGAGACAGTTAATTTTAGTACAAAAGAGGCTAGATGTGATTTATTTCCAACACTAGCGAACCAAAAGAGCTAACAATCATCAGAACAAAACACAGAAGCATCAAATACTCCATGTTAAAAATGGCTTATGTCAACTGAGATCTGTCTCCTCATTAGCAAGGGAGACAGGCTTCAGGTGGCCCAGGATTATTTTCAGATTGTCTTTACAGGGAAAGGTGTTTGAATCATCAAAGAGGTAGAGAAATGGGTTTGGAGACAAGAAAGAGAATAGGAGAAGAAAAGCAAGTAAGAGAGGACAGGAGCATTTTTATAGGAATATCATCACTCATTTGTCATTTCCTTCATCATCATTATCTTTGGAAAGCATAATACTAGGACAGGATCCATAGGACTTATGCTGCCTCTTAATTATCTCTTTTCAGCTGCTCCATGGCTCTGCGTGCTGTGGAGCAGAGCTCAGGGTGCCCACCGCTAAGCCCAGACTTTCTTCCAGGCCACATCTCCACCTCTGGGATGGGTATTGTTGCTTCTCACCCAGCTAAGTGTTTCCCTGCACTTGAGTAGAACACAAGGACTTGTCAAAGGCCATTGCTTGTAGTCCCATTTTCAATTTATTCAACTCTACAAAACAGCTTAAGAAACTCCTTTTCCTCTTCCTGAGACTGAAATTGCATCTCAGTCTCAGGGCTTGGAGGAAACGCTTTATCAACAGCAGGATGAGATCTGATGGCGATGTACAAAGTCGTTTAATAAAGGAAAAGCTTTAGACCCTTCCTATTCTTTTTTTAAGGTCATTGTTTACCAGAATACCTTGGGTCCTGAATTCTGTACCTTCTATTTAATCCCTTTGTCTTCTCCAAAGCCAGTACATCATGTGCTAGTTTCTGCTATTGCCTTCACATATAACACATCTTATATTCCTCATTTTTTCATGAATTAGGACACTGCCTTAATTATCTGTGAGTCTCCTGTACCTACATCAGTGCCCAGTGTTTATGAGTGAGTGAGCAAGAGGCACTGAATGAAAGAATGCCATTTATGTTGAGGGAATAGTAATTAAATTGAGAATGAAGCTGTCCGCATCTATCCCTTTCAAATAAGAAGAGAAACATTATGAGACTCTTGTATTTGTGAGAAGAAAGACTAAAATAGATGTATTCCATTATTCTTAAACAGAAGGCTCTGTGGGTGTTGCTCTGGCTATGGGATCAGGATCCAGGGCCATAGTGGCATTTCGATTTGAGCTCTCCCTTAGGCATCTGCCTTGTGCACACTTCAGAGCAGGGATTCACATTTACCTTTCTTTCTACTTCCGGTCACCCCTTCCCTTTCCCTACCTTTCCTGTATTGCTCACACTTACAGAGATCATAAGATACTCTATGTGTCCTGTCAAATGTCCTGTTCTGTGAGCAGATTAAGGGCATTGTTACAGGTTTCCAAAATCACATTCTGTCTTAGTTTTTCTTTAAGTATGTGAGCTTGGGAAGGGTGGACTACATACTTGAAGAAGAAAATAACTTCTTGTTTGTTTATTGTTTTTAATACATCAATGTGTTTTGTCAAATAGAAGAACAATTACATCTACTATAGTTGTGAGGAAATGGATTTTCTATTTCTCCTGCAAGCATCTCTTGTGGCATCCCTTCTAGAGCACCCTGGAATTCCGTGACTACCAGCGAATGGTCATCCAGAGAGCTCTGCAAGGAGTTAAAACCTCTGATGGTGCCCTACACCCTCTCTGATCTGCTCATTTTTACAACTGCAGGGCTGGGGCACAAAGCCAGCATCATGCAGGGAGTCTCCATGTGCGAATGTCCGCATCCTTCATTCATGTCCTTTAAGGGTTTCCTTTCACATTTTCCGATTGTGTTTCCGAGTACATGGTGTCAACAGCTCTCAGAACTGTTTTCTATTTATCCTCAGGCCAGGAAAAGGCACAGATCACTGCAGTGTAAAATTACCAGTGGTTTTGACAGTGACCTGGAAGAACTGTGGAATGAAGAATTTAGCCTTGAGAGCTGAGGTTCAGCCCCAGGCCCATCTTAACCAAGAAGTTCTGCTCAATTATACAGGTCACAAGAAGTTCTTCTAGTCTTGAAAATATTGAACTCATCAAACTTAAGTTCGGTGTTGTTGACACATCTTGATGAATGGCCAGTTTTAGACACCAAGTACAGTATTAACTTGTTCATTTCCTCCTCTGTTCCATTACTACTCTATCTTCATTTTGAAAAGTAATTCTATGAGTTTTGAGATTTGCTTTTTATATCTTTTGTAGGTCTCTACAAATCAGCACATGCTCTTCTGAAGCCTTGAAGACTCACTGAAATGGTAGAAGTGTCCATATTTGCTGAAGAAAGGGGACTATTTCTTGGGAATTACTCTTGCCAAGCCCTCAGAGAGGGGAAATCATAATAGTTGAGAGCTCTGGCTTCAGAGGCTTCTAGTTGAAGCCTCACTTTGCCACTTCTTAGCTATGAGTCTGTGAATGAATTACCCTCCATGTGCCTCAGTTTTATCATTTGGAAAATGGGGATAGCAGTACTAATACCCACTTTTTTGGGCTGTTTGAGTTCATTGGTATAAAGCACTCAGTGCCTGCACATAGAAGGCTCTCAATAAATAATAGCTACTGTATTAGTCAGTGTGGGCTGCCATAATAAAATACAATAGACCAGGTGGCTTAAACAATAGAAATTAATTTTCTCCTGCTTCTGGAGGCTGGATCTGCAAGGTCGGAATGCCAGCATGGTTGGAGTTTGGCAAAAGCTTCCTTCCTGGCTTGTGTTGACCATCTTCTTCCTGGTTAATGACGTGGAAGAGTGAAAGAAACATCTCTCCCACCCTTATGACCTCATTTAACCTTAATTACCTCATAAAAGCCCTAAGTACAAATATGGTCATGGAAATTAGAGCCTCAATATACTAATTTTGGGGAGACATCTTAGTACATAGCCAGTTCTATTTTTAGTTAGGTGATAACTTAGAACTGCTGTAGATGTAGCGTGCATGGAGAATCACGAAGTTCACTCTGGGCAGGATAAAAATAGAGAGTTAACACAGAAACTAGATGAGTAAGTGTGATACGGTTCAGGATAGTAGTGTTTTCATCAGAAGACAGTTCTTCTGTGTGTCCTTAGTCTATGAAGCATCTCTCTTAGTCAACTCTCTGTTCAAATGATTGCGAGCCTTCTACATCAAATTCTTAGTAGTCACTAACCTTGTGAGTAGTCACTTCCTAAATGTGGTCTATTACCTTGTGTCCAAAGGCAAGGTTAAACTTCCTTAGATATAATTTAGGTACTGGTGTCTTGTTCCCTGATGGCTGAAGATACACATGAAGTTCTCAAAACACCACTGATCTTCCTTAAGAGGATGGGAGTCCCAGAGGCCCAAAGGCTTTTTTCTAGTATCCTTCCCACAAAATGCTTCCTTAATTTCCTCTTTCTGGACCTTCAATGTGAGTGACAGATTTCAAGGATTATGCAACTGGTTCCTTTGTGTTTCTGTTTTTGGAAATTCTGCATATGGTCTAGCACTTCCTTTGGAAGGCAACATCAATTGTATCTTGGTGCCTCAGTCAAAACTCCCAATTTAACATCTTGTTACATTTAGAAATGCATCCTTTGTACCTTGTCATGGTACACCGGATGCAGAACATTCATAGCTCTTCAAGCCTCAGTGTTGAACCAGTAGTTAGGGATAGGTAAGGAAGGAAACTAACATTCATTGAGTTTAAATAATTTGCTTTAGTAATTTTCATATAATTAGAAAACAGCAGAGCCAAAATTACTCTTCATATCTGTATGTTCTAAAATCAAGGTACATTTGTTATCTGACGAGGTACTCATGAAATCCCACCCAAGGAAACACTTCTTTAAATTCTGTCTTAAACTCTCTTAAGTATATTTATTAGTCTCTTAAAATACATTCAAGTGTTTTTGAGTTTTTGGCAAATTTAAGAAAATACTGAAAATTGAAGTAGTAGCTTTCCTTCTGATGTAGCCTTTTTCTTTAACCTCATGAATGAGGAATGGGTAATTTCCACTTATATAGCCTTTGAGGGTCTTTTTATTTAAACTATAAAATTAGTGACTTTGACATTGTCCCAAGAGGATGTGTTTATTAACTTGGTTATAAATATTTGAACTCCACAGTCTAAGTTCAGTTTCTCAGATCTGAGAAAGACATGTTAACATGTATTTATAATTTATTACTTCCCTAATATCAGTGTGAGTTTCAGCCAAAATGTGCCTTCTGCTTCTTAACTTTCACAGAAGACAGAAAAAAGCAGATATTTCTATTTAAGTTCCCTAAAACCAGCTTTTATCTGTACCTAGGCACATGTCTATGAAATCACAGGGAACCAAGGAGCAAAAGAAACCCCTAAAAGATTCTATAGAGGGGACAAAGTGGGTTGTCTTCTGGGTATCAAGGTCAAGATAACTTTTGACTTCTCATTAGCAACATTGGATGCTAGAAGATAATGAAACGATGCCTTTGCCATTCTGAGGGAAAGTAATTTTGATAATAGAATTCTATACCCAGCCCAACCACCACTAAAATAAGTAAAACATATCAGATATGTAAGATATTATGTTAGACTTCTGAAGAAGATAATTAGCTGCGAAGTCCAGTAAAATGGAAAACACCGTGAAAGAGGAAAACATGAGATACAGGAAATAAATCTAACCTCTAAAAGAGGGTTGGACCTAAATGACAGCCAGCAGCAAGAGCTTCTGAAAGCTGAGACGCCAGCTAACTAGATGGGAGCAGAAATCAGGAAACCCCTGGTGGATGTCTGAGGAAACAAAGATTGGTCCACACATGAAAATAGTTATTGAATAATAATCATATAAACTCTATTTTAGATTTATAGAGTATTAATTGTTAGGGTCAAACCCATAGAAGGCTTAATTATGATTACAGGAAAGAATATAAACGTTATCAATTTTAACAATATAAATGTATAAACGGAGTTAGCAGATACTGAGATGTGGCATAGGGGCACGGCAAAAGAAGGAAAGATAAGGACCACAACATACTTATCTAACATACATAAATTTCGTGAAGCAAGAAATAGACATTGGATATACTATTTAACATTAAGAGAACCTAAGCTACAGGTATTAGCAATTGAGCAGAGGAAAGTAGATAAAGTAGGAAGAGGACGTGTAAGGGAATAAAATATTAGTCATATAAGGGAATGAATAGTTATTATTTAAAGTTGATAAAAAGAGAAATAGAAACTCTATCTGAATTAAAAAGATAAATACCAAAATATAAAATAGATCAACAAAAATTAATAAAAATGATTACCTGTGGGGAGAGAGGTAGGGCATGAGGAGGAAAAAGGTAGGAGAGTGTGATATTTTATTGTAAGCTCTTATCACATCATTTATTTTATTCATATGCATGAAATACTTTGTAATATGTATACATATAATTAATTAATTAATTAATTTTAAATAACTCTTGTGAAACCATTTCGTCTGTTGGCTCTTCAGACTTTTCAGTCTGTCCTGGTGATGGTAGTGAGGTGGATTGTTCTAAAAAAACTGGGTGCCCCTAGACTGACGCAGATGGGTGTAAGGTGTGAATGATCATCAGGAGGACCTGCTCAGCCAAGGAGTGGAATGGACTGTATTTTTCAGGGCCATGTTCTACATATTAAGGATGTGCAAATTAGCTTCTCTACTAATTAAAAATAACCATAGAAGTCCAAAGAAGCAAATCTGGAGCATCAGGAGAACAAGAAGGAGAGACGCTTGGAGCAACCAGGGCTTACTTAAAAGATCTCCAGTCCTCAACACGGTGATGAACAGGAGATGTAAGCCAGATGTATTCGCCAGTTGGTTAGCCCAGTGTTAAACACTACCGAATATGGGCCAGGCTGGGCTGGAATGATCTGGGTTAATCTTCTCAGTTTGAATCCAGGCAACAGGGAGAATGGTTACTCTTTTATTTCTCCACCCAGCTATGAGCTTTTGGTTTTCGTGAACTGTTTCCATTTTTCCTTTTCACTCCATGTACCACCGATTTTCCCCAATTGCTCTTGTAATTGACTTTGCTACTGAAAGAAACTCCTAGAATGTTGGAATTTCTTTATTATATACTTTGCCCCAAGAATGTGTCAGTCAGGGCTAAAGCAATAGTCTCGGGGCAGACAGCCAGCTTCCATCTGATGACAGCACTGCAGTGGAATAGTGCAGTGTGCTGACGTCAGAGTGAGCTTGTGGACTGACCCAGGAAAGACAGCCCGGAGCAGCAGGGCTAGGCACACACGGTACCTGCCTCGGCTCAGGGAAGACCATGGCTTGAAAGCGTTCCCTCTTTGTTCTTGTTATTCATAACTGGGTGAAATGGATTTCTAAGTCTGCTAGCAGAAAGCGAGTTTTGGCCTGACTTTTATGGGCGTTTGCATTTACTTTGTGAAAGGGGAAGCAGCAATAAGAATTATAGGAATTTCGTGGTGGTGGGGTTAGTGGTTGCTTAAATTGTTCTGAGAAGAATGTATTTGTAAGATTTTAATGTTTAGGGGTGGCTGGGACACTCGGAGAGCATGAAGTTCTTTGTGGTGTGTTAAGATAGGGAGTTTTCAAAGAGTTCAGAGTTTCTGAATTCTGAGACCTTTTTTGAAAGAACACTTGTTCCCTGTAAATGTGTACTCTGTGTCCATTCCATCATTTGCAGGGATGGTTCCAACACTACATTAAGAGGTGGAATTCTAGAACACAGGAATAATATAGAAGGGTGTCTGTAGATAGGAGTGTCACTTATCCAGACTAATCAATAGGAAATCAGTTCTATGGTCTGTTCAATCTGGTAATAACAGACACTATATTTCTCCAATCCATCAAGTTCCTGGTATTCAAAATACTTTTCTCAAGTCCTTGGTAGGACATACTCAAGATTAACAACTTGTCATTCTCTAGTGAGGAAGAAGGTTCCTGAAAAAGGGACTTTCTTTCTCACCACCCCCTGGGCACTTTTTGGATTAATTTTAAGAGCTTTGGAAACCATTTCATTATGTCCTAAATACTTTCATCTTCCTAAGTACTGAATAGTTTTCTTTTATTCCAGGGCTGGGAGACAGGACTGTAGTTGAAGATGGACTGGGAAACCCTACCTGTCATTGCTGCTGTCTGCATTGTATGAGGGCTCCCCGCTCTCTTTTCTTCTATTACTTCCGTGAGTGGCTCATCTGTAGAAATCCTTCCATGCCCTTCAGTAGACTTGGCACCAAGTGAGATGGAGGTTTTGGGCTTTCTAGTGGCAGAAACCTGGGGCGCTCACCAGGGAGGCTGCACCTGGACTGGACCTGTTTGTACTGATGGCATTGGGTCCTGCACTATCTGCACAGCCCTAAAAATAGCTTTCAATTAACATTGCATTTCAAGAATTGGAAAATTTCCCAGAAGTCCATTCTTTTTTTCCTTTTCTATTTCATTACATTTTGCCGTAATAATACACAAGCCTGCAGAAAACATGACGGGTAATGAAAAAATGTAATTAATATAAGCAGTGTAAAGCATGTTTTTTCTCTGTTGTCCTTGCAGAAAATTGCTGCTTTAAACCAAGCAGGATATGAAAATGCATAACCCCCCTAATCTGCTGTGGTTTGTAAATATCTTATGCAAAACAGTTAAGTCAACTGTCAGATATTGTAAAACATTAAGTCACATTTTCTTGTAAAATTTTTTTCCCTGCAGGACAAATTGAGTGATTTGGATAACTATTTGTGAGGGGTGGGGGATGATGTTGATGGTAAAGTTTTTCCACAATAAACCTAAAAGCGGAAGATCCTCCAGTTTGGATGACTACTCTGTCCTTTGGTTTCACCTGAATGATATGAAGGCTGCTGTTCTTGGTACCCTCAGTTTAGGACATAGGAAAAGTAAAAGTGCTTGTTGCTGTTTCACACAACATACGCCATCCCATTCATCAAAGGAAAGTGAATAAAAAGCTAAGAGGCTGTGGTATATGCCAGCATTCTTGAGACCATTTCGATTCACTTATTTGTACTAGTAATTACCTAGAGGTGTTTGACTAGGAGGTCACAACAGAATCTCAAAGCTGAAATAAAACATTGTTCCTAAAACATCTTCTGAGGCCGGTGCTTATTTAATTTGTTCATTCCTTTGTCATTTTTTTTTTAACCGCAGCTGACATACATTCTTGGTTATTATTTATTTCTACGTTGTTCTGGGTCCTAATGGTTTTCCCCATGGTCCTGGTGTGTGTGAACTTGGAGATTTCACCCAGGAGCTCTCGGCCTTGTCCCCTCTGCTCCACGGAGCTCCCTGGTGAAGGTAGGTTCCCCAGCTGAAAAGCAGTGGCATTCTCCTGTGGCATTCCGGGCAGCCGTTTGGAGTCCCAGATGTAGGAGATGAAATAATCCATGCTCATACAGTCACAAAGTGCCCATCTGGCACCCAGGAACCTTGCAAAATAGAAGCACACAGGCGTGAGCTCACTTTTGTTATGGCATTTCATAAACAAAACTGCAGCCATCTAGAGAAAAAGGGCTTTAGGATGATCACAATTACTTTGTACTCCTCTCTCTTTCTGATGGCTCCTGTCACCACACACACACACACACACACACACACACACACTTAGGCTTTTTCAGACTTAGGTAAGGAGGAGGGGAGAGAATACTCAAAATGGCAACATTTTTCTAGGGGGTCTGATTGAGAAATTTCCATCAACAGCTAAATCCCTCCCACCACTGTCAAGTCCATGTTACTGTTTTTGTGCCTTCACCCTGGGACATACAGGTGATCGCGCAAAATGTGACCAGTCAACTTTTAGCTAACTCACTTCTTGGCTCTCACCCTGAAAATAAGGCAAAGCAGGAATTTCATAAATCACAACCACAGTCCTGCAGGATAGTCCTACAATCAGATTCACAGGACAGCCTAAAAAATGACCTCAATTTTTTTTGTTGTTGTTGTTTTTGTTTTTTTGGTTTTATTTTTGTTGTTGTTGTTAGTTTCTTTGAGGATTTGCGCCACACTAGGAGACCTGGAAACCCAGAGAAGAGGATGTTGGCCAGAGGACCCCTGAGGCTGATTGTGTGCGTGCATGAATGCAGAAGGGTGACTGACCCCAAAAATGGTTGCTGCTGACATGCAAGCCCAAGTTGTAATTAAAGATCAAGACAGGTGTGTAAACTAAGCCTACAGGGGCAAGGTCTAATTATACCAGCTTCCCATTCAATCTATGACGCTAACACTATTATCTTTTAAAAACACAGATTTTCAAGAGATGTAGTACTTAGTGACAAGAGCAAGATCTCTAAAGTAGCTGTTAACTCTGGGCACTGTGAAAAGGTCCAGTGACAAGGATGCAGCTGAAATGAAAAACTGGTTAAGTCATGTACTGATTTGTATTATCCTAGCACTAAAATGAGGAAAAAGATCACCTTTCACATTGCACTTGATGTTGTTTGGAACTGTAATAAGAAACATCAGGTTGCATTACCCTTCCCAAATATCATATTTGGCTCCCTCAGCAGTTCTAGCCTCCCAAGGAGACATTTTCAACACAGTTAGATTTTTGGCCCCAGAGAGGGAAGACAAAGATTCCCTACAGTGACACAGGCCCAGCCCTGGCCCCGGCTGACCGAACAGCACACAGGAGAAAGGAAGTGGCTGTTAGATGTCCCCGTGGAGTCTTGGTTCCTGGGCTCAGGAAAGTTAGGGAGGGAAAAACAAATGGGCCCCTCCTCCGGCGAAACTGCTCGCTCTGCTCAGGCACCGCTCCTGCCCTTCCAGAGAGTGCGAGCTGCTAGTTTGCAAGTCCAGGGTACCAAGTGGGTAGCACAATGTGATGTTTGTAAATATGATAAACCATTACAATATTACAGCTTTTCATTTGGAAAGCCATTTAGGCAAGAAATGATTACTGACCCATGATATGTAAATGACGGAAATGCAGAAATTAGTATTTGGGTCAACTCATGTATTTTTCAACCATGAAATGAAAATCTCAGTGTTCACATTCTAATTCATACATGAAAGCATCCCGGTGCTATTAGTTGACGATTGTGTTAATTTATTGTCTTAGTTAATGTTTTCAGAGCTGCCATGAAGTTGTATGTCTACTTTTAATGCACTAATGTTGCGGCTGAAAGAGGAAAGCGTGTTCCTCGGAGCCAGTGGGTTTCCTGAGGGAATTTTACATCAGTTGAGTGGTAAGGAAATGAGTCCGAAGAGGAGGCTAGGGAATCCCCTCTCCAAATTTCACATATAGGATCAGTCTACCATGTCTCTTTTGAATTCGTGAAAACCACAAGAGCTGGGTGTCGTGGCACACACTTGTAATCCCAGTGCTCTGGGAGGCTGAAGCAGGAGTGCCACAAGTTCTAGCCCAGCCTGGGCACCTTGGTGAGTTAGCAAGACGCATCTCAAAATAAAATCTAAAAAGGGCTGGGGATGTAGCTCAGTGCAAAGGCCCAAGGTTCAATCCCCACTGCTGTTAGAAACAAACACGGAGATGGACAATTATACTACAGTGACAGCTTCTAGGTGACACTGGGGACACAGAAGAATCCCAAAATGACCTTTTTCTTTAATGTTCAGGCTGGAGATACTCACTATGAAAATGACAGGAAATCAAAGGGAGAAAGAACATTTAGGAAGTCTTCTTGCAGTGGTGGTGTGTAAGCTGGCTCTGAAGGATGCGTGTGAATACAGACCCTACTTTACAGAAACCGAAGTTGGGTTCTGCAGAGCACAGGGTATAGCAGTGCCGCTGACACCGCAGGTTGCACCTGAGCTCACAGGAGGTGGACCCTGGGGACCACTCAGGGCTCCTTCTTGACGTGAAACAGACCAAGTGTGATGGGGAAACAGGATGGTCCACGTGGGTTATGTAGAAATTCTGCAGGATTGGAGCTGGGAGTGACTATAACAGGAAAGCAAGCTGAGAGAGAGGAGGAGCAATCGAAAGGTTGGAGAAATAGGGCCTGGTGTCCGGCGTTAGGAGGAGTGGCAGAGTTGCGGGAAGGAAAAGGTGGGGCTGAGAGACAAATGCAGCATCAGAGATAAATCCCAATGCTGACTGCAGAGGGACAGATTGATCGTCAACTCTTTAATTCAATGGCTTTAAAGAGCAAAATGAGCATATGACGCAGAGAATAACTGCAGTAAGGAAATGCTGATGGCTTTGCTTTTCAATCTAATTAATTGGCTAGAGGAAGCCCGTGGTATTTCTAGTGCACGACTAAAACTCTTCTCGTGACCTCAGCGCATTCCAGGCTGAGATTGGCCAGTGCAGAGAACATGGCCTTAGTCCGCTTTGGCCGTTGGATGTGGGACGTGCCAACACCACGAAGACAGTAACTCAGCTCAACCCTTTCCTCAGGAGATTCCAGGTCAAAACAGATGGGCTACCTGAGGTAGTTGGAGTCAGTAGGTAAGATCAGTTTCTCCATGGAGAGTATACTTCCTCCTTCAGAGTGCTGTGCGAATTCCTGGCATCTTTTTCCTAATGTCCTCACATAGGGTGAGAGCCAGAGATGCTAAACAAATTCTTCTAGTCCCAGGACAGTCCCATGCAAAGAAGATCGTGCAGCATCCCACATGACTGTGTTTTTCTTTTTTTTTTTTTTTTGAGACACGGTCTCACCAAGTTGCCAAGGTGTCTAGTCTGGCCTCAAACTTGTAATCCTCCTGCCTCAGCTTCCCAAAGTCCTAGGATTACAAGCATGCTCCGCCATTACCACATGACTTTTGAATATCATGCCAGGCTTCTGTGTAGGCAAGCCTATTTATGATGATCTAAGTCTAACACCTAACTCCAGCTTACATATTTTGTTGCCCAATTTTAATGCATACTAAATTCTCCATGAATTTACAACTACCATGTAAATCAGAGGGAAGACCATATTTTTTTCCTTCTCAGAATTCTGCGAAGAACTGAACACTGGAACAAATCACATCATCTGAAGCAATATTGCTCTGATAGATCAGAGCTACTTATGGTTTTGGTTCCACATAGAGATGCAAGCATTTGACCACTTCATCATCCCTTCCAAATGTGCATACTTAAATACATTTTATTGTGAATTAATTTCCTTTTTTTCTCCTTAATATATATTTAGAGTGTTATATCAATGTTTTTAAAATATGTGTGCAGGTAGTATATTATCATATGTATGTTCTGGACCCTACAGGGGGGATTATAGAGTATTTGTTATGAAAAGATTCTGGGTCTGATGAGGTGAGAACTATAGTGTTAGAAACACAAGAAACCTAGACATGACATCTTGTGAGTGACTATCTTTTATCTTATTTCTACACTGGGTTGACCAGTGGCTCTTTGCTCCACTTCTATGGTAAGCGTGCAGGGGTTCAGACACTCTGCAAGCATGCTTAAGACACAATGACCTGCGAATCATGTACTCTTCCATATCCCAGATGTTGGCCTAACCTGGTCTGGTGGCTTAGGAGACTGGATAAATCCTGCTATCTTAGAGGTTAGCGTTCTACGAATAATTGTAAATATGGCCCAACATGAGGTAGTGGGTGTTCAGGATGTCTGAGGAGTGGGAGTCTGAGAGCACATGCCTTGAAGGTCAGACAGGCAGGAGATTTCAGAAGCAAAAGCACGTGAATGCAAACGATGTGACCCTTGGGACCAGGCTGGGGATGAGAGTAGAGTCCACCCTGTGGCATGGGGCCAGGCAAGAGCAAAGTCTGAACTCAAATGACCATGATTGGGGCTCGGAAACACAAGTACCAAGCTGAAAGCTGGTGCCCCAGGGCATAGATGAAATGTTGGCTCAGGGTAGCAGGCCAGAATTCAGAGGGCTGAGGTCTGGGGGAAGCCAGCAGTGAGAGAGTCCCCAAGCTGGGAGTGAGAGTGGCTTAATATGTTTGGCTCAAAGTGGAGATAGGGTTTCGTGCTGGATTTTGAGAAGAAAGCCTGGGTGGATGGTGGCAGTCACACTGGATCTGACATTCAGGTAGTTTCTCACCTATTTAGAAGAACGGATGTTCAAGTGCGTAAGGGACAGGGCAGCTGGACAGTTGTTAACAGAGGCTGGAGCAATATTTCAAGAGTACCTAAAGATCCTGTGTTACACTTGCCCTTCTTAGGCTAAGGAGGGTGTAAGACTCCAGGACTCAAACAAAGATCTCTGGGTTGGAGTGTTTCCTGAAGGCTTCATGGAAGAGAAACAGTTTAATCTGGCCCTTGAAGGGTAGAAGAATAAATAATTGAATTAATCATTCATTCAGTCAACAGATACTTAAATACCTGCTATGAGGCAGGTGCTTAGGATAAAGAGATGGACACAAGAGACACTGTCCTTAGCCACACAGAAATTACAAGCTCATCTGGGTTTCAGCAAGAAAAGCAGACAAGGATGAGCTGGGTCCAAAGGGAGTTTCTAAGGCCAGTGAGGCACACATAGGACTTGTTTCTAAGGTGGTGTTTTTGCTAACCCCGAATGCTGCTGGTGGTGTGTGCTTCACTGGCTTTAAGGCTTAATCCTAAAGGAAACTAAAAATATCATTAACAAAAACTGTGTTGGGGGCTGGCAAACGTTTTCTGTAAAGGTAAATATAGTAAATATTTTAGGTGTGCATTGAAGCTGTGTCATTAAATATTATTTTTGTTTGGATTGCTTTCAATCATCTAAAAGTAAAAAGCTCATTTTTAACTCATAGGTTAGGCCCTCAGGCTGCAGTTTGTGGACCCCTGATTTATGTTTATAGAGTTACTTTTGTCTAGAGACCAATAAGACATCCAAGTGCACTGGTGGGTGATGGTAAGTACTATTTATTACAAGAATAGTAAACATTGTGCGATGTCAGATATGCCCATTTCTTCCTACCTGGTCCTCAAATATAATTGGAGTAAGATAAGCCATATATTGTCTTTATTCTTTATTTCACAGATAAATAGGTGGAAGCTCAGAAAAATTTAGTTGCTGCATTAAGTCACAGAGCCATAAAATCAGAGGGAAATTGAATCTCCAATCCAGTGATTCTAGAGCTTGTCCTTGATCTACTTCTACTTTGAACTGGCCATGTAACCAAATTATTCACAGCTTCCACAGGATTCTTTAGTTTAGATTCTGAATTTGTTTTGAAATGACAGCCCTACACTTAAACATGCAAACATTGAATATGATCTGAATGATTGTCAGTGCTACTAAGAAAAGAGGACCAAGTAGACTATATCCAGGTGTATTCTAAGTGCTGGGGATAAGCCTCTAAATTGAATAGAAACAATCCCTGCTCTCATTAATCATTCACATTCTAATGAAAATCATTGTAGTGATAATGACACAATATTAGGAGGACCAGCAGCTACCTAAATGCCACATATTTTGTTTGGATTTATGAATGTTTCTCTGCTCATAATAGTGCTGCTATACAGTGGATCTTATTTCTCATATTTTACAAATACATTAATAACAGTAACTAAAATGAAACACACTCTATGCTAGGAAAGAACTGAGAAGGTAGGTGGTCAGGAAGGATTTGAACTCAGGTTTATACACCCCAGAATGAAGGCTTCCCCACTTTTAGCTGAGCAAACCCTAGACCATGCCACTGAACTCTACCAACCCACTCCAATTTTGCTGTGCCTGGTGGGTTTCAGTCAGGCACAGCATTCTTTCATTTTAGTATTCTGTCATTTATGAGGCAGCCAGTGAACACATATTCATTAGTGCTTTACACTGTGATGATTGCTGAGGTGGCACTTCCGGAATCATAGAATATTATTTTCCAGTGCTCATGACTCTGAAGTAATTGCCTTGTGCCTTACAACTTTATCCATGTTCCTCTAGCCACAGGTGTATACTGGGGAGAGATGCTGCTGTTGACGGGTGGTTAAGCAATTTTGAGGCATAGGCATCTGCCTTAAGGTTTCGGGGGCCTCTGAGTTTAATTTAAAACCAGTTAGAAAGGAAAAAGAAGATGGAGATGATGCACTGGTTGGAATTTCTCCCCTGGCACATGAATTCCCTTTCTAGTGGCTCTGAGGAAGGCACTGAACCCTCTTTCCTAGTATCACGGGCGTCATGATTTAACTTGAGTGAATGTGACAACATTCAGGTTCAGAATGAGTGACTTTCCCCAGCTCCTCAGCCTGCTGTGGTGCAGAAGCGTGAGGTAAATTTGTAGAACATCTTTTTTTCATTTCTAATCACTTGGAAATTATAAAAGCTTAAATACAGAGGGAACTCTAACAGGATTAGTTTCAGATTTCCCAAGTTTTTTGTGATTGAGAGTTTGGCAGAAAATAGGTTTTTTTTTTTGCCTAAGAAGAAATACTGAATAACGTGTAAATGGCTTTTCCTTGTAAGCAGATTTACCTGAAGAACTTCATTATTAAATAAATTACTTCTTCAAAATTAATTTCTACTTATTTTATAGAGAACTCATGTTTTCGATGTGCTTAGGAAAGCTCAGTGATCACATAAAATAACAATGTATTAAAAGCTATACAGAAAAGAACCCATTTTTAAAAACCCATAACTCAACAGACTAAAATAATGACAGACTAGCCATTCATGCAAATTAGCTAACTCACATTTATCAGAGAAAATATTTCATAGCATTAACAACACTGTCATTTAAGAAAAATTAAGTGGGGCCCAGAACCACACATTTATTTTTACTGTGATCATTTTTCATTTGCATGTTTCTCTCTTCCTCTTTTTTAAAAAAAAATCCTAAGTTTCAGATTCAAAGTTCAGTAGAGGAAGAAGCAGATGATTTTCCCATTTTAGTGACCCCGTGGTTAACAGCAATAAAGCAACAGGAACAAATCTGGCTTGAAATGTGTCCAAACCCACATCTCCCAGTGTGCACAAAAGGCAAAAAAGTAAGATGTGCAGCGGATATTAACTTGAGTAATCTTGGAAATCTAAATATTAAACATATGTCAAAGATTATCAAATACACATCCACATGTCTTATAGAGCTGTCTTTCATCTGAGGAGCTCCAACCCATTTCAATGTGCGTGGGCTAGTTTTCTAGCCCTTAAGGTCTCATCAAATCTTAGCACATTTTGCAGTTGCAGCACAAGTTTTAGATGGGTGCATGTAAAGAAATAATTCCCAGCTCCCATACTTTTTAAGAAAGTTATATTTCCTAAAAGACATTAATCTCTGAACATGTTATTTAAATGCAAGTTGATAAGTCCAGTAAGCAGCATAGTTAGGGAAACTTACTGGGGACTTGAGTTCTGATGCTGAAGTCACTACAACCGATGTTCCACTCTGTTTGAAGGGCTCAGGCCACAGTGAACTGAGAAGAATGTTCCAGATGAGACACTGAGTAGTAGTAGGTTAGTGCCTGCCCAGTGTGTGAAACCTGTGACTTAACTTTCCTGCCCACCAGCAAAATACACTAATGATAGTTGGCATTGTTTTCTCTATAAACCTTACCCTAAGGGATAATTGCAAATATAATTTAGAAGTACTTACAGTTCCTCCTAAAAGTTTATGATATTATTATGGGGGAACCAGTCCTGTCTTTTTGTATGCTGTCCATTGAATAATATTATTTCATAAAATCTCTTAATGCAACATTACTTACTTCTTCACTTCTTTTTAGCTTCAGTTGTCTTATCTGTAAATTGCTTAAGAAAACCTGATTCTCATTATTTCACACCGATATCCTGTACATGAGAAGACTTTGCAAGCTTTACAGCTTTGAAAAAATGTAGACTATCATAAAGGCACAGGTAGCAGAAGCAGACCCTTGAGCAATAACTAATGCAATGGGACGCGATTTTGTTTCCACGTTCATTCATCCTTGCCAATTGTCTTAGCTTTGTCTAATTTGCAGAGTCTTTGTTTGGAGCAGTAGTGTTGCTCTGTGCAGGTAGCTGCATACAGCAGAGACCAAGTGTCTGCCTTAGTGCTGCTGCCCTTTCAGGGAGTTGGACACATAGTAAAAGCTCAATAAATCTGTGCTGAACTGAACAGAATGCATGCTTTTGGGGTGAATGAGCCAAGTGAATACGAAACAAATGGCCAGTTTGGTTGAACTTCTCCAGGAGGCAGTGTTCTGAGTACTGCCTTGAGACAAGCCCCGAGAGGACTAGAGAGAGGGCCTGGCTCTCCCACTTAGAGGAGAGAGTTGCAGTGATGGCGAACCTATGGCACGGGTGTTGTTTTTCTTTTAAGACAAAAAATGTTAATGTCTGAGTTGTTTTTCTAAGCTAAAACCTCGGTATTCAGTTTTAATTGCAGTGTTGGCACTCTGCGATAAATAAGTGGGTTTTGGGTCTCTGAAAGACCAGTTCACCATCACTGGTTTAGAGGAACTGCGAAGGGCAGGGATTGCCTTCGGGCCCCTTACCTCCTGCCGGCAAAACGGAGCAGGTTGGGCAAACCTATGTGGCTCTCCCTCTGCTGCCTTCTCTTGCCCTCTATTTTTTACTACATGGAGGAAGAAGTGAGGAGTCTTCTCTTACCTGTTGCTTATAGGTTTGTGCTATTCTGTGAGGTAGAGGAAGCTTAGATCCTTTGAGGAATGCATGGATTCTCTAGCACTGTTCTTTTGCAGTTCAGACTGCCCTTGAACTCGCTAAGCTGGCCTTGAACACGTGGCGATCCTCCTGTCTCAGTTTCCCAAGTGCTGGGATTACAGGCGTGCACCACCACTCCTGCCTTTCCAGTACTGTTCTTGAGGGAATTTGCAGGAGCTATAAAAGACAACCTGTAAACTTTGTCACAAGGTAAGTGTCCAGAGAAGAGGAGAGATGTCAGCATTGTAAGGGAAGATTTGGAATATGTCAGCACCTACTCTGGGGAGGAAGATTTGCTTATCAAATTTGTCCTTAAACCAAAGCAGATGTTTTGGTTATTAAAGTAACACATCTTTGATTATAATAATAAATGTCCTATTCATTTGTTTATTTTGACCTAGTACATTCTCCTAGGCTACATTTTGAGAAAGAAACACAAAAACTCTATCCTCCAACAATTTCTCTGGCTCCATCAGTGTGTTCTTAATAATATGACTTGACTGTCCCCAAACTCACTTGATTTCTTTGGAAGAGAAATTACTGTTATCAGCTAAAGCATCCCAACACTGAACATACTTTCCTCTTATAAGAACAAAGGGTTCAGTTAAAGGCATAGATTGCTTGCTACCCTGAGTCATGCAGGGTGTCGTCATACTCAGCATTTGTCCTCTTTTCCTGCCTACTTCTCTTTCCTCCACCTTTATCTTTAACCTACATCTCATAAGCTGAGTGTGTAAGACTATCATTCTCTCAAAGCATCATCCACCTTGGGTAGACACAAACAGATCTGGGACTGCAGCTGCTGCCTGAGCCTTGTTCCTCTATAGTAAAGGAACTGTCTTTGTAAGAAAAGCCTAAGTGCAAAAAAACAAGATCACATTTTAGCTGCTCTGTAACAATAATTCCTTTCTGTACTTTGCCCAGCCTCAAAATGCATAGAAAAAAATGCATAGAAAACTTCATTTTTGGTTCTAAACTACAAGAAGTTGAAGAAGGAAGAGAGGACCTACAGGTCTGGATTTCATGTCGTTGAGGTAGAGAGTAATCCCTCTGCTGATTCAGACGAGACTCTCAAAACTAGCGAACATTGCTGCTTGTGACAGCAGGTCAGCACTCAAACACTTGTGTACTTTCTCACCTCTATTTTTGGGTGGAATATTAGACGAGAAAAGAAAATGAGTCTAGAATGAAACTCCAGTGACACATCTTCAGAGAATGGAGTGTGTTTAAATGAAACTATAAAATATTGATTTGAGTATATCACATTCAACTGTTAATTCATCAAAGCCTTTAAAGTCTGTTTATACTGAGTAACTCTTTAACTAAAACGATTCACTTGCCATTTGCATACTTGTGTACATATATTTACAGGAATCAGCCAAAATAGTAAACTACAGCCAATTGGAAAGTCAATGCATTCATTGCTATTTAGTTTAGTTAAAAATGTATTTAATTCTTTAGAGACACCATATGAAGAATATCATGGCAAGCAACAGGCATATTTTTTGCTTGGGGGTTGATTACTGTAATTCAAGTATTTCAAAACTGTTATTCAGAACTGATGAGCAACTATAGTTGGATCCAACCTTCAGAAACTTAGAAGTTGGGAATAATATCAGAGATTATCTAGTCCAGTGTTTTTCAGACTCTCTGGATGATAACTCCTGGTCTTTTTCCATGTCAATTGAATTTAAATCTCCAGGGGTGAGATTGGGAAATGGTATTTGTTTAAATAGTGTAGTATTTTTTTTTTTAATCATCTGGGAAGGTTTAAACAGGCCTAGTTTCCTGATTCTTGGCCCTATGTGACCCTATGTGTTAGAATTATCTGTAGAGACTGTTAAAAATGCAGTAGGCTGCTTAGTGGATTTCATGCCCTTAGATTCCATCTTATGCATCTACATTTTAAACAGGCAAAGCTAGAGCAGGTTTGGGAAGCAGTGACCTATTTTGTTCCCTTATATGTCAGAAATCTCCAGAATATTCTGCTTCAGCATTTGTTTAACCATTCTGGCTCAAAAGCCCATCTGTTTCTATATTGGAGGGCTCATAATTGTAGATACTACTTCATTTATTCGGCCAAATTATGACTTCCTTCAATCTTTTCCTTTCCATCCACATTGTCCTTCATAGCAGCAGAAAGTTCTTTCCAATGTGAAGCTTGCAGATGATGCTTAGCAAATGTCAGGTCTGCTCCCTATCCCTGCATAACCATCCTCTAACGGTGATAGGCCACACGCTTAACTTGTACCTTCACTATGATAATCCCATAATTCGTCTCATTGTCGTCCAGAAAGCTTCCACTTTCAAAAGGGACCTTTTGTGATTTACATTACTGGATACAAGACATCCTGCAACATCTTTATGAAAATTAATATAATCCACAAATATTATTGAGCACCCATTACGTATGACACTCTGCTTCAGATAGAAGCATTACCGCAATGATCAGAACCGAGCCCAGGACATCAGACCTGTGCTAAGTGAACCTCGCAGGGATGCAGCGCTGACCCTGTTGTTACAGTAATGTAGTCCAGGACTGTACTGGCCATTTTGAAAGCCACGACACTTTATTAGTTTCCTCGGGGTTAGAATTCAACCTAGATTTTAGGACTTCCTGCAGGTTACTACTATGATTATTATTACCATTACTATTATATTACAAGAATTATAAAAGATAACTTTTGGATAGTTTACAAACTCCTCCCTATATCCCTAATCTCACAGCGTCTCTGCAAACCTGTGTTATGTTTTGATTTATAGATAGTGTCTTACTTAGTTCAGGTGGCTCTTAGACTGGATGGCTTACAAACAACAGAAATTGGCTTCTCACAGTTTTAGAAACTGGGAATGTAAGAAGGTCAGCATTGTGGGGTTCTTTCCAGGTTGCAAATTGTCAGCTTTTTATTAGCAGAGAAGAAATGACAGGAAGAGGATATGCTAGCTCTCTGGCCTCTTTTTTTTTTTTTTTTTAATGTGGGTAGCGGGAGTCGACCTCAGGACCTCGTGCTTGCCAGCAAGCGCTTGTGCCGCTGAGCGATATCACCGGCCCTTTTATTCCTTTATGTGGGTTCTGGGAGTCAAATTCAGGACCTCGCGCTTGCCAGGCAGGTGCTTATGCCACTGAGCTATCTCACTGGCCCTGGCCTCTTCTTATAAAAGTATTAATTCCATTCACGAGGGATTTAATCACATGACCTATTATCTTCCAGAAGCCCCACCTCCTAATACCAGCACACTGGGGGTTAGATTTCAATATGTGAATTTAGGAAGAACACAGATATTTAGTTCATAAGGATGGAAAAACTGAGGCTCAGGAAAGTTTAAAGTAATAACTTGAAATTGCATATCTAACACCTGGCCAAGCTTGGACTTGAATATAGACTTCTGGCTCTAAATCTGAAGCATTTTCTTGTTTTTTCTTTTTCTTTTCTTTTCTTTTTTTTTTTTTTTTTTTGAGACAGGGTCTTGCTATATAGTTCAGGCCTTGAACTCACTTTGTAGCCCAGGCTGGCTTTGAACTCCAGCGATCCTCCTGCCTCAGCCTCCCGAGTGCTGGGATTATAGGTGTGGGCCACCACGCCTGGCCTGAAGCATTTTCTATTGACCCATGATGCCAAATAAGCCAGGATTGGGCAAGACATTATTTTTCCCTATTTAGTTATATTTGATTAATTTGACTCTATATTCTAACCTCTTAACAGGTTTGTAAACCCTTGACTGTGCTATCAATATATTGGCTGTGTTTCTTTTCAATTTATATCATACACAAATTAGTTAGATCCCTATGTCCTTAACTAAGATATTAAAAAACTTTGAACAGGACACCACCAAAGAGAGCACCCACTGGCATATTGCTGGGAGATCTTTCTTTGTGTTACCATCAACATGGTAATTAACTGTTTGAGAGCCACTTTTCAACCAGCTAGAATTTCACATACCTTTGCCATCCCTCTGCTCGTGTGTCCCAGTCTTGACATTTGAAGAGATCATGAAATCCTTAGTTAAATGCCTTGTTGAAGTCCTGATACATTGTGCCTATGGAATACCCCTGAGAGAAAATCGTCATCTTTCAGCTGAGTGGTGCATTTTAACTGTGCCACAAATAAAGTTGCTTCATCATGCAAAAGAAAACACTCAAGGTGTTCTCCTAAATCTTGGAAGGGCCTGTAAGAGCCCCATCTTTCAGTACCTAGCTCAGATCAACTTCTCTGGGAAGTTTTTCTTGATTGCCAGGCAGATTTAGCAACATCCATTTTCCTACCCACCATGCTGGTCATTTTTCTGTTGTAGCACTTATTGCATTACTGAGAGTTGTTTCCTTTTCACCCTCATTATTTGAATTTCCTGAGGGCATGGACTACATTTTATTCACCTTTGAAATCTTCCACACTATCCTATATAGCAATTGGTGTATTGAAGGGATTCACAGTCCATATGTACTAAATGAAGAACGTGTGATTGAATACATGTATGAGTGGGATATAAACCTCTCTTGCAAAGTTTTTAGTAGTTAAAGAACATTAATAGAGATCTCTCTTTCATTTCTCTTGGACTTTGGCACTTTTTATTGAGAACATCCAAGAACAAGAGACAAAGCCTGATTAAGAAAGTCCAGCATCCACTCTTCTCCTGATAAAGATGAATGAATCCTTCACCCCTCTCCTCGAGTAGCTGTACTTTTAAGATTAATATTAACTCTGTTTGTTGCCTATAAAACAAAACTAATTGCAGAATTCAAAGCTTTAGAGCATTTTTAGGTAGCTTGATGGGAAAGCATTGAAATAAATACAAACATTTAGATAAAACAACCATTTTAATAGTATTAACTCTGCCAATTAATGATAATGGAAGAGCCGTCCAATTAGCTAAATCGCTAATAGTTTTATCAAGCAGAGGTTGGTAATTTAAAGCAAACAAATTCTTTCTAATTTTATCTACTTACACACCAAGATATTTAAAGGATAACAGGGGATCCAATAAACAGTATTGCTCAAGAAGAGCTATATTTAAATCTCCTAATGGCTATAGCATAGAGTTACCCCAATTAGTCAGAAAACACAAGCAGTCAGTAAATTCTTTTGAGCCTCCATAATTTGGGGTAAAAATAAATGAGATACAACAAAGGTGCTGCTTGCAGTCATTAGCATTATTATTGAAGTATATTTGGAAGATGGAGAGCGCCACGAGACAGTCAAGGGTATAAAGTTATCTCATCAAACCCAGCAACTGTGAACACCTGTACTCACGCTCTGCTTCACACTGGAGCATTTCTGAGGTGGTTTCCATGGAGGGCGCTGCTCTACACCCTTCTTCGTGCAGAAGGTCAGGGGAGGTTGATGTCCTCAGTGCCACACCAGCACTGTGACTTCACCTGCCAAACTTCATGGAGAATCCAGGCATGTAATTGGATAATTCAGGAAGATCCTCTTAGGACAAGAGTGATGTTAACATCTCTCACAATCCTTTTTTTATTTTTCTCAAGAAAATAGACTTGCAAAAACATCTGTGTTCTCTGGATATGGGAGATATGTTATGGATATGGATATGGATGCAGATAACATATAGATATGTTATCTGGATATCAGAAGAGACCTGGTCAGTTAAGGGCATACGGCAAATGATAGACTGAAAAAACTTCAGCACAAGGTCACCTTACAATTTTCAGAATTAATGGGGTGTTCATCCCACAGTAGGGTACTGCCAACCAAGCACTGTGTTTAGATGCACAAGTTTTGAAGGAAAAAGTACAGAACGGAGAGCACCTGCAAAGCATTGTCTCTGCTGGTTTTAGCAGTAGGAAGAATTCTCTGGCTAGAATAACAACTACCATTTATTGAACCACTTACTTTGAGCCACTATCTAGCTCATAGTTAGCACTGTGTTAATACTGTATTCACTCTTCATTAAATTTCCCATCAATAAAGTGGGTTTTATCTCTGTTACATAGATGAGTTTATGGAGGCTTACAGGTCAAGTACCTTGCCCCCTGCTATTATTCTAACTACAAAGACCTCATTCTTTACCTGGATGGTATTGTGCCATCCTGGTTCCATAGTCGGACATGTTGTCAGTGCTCAGTGTCTAAATGCAGGACTGTGATGGTCTCCATGTGTCCGGCATTATGGAGAACAAATACCCTGTGGATAGCCTTGTTGGGTAAATAAAGAATGAATGGGGCCCAGCTGGGCATTTGCATCAAAGTGCCTAACCAGACTTCCCAGCTGCTCTGGAAGACTGCCCAGGCCCTGCCCCAGAGTCCAAATGGAATGCTCTTTGAGATGCCTCTGGTTTTCATTTTCCAGACCTTGCCACACACAACAAGTGGGCCTGGGGCTGGCCTCAGTGTCCCCAGCCTGTCTCAGTTCTTATGAGGGTGGAGGGAGCTGTGGAGAAAAGCAGGAATTGAGGATATCAACATCTTGGTGCCAAGAATTAATTTTCCTCTGTTAAAGGACTTGTCACATCCATCCGTAGACTCAAAACTCAGCGAAGATCTTCAAATAAAAAGGTGGTCAGTGATATAAGGTTGATTCTCTGCTCTTGGGTCTAGATCACTTTAAATATGTTCCTCTCTTAGGGAGACAACTGTGGGATGGAGCAGTATCTGACCCTAATTCAAATGTTAACTCTGCTACTTGGCAGCCATGGGAGCATGGGCCAGTCCTTAAACCACCCTCAAGCACAAATCTCATGGGAAAAAGTACTAGCAGGCCAAATACCTAGTGAGCAGGATTTCTTTCTAGTTCCATATTTCTTCACTACCTGCAGAACAGTACAAGTGATAGCATACCTTCATGCTCAGCGGAACTGGCATTTTGGTTTGAGAAAGAAAAAACAAGCAAACAAACTAAAACAGCTGAAAATATTAGTAGTAATCTGTCTAGCCTCTTGGTCCCAGTGATTTTCACAGAAAACTTTACCCTCCATCAGCCAGGTATGGAAGAAAACATGGCTCCAGGAGTCAGGATTCTGGGGTTCCACCTTGGCCACTAGGTGCTTCAGGTTTCCTGAGGCGCTGACTCTAACATGGAGAGTGCCATGCAGGAAGTTTACTGGGAGGATCAAGGGAAGCAGGATTGGACAGAAAGGAAAGATTAATTGTGATTTGCTGCAAAGGGCCCAGCAGATCTTACCGGGAACTCTGGAGCAGAGGTTGCCCCTCATAACTGTCTCAGGGGCCCAGGCCTTTGAGTCATCACATTGGCCAGTGACTGCATACAGACTGCCTTCTGGAGAGGGACCATAATCCTACACAAGGCCATGCCTTTTTCAGAGGGTGCTTCTTGCAGAGGGTCCCACTGTAAACCCTTGGCAGGCAACACTAGTTATAGCTGGGAAGATGAATGCCTTCAGTAAAGAAGGAGAGGACTGGGCCGTACAGTATAGAATCTACCACAGCTACCAGGTGGGTAAGGTGCCTTGTTTCTTCGGTTCTTATTATTTCTTAACAATACTTTTAACCAACTTTGTGCATATTGTTTTCTTTGAATGAAATGTCTTCCCCTCACTCAGAACTACCTGATGTATCAATACATCTAATTCTGATAAAATGATAGCTCTTCTAAGAGCCACCTTTAAATATCAGGCACAATTAATGTACTGTCTTCTCTATTTTTCTATCATCAAAGCATTTCATATATACCTCTCCTAAGACTTATCTCACTGTAAAATCACCACAGACAGTGAGCTTTTATTTACATTTGTATTTTTCTTCTCTTCCCCAAGATAAAACTTTGGTGACCAAGTTATTTAAGTCTATTTTGTCTGATATTAGCATAGTGATGTGTTCTTTCTTTCAATGTTTCTATAGCTTATTTTCTCAACCTTTCACTTTTTTTGTATTATTATATTTTAGTTATGTCTTCTATAAATGACATTTAATTCAACTTAACTCTTTTACTATCGTAACAATCTTTGTGTTTTGTCCATAGCATTTAAGCCATTTATATTTAATGTAATTAGTGATATATTTGTGTTAAAAATCAAACGTCTTTTTCTCACATGTCTTGACTTTTTGCAACTAATTTTTTAATTATTTTCACTTTTCCCCTGTCTGTTGGTTTAGAAATCATGTATTGTTTTCTGTTCTTTTAAGGGTTACCTTAGAAATTACAACTTTCCACACTGCTTAGTGAAGTCAAATATTAATCAATACTTGTTAGTCTTTTCTGGAATTATACAAGGACTTTAAAATAATTTAACTGACTTTCCCCTTTCAGTCCTCAACCCCAACTTATAGTTGGTGACATGTTGTTGCCATGAATTTTAATTCTATATATTTTAAACTCTATAAGACATTCATATTAGAGATAGTGTCTACATTTACCCACATATTTGTCACGTTTTTAGTTTTTAATCCTTCCTGTATCTGTGATCCTTTACCTTAGCCTTTTGACTATGAATTATCTCTGTTTTCATTTCTCTAAAAATGTCTGTATTTTACTTTCATGCTTGACAGATATTTTTCTGGGTATAAAATTCTATGAAAGTTTATGTTTTCAAAAAAACATTGAAAATAAATTCCCATTTTGTTTGGTTTTCATTTTGCACTTTAGAAATGTATTGCTTCTTTGAAGAAATAAATCTGTTTTTCTTTTCTGTAGCTACTTTTAAGATTTTTACTTTTTCTTCAGTATTCTATAACATCACAGTGATAGGTTTAGGAGTAGGCTTTTTCTTTCCTTGTTGCATTTTAGTCTGTTTGGATTCTTAAGTTTTGTGGTTCTGGAAAATTCTGTTATTTTAGCCATAAAAATGTAAATATTTCCTGTTCTTCCTTATTTCCTGCTCTTTAGTTGCTAAATCTGCAATTAAACGTGCACTATACTTTCCCATATAGCCTCTGTTATCCTTTCTGCCATTTTTTTTTAAGTCTGTGTGCTACACTGTGGAAAGATCATTCGGATTTATTTTCCTGTTCAATAATTCTCTCTTCAGCTATGTCTAATCTGCCATTAAACTTACTCAATTAATTCTTGATTCATTATTATATTTTTCATTTTCAAAATTTTATCATTTTCCTATTTCTTCCTAACAATGTCGGGCTTGGATTTTCTTTCTTCTTTGAGTTAGGAAGCAGAGTTGTTTATAGTTAATATTTGGTGATTTCGATATATGAAGTCTTTGTTGGTTTCTCTACTGTTATTTTGGCTGGTTCTTACATAAGGGTGTCTTTTTTCCTGTGTGTCTCATTTTCTTTGTGTGTTGTAAAATGTATTTGATAAATTTTTTTTAGGAATACTTTGAGACATAAGATAATAGTATTTTAAAAGCATATTTTAATTAGTTTCTGCCAGGTATCTGGAAAAGATGCCAACGTAGTACTATCTTAGTCCAAGTTAATGCATTGACATTCCTAAATGAGTCAGATTGTGAGAAGCTGATTGAAAGCTTTTGAAAGACTCATTTACTTTTGGTTTACCTTGACTTCAGGTAATAACCTTGTTGGGTTCTATTTTAGAGTGGTAGGGGGCTTACCTGAGTCCTAAACCTTGGTGGGCTCTGAGCTTTGAATCTTGTTTCCTTTGCCCTAAGAGTCTCCCCAAGGAAAAACAGTTTCACAATGTTTTATTTTTCAATAGGAAAATGCCACTAGGGCAAATAGATTTGAATACAGAACTTCTGTTTTCTCCAGGATTTTAACTGGGACTTTTTCACTCTTTGGTACTTTTGGAAGGCTTGGACTTAAAAAAATGTTTTGCTCACCCTTATTTTACTTTTTCTCAGCAGGGAGTTTAATCTGAGATAATTGGCCTACCATTATAAGAAGTAGAATTGTATTTGCATCATTAGTGCAGTCAATATTTGTTGAATGGATGACTATATCAATGGTCATGGGTATCGAAATCAAACTCATGGTTTCTGTCTTCAAGGAGCTTACCTTTACTAGATGAGGAAAACCATATAGATACAACTTTAAATAATGACTATTCTATACATAATATAAAGTAAATGCTAGTCTCCTACACTTGCTTAGTGGAAGTGTAAATTAATAAACTTCATTGGAGAAAAATTTGGCAATGTTTATAAAAAGTAAGCATGTAAAAATCTTAGGCATTCATTCACAAAAATAATTCACTTCTTGAAAAGAATTTATCTGGTATATACTCTACACATACTTGCCCAAATGCTCAAAGATGCATCTGTGAGAATATTCATTGATAACACCATGTTTGTAATGCAAAACACTGGAAATGATCTGGATATCTATCAACAGAGGACTGATGAGATAAATTCTGATACATTATACAGTGTAATGTTGTGCAGCCATGAAGAGGAATGGGACAAAGTTTATGGAAAGTTTATAGAGAATAATTTCCATGACATGTTTGTGTGAAGACAAAGAAACAAGCAGAGTGTATATACTATGCTACATACACGGACACACACCTACATACATACATACACACGCACATATACACTCACTTAGAAATTCACAGAATTATTTCTGAAAGACTATCCAAAGAACTGATAACAGTGAGTATATCAGAGGAGAAGAGCTAGAACTTGGAGTAGAGGGATAAGATGGGGACTCTTCACTAGGGACTTTGGTGTTCTGCATTATGTTATATTTTTATATTATATATATATTTTTTACAATGCACATACTTTTAGCCATTGCATTAAAACAAAAATCACAAGGAAAGCAAAGTGTTAGAAGGCACACTGATGGTCAGTTAACCTGAGCTGTGGTTTGGTTTTGTTTTCATGAAGTCCCATGTTCTTTCCAGAACTCAGTGTCCCCTTCTGCAAAATGAGAACACTGCTAGATGATCTCCAAGTCCTCTTTCAAGGGGATTTTTTTGCTTGTTTGTTTTGCTGTGCTAGGGACTGAGCCCAGGGCACTGTGCATGTTAAGCAAGTACTTTACCACTGAGCTATTCCCTGGGCCCCTCCTTCAACTTGAACACTTCCCCATTCTGTGGACTAAACACAGAGATGCACTAATGGCAGAAGTACTTCAGTCAAGCAGCATCTTTGAAGATAATTTGGCAAAGCAAAATATTGGTATTAGATGAAAGTACTGGTTATTGAGAATGCTAACTCTTCTTTTGGTTTTCCTTCAAGGATTGCACTGTGCTTTCCCTAAGACAATAAACTAAAATAGCAGATGTGTCTGGCTTCACAATTTGAAACTATGATTTTTAATATAACCTCCCATTTAAAATATTTTAAAGCCTGTTTTTCTTTAGGATCTGGTAGGCCTAGATCTCTGAGAGATTGACCAAATCTCATTACCTTGCTTTACTGTACAAGGAAAGCTTATTTCTTCTTTTTTTTTTTTTTATTTTAAAGGGGAAAAAAAATAACAATAAAACAGAGTTTCAAAACAGGTTAGTAGGAGAGTTACAATAATTAATACTTTGCATGTTGTTGTCCTTGTAGTAGTTACTCAGAGTACAAGATATAGGCATGTTATCTTGTCCAAACAATATTAGCACAAATGTTTCTTTTCAATGAAGTAAGAGAAACTAGCTGTATAACTATCTTAGCTATCTTGTGTATAAATATATTTTTTTCTTTTTTCATTTCTTCCTTTCCCCTTTCCCCCATCACAGTTTGTCTTTTCTTTTGAACAGTTTCTTCCCAATTTGCAGTATCTATTGTACATTTTGGATCTTATTTACTCATTCAGTTTCTCACACTGGTGAGACAATATGATGTTTACACATATAGATATGATTTATTTCACTTATGAGAATGATCTTGAGTCGCATCCATTTACCTATAAAAGTCTCCAGTTTATCCTTCTTTATGGCTGAGTAGTACTCCATTATATAAAAAAAAAACCCACATCTTTTTTATCCATTCCTCAGTTGATGGGCATTTGAGTTCTTTCCAAGATCTAGCTAGTACAAATTGTGCTGCTATAAACATGGGTGCACATATATTGCTGAGGTATGATGTTTTTAATTCTTCTGAGAGGATATCCAGAAGGGGAATAGCTGGGTTGAATGGGGCCTCTAATCCTAGTTTTTTAAGGAATCTCCACACTGATTTCCACAGTGGCTGCACCAGTCAACACTCCCACCAACAGTGGAGAAGGGTTCCTTTCTCCCCACAGCCCCACCAGCATTTGTTACCAGTTGATTTTTTGATGATAACCATTCTTTCTGGGGTGAGATGGAATCTCAGAGTGTTTTAATTTGCATCTCTTGAATGACCAATGATGTTGAACATTTTCTCATGTATTTGCCATTTGTATTTCTTCATCTGAGAAGTGTGTATTCATCTCAGATGCTCATTTATGGATCTGGTCTTTGAACTGGGGGGTCTGATTTTTTTCAATTCTTTATATGTTCTAGATATAAGTCCTTTGTCTGAGGGACAACCGGCTATAATTTTGTCTTTTCACTCTGTTGTTGATTTCTTTTGTTGTGTAAAAGCTTTTTAAAAAGATGAGATCCCATGTGTTGATTCTTTGTAATATTTCCCTTGCAGTCTGGGTTTTGTTCATGAAGTCTCTGCCTACACCTATGTCTTTGAGATTTCTACCTATTTTCTCTTCCAGTAAATTTAGTGTTACTATTTTAATATTTAGATCTTAGGTCCATTTTGACTTTAGTGCATGGAGATAGACATGGGTCTAGTTTTAGTCTTTGGCGTGTGGAAAGCCAGTTTTTCCAGCACCATTTATTAAAGAGACTAACTTTCTTCCAGTAAACATGTTTGGCTCCTTTGTCAAAGATAAGGTGGCTAAGTGTGTTTGGAGTTGCATCTGCATCTTCTATTCTGTTCCACTGATCCTCAGGCCTGTTTTATTGCCAATACCATGCTGATTTTATCAAAGTAGCTCTGTAGTATAATTTCAGGTCAGGGATTGTGATGCCCCTTGACTTGCCTTTGTTGCTCAGAATTGCTTTTTCTATTCTAGGTCTCTTCTGGTTCCAAACAAATTTTAGGAAAGTTTTCTCTCGCTCTGTGGGGTATGCTAATGGCATTTTCATTGGGATTGCATTAAATCTATATAACAGTTTTGGGACTATGGCCATTTTCACTACGTTGGTTCTTCCTATCCAATAGAAGGGATATCAAGGAAAGCTTATTTCTTAAGTGTTTCCACAATTTATGCTGACATAGATCTCAGTGGCCACAACATTTAATTAAATGAACTTTCATACCATTTCATTTCTGGTTGGTCACCTATATCAGAGATAACAGCAATATTCACCTTGTGGTTACTATTCTGAGTCCTAAAAAAGAGAGAATATAATTATTTAAACCTAGACTCTGCTCAGACTAATGACTGAAAATATTTTTTAATTATACAAATAATTCAAGTTTACTTTCAAAGGCTCAGACAATAGAGAAGTATACAAAGTAACAATTGAACATTTCTTCTCCCCAGCTCTGACTTCACACTTCAGAGGTAATCGCTTTAAAGTGCGTCATGTACCTTCTCAGACACACACACACACACACAGAATTGGCTTTTACAATAATGGGATTATACTGAACATACTGTTTTATAATTTGTTTTTGTACTCAGAAATACGTTGTTCATAGGGTACACATAGCTCTACCTCGTTCTTTAAAGGGCTGTAAACTATTCAATCCCACAGATGTTATCAACGTTTGTTTACATTTTTTCTCAGTGATGGACGTTACAGTTAGTTCCCATTGATAAGCTGTGAGAGTTGCACTGAATTTAGACATTTGGCTCAGAGTTTTGTAGACTGTTTCCCTAGAATTGGGTTGTAGATTACATGATGCTTCTTATATTCCAGGCTTTATTGTACGTACTTTATAAACCATGCTTTGAGATATAGATTTTATGATTATCTTCACTTTGCTGATGATAAACTTAAGCTCAGAGAGATTAAGGAACTTTCTTGAGGTCTTGTGAGAGGTAAAGCCAGGATTAGACCCCAAGTTCTTTGAGTCCGGAGTCTGTGCTTAACTCTTACACATTCTGCTGCCTCTCGGGATAGGTGTATTTGATTTTTGATAGACACTGAGAAGTTGTCCTCTAAACATCAATTTGTACATCCACAAACTGGTATTTGAGGGTTGAATCATTATTTCCTTACCAAATCCTATTTCTTACTTTTGTAAGTTTTTTACCAATTTGTGGTTGAAAGAAACAGTATCATATTATTGTCTTAACTTACAATTAATGTTGTATTAACCTTTGCAATCCTAACTTTTATTAAATATTTAGTATAATAAAATACTTAAAAAAATTCTTCATTATTTCCAGATTATCATCCAAGAGCAGAGAAGGCCACACTCAGCCTCCTGAGGAAATGCTGACAGCCTGGGTATGCGCATGGCTTCCATGTTTGTAGTGGTTCCAACGTTTGCTTTTGAGGTTAACTTCTTTTCTTTCCTTTCTTTGGTTAAAATTCTCTCAAAGGACATGGGTGAGCAGAAGTCTTTTTTCAGAATTACAGCCCAAACATTTTTGGAGCAATCCAGGAACTCACAATGCAGTGCTCACATTCACACAACATAGACTGGGGGAGGAATTGCCCAGAGCAGTTATGAAAAGCAAAACAGTATTTTGACACTGAAAGATTCAGCAGGAAGATCTCACCCAGCAAGTAAAAACTCTTTTAAACGTTCAATCAAGTTTATTCCCACCACATTCCTCTGCAATGCCCACCAGGCACATGCTTTCTCAATGAAAATTATTTTCAATCTTATTGATGTTTTGTTTGGCAAGAATCATTTCTTTGAATGATTATTAATCATATATGATTTTTCATTTCTGACAGTGTTATCATCAATGTTCAGTAACTGTGTAGTTATAAAAGAGCCAAACTTCAACCTGTATTCAATTTTAATCTGTTTGGGAATATAATTTGAAAAAAAATACCAATTGTTGTTTTATAGAAACCATTTGTAATCAAATTCCAGGTCTCCAACATTATAAAGAGTAAGGCATATGAATGTAGTGGGTCTTTTATTTATTTATTTGTTTATTTATTTGCAGTGCTGGGACGTGAACACACGACCTTGAGCATGTTACCACTGAGCTACATCACCAGATTTCCCACAAAGGACTTTATTACGCTTGTTTTGCAAGACCAAGTTACTGCATACTGATCTTAACATTTCTGTCATGTTGGCATTCTCTCTGTCTTTGTGGCTTGTATTTTTTTGTTTCTGGGGACATGATTTGCCTTGTGGCATCCAAATATGAATAACAGCACTCAGTGTCTTAATGGCGTGCTGCCTTCCAAACAAATAATTCACTGTGGCTCTAAGGTTGTGTCTTGTAGATGCTGACTCAAACTACCTTCTACATAGGTGTAATAAAAATATGATGAGCGCTAGATGACGGTGTTTGGCATGCATTTGTTCCATACTGGGGTGCCACTGAGAAGTGCTGCTTTCTGAGCTTTGTGTAGCTTGTGGGTCCCCAGGGAGCATTTCACTGAGCTGTAGCTTAAAAATTATTTGTACTCAGCTATTGATTTCCTTTATCAAGAGCTGCCAATCCAATGGGATTAGCTGTACCTGCCAAGCAACTCCACCCCTTTTCAACCAGGTGGCAAACAAAAGAGCTGGACTTCTGGTGAGAGAAATAGCCACACTGGAAATCGAGTGCAGTGGTATACATGGGAACGTGATAGAACTGCAAATTCCTGGCATCACTCCATATATCTGGGTAGTTTGGATGCAGGTCAAAGAGTTTGAGAACTACTGATCCAGTTAATATATTAGAATCTTTCACTTCATTCATGTTTTTTTTTACCTCTTATATTTTTATATCCATCTTTACCCCTGTAACATTTTCTGTCATGGATTGACTTTCTAAATGCCTTTGAGAGGGCCTGTTGACAGGGGCAATGCTATGGCAGCAATGGCATGCTGGCAAGGGTTTAACAACAGGCTTGGGAGAAGGGGAGACGTCCTGTAACCTTTCATGATGTCTGGGACGTAAACAGTCCTGCCATGGACAACTTCAAGTGAACTGCATGTCATTACTAACCAGGAGTTAGGAAGACACGTGCGTACCTGAAATGGATGAAAGCCATCTCCAGCCGCCTAGGGAGAGGAACCAATATTTCTACAACTTTGGCTCAAATTTGACTCAATGGGGCTTTAGATTAGGGTTAAACTGAGTTATTATTTGCAGGCCATTAGTTGAATGAATGAATACTTTTTGTTTTTAAGGTAACAAATATTTTGTTGATATCTTTAAGATAACTTAAAAATCAGCTTAAAATGGCATTTTGGAAATGTCATGCACATACTAGATTAAAACCTATGCTTATATTTGTTGCTTTTCCTTTGCATGTTCTGTCAAATTATCATTTGATAATTGTAAGAGCCGAAACACGGGTCTTGTCTTGCTCACCATTTTATTCTCATTACTTGTTCTCAGCATTGTTCAAAAAATGTTAGTTGATGGCCGGTGAGATGGCTCAGCGGCTTAAGCGCCTGCCCGGCAAGCGCGAGGGCCCGAGTTCGACTCCCGGAACCCACATACGAAAAAGGGGCCGGTGATATTGCTCAGCGGCACGGGCGCCTGCTGGCGCGCGAGGTCCTGAGGTCGTTCCCCCAGTACCCACCAAAAAAAAAAAAAAAAAAAAAATGTTAGTTGAGCAAGTATGTCAGTAACTGTATTAGTTTGTTAGGGCTACTTCAACAAGATACCACAAACTGGGTGGCTTAAACAAGAGACATGGTTTTCTCGCAGTTCTGGAGACTGAAGTCCAAGTTAAAGGTGTCTGCATATTTGGTTTGGGGATTTTTCTCATTGGCTTGCACAAGGCCACCTTCTTGCTTTGTCCTCACATGGTCATCCCTGTCTTGTATCTCTTTGTCCACATGTCCTCTTCTTATAAGAACACCAGTCGTGTTAGACGAGGGCCCACCCTAACAACCTCATCTTAACTAATTATTTCTTTAAAAACTCCTAATCCAGTTACATTCCAAGGCGCTAGGACTTCAACATATGAATTTTGGAGGAGTACAGTTCAACCCAATACAGTAACAATTAAAGTGTCTATGTATTAAGGCTCTAAAACCACAATAAAAACACATCAGCTGTATATTTGGACCATATTTCACATGCACATTTGTACTTGCCTTGATATGAGAGTTTGTACTAATTATGAAGTGGATACAACTGCATCTAAGAACTGACAAACTAATATCATAAAAATGTGAAAGCATCTCCCCATTCTCTTACTGCCTTACTGTGGACACACGAGGTTTCATTCCTGCTAACTGAGTGAGAAGAGTAGGAGAGATGGGAATGTAATTGGTTTTCAGATACAGAAGAAGTATTAGGTGTTGGAGAGAGAAGAGAGTTGTGCTGTAAGAAGTTTTGGGAACTTGAACTTTACTCCCGTGCATGCTTTCACTTTAAGGAAAGCACTACTGAGCACTCTTTCAACCACAAAACAAAGTCTCATCCCCTCATGTTTCCGAATAGTTTTTGATTCAGTGATTATCAGAACAGCAGGAAAGAAAGTCAAAATGTGTAAAGCTTAAAGTGCCCTTGCAGTGTCTGTTGGGGAAGGGTAGGCCCAGAGGGAACTGAGACTTGGTTGAGAAATAATTGAGCCTCAGCCAGAACTCTGGCCAACTATAAAGAGGCTCCCACGTCACCTGAAGTCTTTTGCTTGTTGACAGCCTGTCATCCTAAATCTTGTAGTGACATGAATGAACAGTAGCACCACACTTCTATCTTGTGCTATAGGTTTTATTGGGTCAGGTATAATTTTTCTGTTACTTTTGGGTCACTATCAGATTTTAAAATTTTATGTTATTGTTTTTCAAACAATATTGAGATTCTCTTTTGATCAGCCAATTTTCCTTTGGAAAACCCTTAGAATAATTGCAGTGTGCCTCGAGGACATATGTTCTTGGAATGTACTAGCATGACTAGGTGGTTATTGGCGACCAGCCTAGCACAGTGAGGCATGCTTTTATTACACAATTACACACATCCTGGCGTGTGTCTCATTACGTAATTATTCTTCCCGTTCAATGATGCTGCTGAAAGCCATTACGTAAGTCCTGTTTGTTTCACATGGAGGCTAAGGGCACAAGTCAAGCAGAGCGAAGCTCCTAGGCACTGAGGGCAACTATACATTAAATGATGTTCTGCAACTCTTGGTAGGAGTTGACGTGACACATTTGGAGCTTTTTATCCAACAGCAGGGTTTGGTTTGTTCTCCTCAGACAAGAAAGAGCAGCAACACCTATCATTTGTGTATTTATATTTACTTTTCATGTTTTGAAGGAAGTAAATAGAGTGATACAATGGTGATATTCTGTCACTCCCTAGGAGGAGCTGGAAAGTGTATTCTGTGTGTCCAGCAGTGTGACACATTCTGTGTGAGTAAAAGGAAGGGTCACCAACTCCAAGAAGAAAGCTAGAGAAGAAGGCAAGGGGATTTGCTTCTAGGGCTCAATGTGGTTCCCACAGTTGGAGATAGTGGGAGAAGCAGGTTACACAGATGGGGACTCGTTGTACTCTTCTGACGAAGGTTTTGGGGTTGGCATGTGCTTCTATGTGGGGGAATGCTGAAAACGCTGCCATGTTGTGTGGGAAATTCCAACTTTCCCCATGGAGATTGTCCGGTTGAGGATACATTAGTGTGGCTCCTCCTAGAATGTATCAGGGAGCCATGTAGCAGGAGTCGAGACTGATTTTTTTTTTTTGAATGAATGACTTATTAATGAGAAGGCAACTTGCTTCCTCTTTTTTTGCTTTCCAATTTCTCCTCAAATCCTAAGGGAGTTTCAAATATCACTGCATTATGTGGCAGCTTAGTGTCAGGTCAAAATTATGAGATTTTGGTTTGGAAAGAGCAAACTATCTTCCTCAGTGGTGAGGAGTCCCTGGATACTAGGCCTTTCGCTTGAAAACCCAACTAAAATCACACTCACAGTGTGCTACCCTGTAGGGTGTATCTTGACTCATCCAAGAGGGAAAGCAAAAAATAGAACCAACCATGGATTCTGGTATTTTCTTGTGAAAATGTTGGTAATTTTGTTGTGAAATTTTGTTGTGAACACCATAAGTTCCTTGAGGACAAGAACTGTGTCATTAATTTTGTATCACTAGAGTCAAACCCAGGACTGGAAATATAGGAGGTACCTAAAATATGATATTGTTCATGTCTATGATTGTTAATCTTATGTGTCAACTTGCCTAAGCTACAGTACTCAGATATTTGGTCAAAAATGTCTGGATGTTACCATGAAGGCATTTTTTAGATGAGATTTGTTTAAATCAGTGGACTTTGAATAGAGCAAATTACCCTTCTAGTGGTTAATTTTATGTGCTGTAATGCAGATAGGCCTCATCCAATCAGTTGAAGTCCTTAGGAAAAGATTGGCCTCCCCCTAGGAAAAGGGAATTCTGCAGCAATATTCAGTCAAATCCTCCCTGGGTTTCCGGTCTACCAGCCTAGCCTGCAGATTTCGGACTTGCCAGCTTCTGTGATTGTGTGAGTCAACTCCTTAGAAATGAGTGAAGGAAGGAAGAAGTGAGTGAGTGAAAGCTTTCATCATCTCTGCTCCTTCGATGAGGTGAGACTACTTGGCCAAGTCAAAATGTTGAATCTTTGCCCTAAAATCTCCAACAGTCTTCCCTTTGACTAGGGAGGGAGAACCCTGATACTGACAAGGATGACAAGACAGAGGATTGGGGGCGATAGGGGAGGAGAAGAATTCAACCTTCTCAAAATCCTTGATTTTACATTTACCGTGAATGTCCAATGTTAAAACTATTGGCTTGATTTAAATGCCTTTGTTGACTTCCAAAGCACCGTCACCACCACGACCAGCGGCTTCCCCTGCCCTGGGCCCAAGAGTCTGAGAACACTTTTCAGCCTGATGTGATTTCTAACAGCTGAGATATTAAAACACTGAAAAACAGGGTTTATAATGGAAATGCTGACAGACTATTAACTATAGCAGCACTGCTCTAATAAATGGAATGGCTTGTCATAATCTCTAGTTCATAAATATGCAAATACAAGACTGGGGATTTGCTCCAAAGGATGTCTCTATAATTTTAACTGACCTTTACTGATACCAAATGAGCCTGTTGCTTCTGTTTTTGTACATTGGATATAAAGTACAGGAAATCCGGCCGCCTGTCGGCCTAAAGTATATAAAGTTTAAACTGCCAGCTACTAAACTCTGGGCTCAGATTCCATTTCTCTTCGCATTTACACTCTTTATTGACATTTTCATTTTTTTTCCCCAGGGTGTAGAAGCTGAGTGGGGGCGAAATCAAACATTGTTCTCCCCCCCCCCATTATTTCCACATGTCATGGCTCCTGCCCGGCCAAAATTCATGGATCGCCTCAAGGACAAACAGGCCATCTACACTGAATTATAAATTTGAGTTTTATCCAGTTTTCTGCTTTTGGACCAAATGGGCAGCAAATCCAGTGACTTCATATTTAATAACCTAGATGTCATTTGTCCTGTGTCTTTCAGCACAGAGTACAGAGTTGGATGGCTAGCAGTTTTGCAGATTTTTTCCCCCCTAATTATTTTAAGCTATTCAGCCTGGTATCCGAACTATTGATGCAGAGCCAAATCGCCAGCAGGGGAGAGATCTGTCCAATCCAGGAGCTAAATGAGTCACTGAGAGTCAATCTGTTTTTCCCTTGCTGCTGGGGTTTCCGCGGGCCCGGCCTCTCTCTCTCCAGTCACACAAGAGCTGCAGGCTCGGCCCTCGTTGGCTCCCACTGCCTCCCGTTTCCCGCCCCAGCCCTGTTTGAGGCAGCTGTTGATGGATTCTGACCGGCTGGCCACGGAAGTCCAGGGCCTCAATCACACTGTAGTTGAGGCCTGGCTTTGACAGAAAATGAAGACATCTTGGCCTTGTTGTGCTTGCTTCTCTGCTGATACACCAGGGATCTGGAAAGGATGGGCAGGCACATAATGTGCCCTTGTGGGGCAAGGCCAGTTCACTCGCTCACATCCCTTGACTCCGCATAGAGCCCTTCTAGTTTCCCTAAGTACCCACGCAGAGTCCTCCAAACAGAACCATAAGCAAATTTTTTTTTTTTTTTGTGGGTACTGGGTGTCGAACTCGCCCGTGCTGCTGAGCTATCTCACCGGTCCTGCAAATTTTTTAAAAATCACAGAAAAATAAAAAATTGAAAGTGTAGTTGAAGGGACGTGTAGATATGCAGGGAGGAAGGTCACCAGCATGAGCCAGAGGCAGCCGGGTACAAGCTCTTCAAGAAGTGGAGAGAACACTCATAGTGCTTTGAAGAACATATACGCCTCCCCTCAGAGGAAACATTTAATCTCTAACAATATGTACTAAAAAACAAAATGTTTGGATTCTTCCAAGTAAGGTCAGTATTCAATTATACAAAAATATGCTGCTGGCTTAAGGACTGCACAGCAGATTAAGATAACTTGCAGTTCATGGTAAATGATTAAATTAGCAGGCATAGTTATATCCTGAACTTTGCCATTGGCGCTGACATTTCTGCACCCTGTGCCTTGAGGACTGAGTAATCCAAGCCGGCATGAGCTTTTTCTCTTTGAAACTCAAACATGGTCCTGCAGCAGCGTTCTCTGCAGATGGATAGAACACGGTGGAGTTTGAGAACAACCACAAACTATGTTACTGTTGGGAACTGAATTGTCGGAGGAGCGCTCAGGAATTAGAGAACTCAGGAGGAATACGGAGAGGCTTGGGGTGGGAGAGAGAGAAAGTCTGAGTAATTATTTCACTATAATTTTCAGACAAAAATATCCAGGGAGGGGGGAAACCCCTCAAAAAGTGGACAGAGTTATTTCTCTTTTACAGGGAAACCTCAAAGGAATGAAAGCTTTGTTCCCTATGGGCAACCAGTGCCTCTTCTGTAGTTCTGAAAACATTTACCTTTCTATATATTCCTGTTAAGTTTTGGTTACTGTATTTCTAGCTAGCAAGGTGGCAAGGGCAGTTAGAGAAAAGAGCCAGATTTTCTCACTGAAACCCGGCGTGTATTGGTGAATCGCTTTGTTTTTCTTGTGTGTGCTCACATCTGTGATAGCGTCAACCACTTAGATCACGGGATTCTGTGGAGGGCATTTTGGAGTCCAGGGCTCCTGGAAGGTCAGGGGAACACTCCCACCATCTTCTCAGAAGTAATTAATTCAAAAATAAAGGCCCCACTTTCTCTTTTCTCATTTTGAATCACAGATCACCTAGTACAAAGCCTGAAACACCAGTTTTCAGATCATTAGCACAGTGCATCTTCCACGGGAGGCAATAAAATGTCGCTTTGTGTAACTCAGCTGCAGTTACACAGCTTTCCGAAGGCAGGAATTTCCTTGAAAAGAAATTTACATGAAAACAGTCCCATTGTTTGAGAACTTATGCAAACGTTGCACAAAGGGGTTTGATAGTGATTTTTAAAAATTCAATCTTTATCACTGCCTCAAAGATATCTGAAGAAACTTGGGTACTTCTAAATAATTTTATTGCACTTATTTTTTAAAAAGATGTGTTACGATATAAAGTTGTTTTAAATTTTTTTCCCCCTAAACTTCCAACTTTTTCCTAAGCTTCAAAGCCTTTTTATAATGAATGTCCTACAGAGAGCGTAGTGCTTTTTGGTTTAACACTTCCAAGGATCACTCATTACTAGTTAAGAAAATTGAAGATAACAACCATAGCTCCAAGTATTTTGAACAACGTAAAATGTTTCTCCCGTGGGTGTAGCTTTTAAGGACCACCTGGGGATACGTACCCCTCCGTGCTCTATCAGCAAAAACAGGCTCTAAGTGTCTCAATCCACGCTGATTGCCTGTGAGCTCTCCAGTGCTAGGGATCTGGATGCGCCCATTACTGCGTGTTCAAACAATGGATTGCCTGTGCCAGGGAGGAGGGTGGTTTTGGAGAGGGGGATTAAGGGGATGGGTGAGGAATAGGGTGCCTGACCAAACGGTGTGACATTTCCCTTTGATTTTTACTTTCTTTAAATCCTTTTTGCATTCTATCTAGTGACTGGCTTTGCTTCCCTTGCTTCTCTTCTGCTTTTCTTCCTGATTCAGTATGGAAGATGATCAAAGTATGGAGTTCCTTCTACTCCAGAGGTTGGCATTTTTGCAGGCACAAATGAGCTTAGTTTTCAAGCACCAGCCTTTGAACACAAGTAATTCCTTTAATGATCACATCAGACTGTACAGACTTTGGAATCAGGCAGTTGGAGCTCCAGCTCTGCCATTTACCAGCTTTGACACTTTGAGCAAGTCATGTTAACCTACTGAGGCCTCATTTTCCTCTTCTGAGGATGAGAACACGTAACAGTAATAATCCTGTCTCATCGGTTAAAAAACTGAGCAAACTGTCATTGGTGTGCTATCCACATATATATATGTATATATATGCAAGTACAGTATATACATTTTTAATACCGGTACCATGGTACTATATATTATATAAATAAACACATAGAAATGGAAATTAAATAATATGATTACCAAATGAACAGAAATAAATATTTGACTATTTTATTCTCATTATGCACAGACCCTGGGTACATAATCCCATTTTGGAGAACTGCAATACATGTAATGTGCTTAGTATCTTGCCTGGAACAAAGTATTCTCAGTCCAGGTTAGATTATTGTTTATTTTCTTCAAGAACAGTCCAACTGGAGGGCCTGCAGCCACTCTTGCAATGATGAGCATTCAGTTTCATTGTGGCTTCTTTTTTTTTTCACGTGGGTACCAGGAGTCGACCTCAGGACCTCGCGCTTGCCAGGCAGGCGCTTATGCCGCTGAACTATCTCACCGGCCCATGTCTTCTTTTTTGACATGGCTTTGCTCATGTAGGTGGCAGAGAATAGCTGAATCGTAAACCAGGTTCTTCCAAGATAGAGGAATCTCACTTCTGGTCAGCATTTTCTTTGGCTAAGAGTTGCTGTACGTTCACAATTATTTTCTACAGGGCTTCATGCTCCAAAGAGCGTTGGTTGCTTCCTCTATTTACACAAGCAATAAAAAATAACAGAGTTGTGTCCCCTGCTATGAGGCTGGGGTAACATTGCCTCCTTGAGGAATGAAAACTGTATAATAAGAATGTGTGTAAAGGGGGAGGGAAACAGGGACAGATTAAAACTTAGAAGAAACTGAAAAGTGTATTCTTTCTCTTAATTTTTCTTGACCTCACATTTTTTAAATTGTTGTCAACCTTTCTCCTTGGCTGTTCTTTTATTTCCTAAAATGTCAAACCTGGGATTTTAGGGTTCACTTGTTACATCAGCATGACCCATCTATCCTGATAATCACAGGGTTTTTATGATTTAATTTTTCCTAGAAGTGCTTGTCAGCCAATGTGCATGATCAGATGCCAGGGAGGGTCAACACTGAATGTGATTCTGCACGGGATCCAGCTAGGGAATTTGAAATATGACAAGAGTTTTCCTCTGTTAAAGAATGGAAAAGAGTGCCCACCCAGGCTTTCCAAGGTGAGAAATAAAAGATAACTTTTTAATATGAGATTTTTTAGGAGCTTAAAAATATGAAGTTGTACCATGCTATCTCTAGGAGTGATGATCACTTAAGTCTCTGAGAAAGAGGTCCAGAGAGCTGAACCACAAATAGAGGCAAATAGAACTTGTCAATGTGAGGAAGTCCCACGGGAAAAGCAACAAGTGGGGTGAAAGCTCTCATTCAGAGTGTATCAACCAATTACCCTGATCTAGCAATTGCACATTGTACACGTGTATGGAAATGTCACAGTATACTCATCAATATGTACAACCACTGTGTCTTAATTAAAAGTGAAAATATAGGGCCGGTGAGATGGCTCAACAGCGTAAGCGCCTGCCTGGCAAGCGCGAAGGCCTGAGTTCGACTCCCGGAACCCACATACGAAAAAAGGGCCGGTGATATCGCTCAGTGGCACGGGTGCCTACTGGTGCGCGAGGTCTTGAGGTCGATCCCCGGTACCCATAAAAAAAAAAAAAAAAGGTTAAAAAAGAGTGTATCCAAACATTCCTAGTGTAACATTTTTTCTTCATAGAGCTAATATGCCATTGTACAGGATGAAATAATCTTAATTGCTAACTGAGAAACCTCATGGAATTAAAACCCCTGTGAGTAGTGTAGAGATAATAAATATCCCGAGTTGGAAAGGTAGTTACGTTTCTGATCCTTCTAACAGGCCGGGACTGGTGATGGATGGTAGGATTGCAGGCTGACTTGCTGATCTGTGAGACTCTTTGAAATGTATTTTTAAGGCTGCTTTCTCCCTAATCTTAAATACTTGACCTTTGAGTCTGATATTCTTCAGTATTATTAGATTAGGTGATTGCTTATTAAATATATTGTCTCTGGTAAATAGGTAATTGTGTAATGCAATGGTCCTCAGCTTGTCCAGGCCGTGTTCCCATGACATTTAGAGGTAGAACACGGAGTCCTTTCATAGTAGAATGTTTAACTCTTTCCATGGGTAGAAGAATGAACAGGGATTTCCCTGGGTCTTGCATTCAAGCAAACTGAATGGAGAACAGTCTCAAATGTAGAGGACCACATGTCTTTGAGAACTATCACAAAATTTTTATTACTTTTACTCCCACATGATAAGGGTAAATAAAACATAAACTAACATCTTCCCTGTGATAAGCTGGGCATGATGAATACCATCTAGTCCTCACTAAGACTTTATGTCGGGTACTTGAGAAAAGCTTACAGTTTTAAATATCTCTGATGCTTCTTGCCAAATTCTGCCTGGCATGAAGAGGTGGGATGGGGAGAGGAGAGAGAATAAGGAAGAGACAGGACCAAGCATGTTTTGGTCCCTTAACATGTGCCAAGCAATGTGCTAGGCATTGTACCTATACAGACTTCTCAACTTATCCCCCCAAGAAGAATGCAGTTTTGCACGTATTAACCCTCATTTTGCATTTAAGGAATTTTAGGCTTGATAAAGCTCACCTTGCCCAAATCAAACAGTCAGGACTTGAATGAGGATTTAAACTTGAGACAGTTTCAATCCCCAAGTCTTTGTTCTCTCTTGTATCTCACACCATGATCCTTTTATTAAGTGCCTACTGTGTGTAGATGTTGTGTTATGTTAACAAAAGACAGGAAGGTGGTCAGGAAAAAATCTAAGTATCAATTATCCATCTGATGTTTTTTGTTTTCAATTGATATTAGTGACTGAGTGCCTACTGTGCTCCCTACAGCACACTGTGACGGATGTGAAGGAAATATCGAGACACAGCAATCTTCTCTCAAATTAGAGGTCGCAATCTATTTGAGAAGGCAAAGCAATGCAAGTGAAAAAAAATTCTAAGTTGGGTGCTGTGAAAGCTAACCCCAAAATTTCGCAGTGGTAAAGGTAAGTGGGGTCTGGAGATGATTACTGAAACTGCGGTGAGTATGATCTTATAAAATAGACAAGATTTGGATGAAATGGTGCATTCCATACATGGAATATGTGAAGATATGAGCCAAGGCATGATGCTGAATTGCAGAGGGAGAGGAGCTCGGCCAGGGAGGAAGAGGCGATGGCCCAATTCCTGCCCTCTCTCTGCTCTGGATTGGTCCTCTGTGCTCCTCTTTCATTGCTGTTACACACTGAGTTCATCAACACCTGATACCCACGTGTCTGTCTTCCCTTGTTAGCTCTTACAGAACAGGGCTGCACCTATTTGTTTCTTATTCCAAAAGCTTAAAACAGTGCAGAGTGCCTATTAGGTGCTCAATAAATGCTTGGGAAATGGATGCATGGATGGATAGATACTGGAGGAAAGGTGGAATAATAGGTGATAGAACATGAAATGAGAGCTAGATTGGCACAGAGGCAAGAAAAATGTTGAACCAGATACCACAGTAAAAAGTCCTCAGTTGAGTTTGTGAACAGGACAAAAGTAGTATTTAAAAATGGATTAGGGAAAAAAAATGGAATAGGATGGTGGGAGACTAGGAAATGGAGCAGAGAAGAGTATGCTTCAGTAAGAGTGACAACTGGGAAGATTGAAGGGTGGGAACTCAACGTGGAGAGCAACAGTAGTTTTTGGGTAGAAGTCTCATCAGAATGGGAGTCTTACAGGATACAGGGAAAAGGATATTGCTTTAGGGAATAATGAACTTACTTTTAGGCAAGGCGAAGAATTTTTAAATGAGCTTAAATGATTATGTGGAATGTCAAGTGTTAAGAGGGACAGTGGGGGTGGTTTTCAGTGTTCGAAAGGGGGCTGGGAGAAAGGATGTGGATGGCTAGGGAGACTCAAGCTTCTGCCTGTTGAAGTCAGAGCCCAAATGTGTCGGGGGGGTGAACCGTTGCCTCACAAACTACTAGAGCTTTTGATCCTGCCTTGAAGCCACAGGAAATATTTGAGATATGAAGTGATCCACCTGATTGAATTCACCACGAGATTTCCTAAGGCTTTGGTGTGTGATTTCAATCTCCAACTAATCAAATTAAATTAATTTTTTAAATGTCTTGATGGTAGTGGGTGATTCTCAGATAAAGATTTTTGTCCTAGTTGAATTGACCTCATATGCGTGCATGCACACACACACACACATTTCTAGAGATGCTGGATGGTTTTGTGTTATCAGAGGATTCTTACATTCAGCACACAGCTAAAACAATGGTGAGTGTTCTTATCACAGCATGCTATACCTGCTTCCTGACAAAGAACACAAACCACAGGGACCTTGATTCTCCTAGAGCTAAACCCAAACCATGACTCAGAACTCTGGACACCAGTCCTTCTGGTCACAAAGCCACTCCCTTCTTGAACTCAAAACGAAGCCATACATAAATACTTTCTCCCTAGTTGCTCTAAACAACTTGATGGACACAGAACTCTGTATTTTATGTGATGCTTGCAGATTCTTACAGTAAGTTTCCAAAAATAAAAGCACAAACATTTCCCTTTCACATTTATTTGTTATGATAGTTACAGGCCCAAGCAGAAATACCTATCATCCTGGGGGTACAGAAAGCGAGGCCTGAGTCTTGCCCATTTTCATAAGCATCGTGGAGCGTAGTTAGCTCGGAATCCTACAGAGTCCAGTTGGCATATTTACAGAGCTCAGCCCAACACTGGTGTGTCAGGATGCTTTAAGGTTTGGGGAACAGGTTCCCCTCCTGACAAATAGCATAATTAGGCATAATATCTTAAGTGAACATATTAGCTTAGGCTTTTAACAGTGTGCAAGCCTCGGCTTCCGCTGTAACAGCCTAATCTTGTGTGGGAGCCATCCAGCTTCACTCGAACACAGGCACTGCTCGTCTACCCGCAGATAAAGCTTGGAATGGTTTTATTTATATCGTCCTTGTTAGTCATGCAGTCTGTGTGCAAACAAAATAACATTATTCTTATCTCCTCGGAAAGTTTAATTCATTAGCAATTAAAAGCTGGTGCAGGAAAAGGGCCAGGCACCAGAGAGAGGCCCTTCCCAGCCCAGCACACCCTGACAGAGCCATTTTGGGGATGACTCCTGCCGATAACAGTATCACGTTTTCTGGATTACTGCATGGCCTTGTTTTTAATAAATAGTTTACCCATGTAAGGATTATCCCACTGTAATTAAATAAGATAATGTAGCCAACAATCGTTTCAAAAGTACCCTGTTGAAACTTGCTGTCCTCAGGCTCTTGCCAGCGCCCATTTCTGACTCCTGCTCCGTGTCCCCTCCCCTGTCTGCTTGTTGTTAAGAGAGGTTGCCTCTGGGCCAGGCTCCTGTTGTGGGAAAGAGCTCTAAGGAAGAAAGTGACTGATCCAAGCAGCTGAGGGAGTGATTTCTATTTGGATCACAGATGGTTCTGTCCATTTCCTTTATTCTCTCTTTTTTTTTTTTGTGGGTACCGGGAGGTCGACCTCAGGACCTCGCGCGCCAACAGGCACCCGTGCCGCTGAGCGATATCACCGGCCCCTTTTCCGTATGTGGGATCCGGGAGTCGAACTCGGGCCCTTGCGTTTGCAAGGCAGGCGCTTATGCCCCTGAGGCATCTCACCGGCCTCCTTTATTCTCTTAAGGTCAGAGAATTTAAGAATAGCAACCTGGACTGCCCTGTCAAAAAGTCACGCTCATGGCAAGGTGTTAGTCATGGGGAAAGCTGCGGGAGTTTGTATATGGGGAGGAGGAGGGGCGGATGGGAACACTCCGTACTTTCTGTTCAACTTTCTTGCAACTCTCAAACAGCTCCAAAAAATTGTCTACTATTAAAAAGAAAGCCAAAAAGTCAGGCTCACCCATGGTTCTAGGATATGAGGGGCCAAGATTTATTTTTAAAAGACGTTTCTTCTTTTCCATAAGAGATTGAATGGGAGGGAGCTCTGAGATTTGGAGGGTTACACCCACAGTGGGGAATTAGAAACAAAATACCCATTTCTCTGTGTTCTAGCAGCCCCCAAGCGCTGGAAGAGTAGAAGTGATTCTTTATTCAAATGAGGGGTCTCCACATTTAACAACAGATGAGTTTTGTCTGAACCTGTAGCCAACGATACCTGCATTCATCTGTCTGGCATTGCATGGGTTAACTTGTTACTTAAATATTTTGCTTTCAGTTGCCTAATTTTATATAGGTCAGCTTCAGTATTGTGGAATGAATTTGTACTAAAAATAATAAACAGTTTTTGAAATAGGTTGGATCTAAAAGAAATAAGATTAATATAGCAGTAATCTGTTTTAGGGCTAGGGGGGACTTGAGTCATTATTCAGTAGAAACTTTGTCCACTCCTAAGTAGGTACAAAAGAGTTAAATCATAAGCCCCAGCAAGGCAGGTAGTGGAAGTTTTAATCCCAGCTGCTGCCCCTGTGGGTGAGAGGAAGAGATATTTGATAGTCCAAAGCAGAAAGTAAATACGGAGTAAATTATTTCCATGTAATTGGGGAGATTATTTCAAGTGGATTGCAACTTGGAAATGGATCACATCTTTTCAAAACCCAGTGTGACTTGTGAATCTACCCTCCTGGCTTCAAGGTAGCACCAAGGGAAAGAGCAATTTTTGGCTTTCAAGGGCAGCTACAGCTGATACATTTTGAAAAGTCAAAGCTAAACATCCTTAATACTTGCATTACTCAGATCTGTGCAGTAGTTGTTAGGAACAGAAATATATAGAGACAAGAAATGTGGTCAACAGAAAGATACCACCTTAAAAGTCTGAACTATAGGCCCTGCTAGGTAGAAAACAGAAAACTTTTTGCAAATAGTGGAATCTCCCTCATTTAAGGAAATAATCAATTTGATTTGAAATGGAGTAACTTCTACTCTTTGGTTCAGGAATTCTTCCTTAAAGCCAGGATGAATATGCTCTTGGTAGTTTGCACATGACAGTCTTCACAAAGTGTGCCTCCTCTTCCTAAATGTGCAGATTCTAGAACCAGGGAGGCTTCTTGCCTTCACACCCATTTCTCACCTCTCTGAGTTTAAGCAAGTTGCCTTCCCCCTCTTTATTTTCTTATTTGTAAGATGGGGGTAATAATAGTACTTGCCTCACTGGCAAAATGTCATGAGAACTCAATGAGGAAGTGCCTGTAAAGCACTTGGCACTAAGCTCTTTTTATGAGTATGATGATAATCACACAGAATACATTATTTCCTCACATGACACGATGTTTAGCTGTTCTATGTTTCTTTAAATTTGCTCAGTGTGTGGCACCCAGAGTGGAACAAAACATTCCAGATATGGCCTGAGAGTGCAAAGTAGACTACTATCTCATTTGGTCTAAGTTTTAAACTTTGATTGCTACACTCTAAGATTAGTTAGTTGTTCTGTTTATGGTTCTCTGGAGGGTTAGGGTAGGGATGACTAATGCAGCCAAACTGCTCAGTAAAATCTCTCCCCTTCTTTTGTACTTTGCTATTTTGTTTTAGACTTTAGTGCAGGATCCTATATTTATCCCATTACATATGATCTTTCTAAAGTTATTTCCACTTTCAAACTTCTGCATTCTATTCATCTATTCATTCACTGTAGAAACTTTAAAAAATGTAAGCATCATAGGGCAGCACAGTACCAGTTGTCATGTTTTGAGATTTAAAAAAAAATTCATTGGAATTTCAATAGGGCACCATTTTTATACCTTCATCTAAACTGTTATGAATATGTTTGGACAGCACAGAGGTAAGGACACAGCCAAAAAGATGGTTTTAGAAACTTCCCTCCAGGCTGACCAGCACCTTTAGGGCACTGCAGTTTATTATGAATTCCTCTTATGTGGTATCATTTGGTATAAATTATTTCTCATCTGGACCAGCAGGAAATCTGGAGATCTTCTCAGAATCCTTCAAGAAAAGATTCACTATTCCATCTACTCGCCCAATTCAACATTCCTGTCAAAATAAAAAGGTGAAGTACACGTGATGTCTTTTCTAAGTGACATTAGGCTGGCTTGTTTTCTAAATGACTCATAGGACACATTTTCATAAACTGTTGTAGAATTTTGAGGAATTTAAATACAGTGCTCAGAGCCTAGAGTATGACAGCTGTTTCTACATGCTCATCCCACCAAGGGTGGCATGGTAAGGACATTCAAAGAGGGTCAGGAAATTTAGTTAAGTGAAAAAAAATCTACCCTAGGACATCCATTTCCCACTCCTGCAGAACATTTGTTTTACTTTTTACTTAGCTTTTTATATGTATTTCTCCCTTCCTGAGCTCTGTGTGGTCAGAGTCATGGTATTATTTACCTCATAGTTCCGATCACAGTGCATGACACATCATGGAGATCCTTAATTGCTTTTTCAGTTAATGTACTAAGGGTTAATTTGTAAATCTAAAGCTAGCTTACCACTGTTTGAGAGGAAAAGTATTATCCTTTTTAAGTCCAAGAGTATGACAAGCAGAGATATCTGTAGGTCTTAGGGTATCCCTAGAAACTTTTAGAAGGGTTTGGAGAGGTGTTTCCTTAAATTGTATGAAATTGCCAAATGTTTGGCAATGGAGTCTAATGAATGAGAAGCAGTGAAACGATTTTTTCAAACTTTGGAAAGTTTGTGATCTTTTTTTCCTCCTTTGGCATTATTAAGATTTTTTAATTCGGCGGGGGGATTGTATGTTTAAAAAACAAAACAAAACTGCTATCATATTCTGTCCTTTGAAAAGACTTTACCCTTCCTTGAATTTGTTCATGGTAAGAGATTGCATCCATAGACTTGTTGAAGGTAAGCGTTACCTCTTTATATTTGCATTTCCAATGTCTAGCACAATGCTTGGTGGAGAGGAGGAACTCAATAAATTTTTGTTGGATGAATAAATGATTTTTTTAGAAGGCTTTGTAGACCACGATACCTTGTACAAATGAAAAGATGTTGAGGGTGATTGCTTATGAGGCTCAGAAATGGAAGTGAAACTTTTCTTTCTTCCACATGCACACATTTTTCTCTTGAATACTGGCTGCATTTCTTTTAAATCGGAAAAATACTAAGATATTGGGCTACTTAAAAAAATTTAAATCAAAGTGTGCTTGCCCACTTTTGATAACTGCTTATTCCCTTTCCTCTTCTAGCATTGGTTGGCTAGCAGCTAACTGTATACTTAATATCATTGCCCATGCTTATCCCCATAATCTTTTTTTTTTGTGGGTACTGGGGGGTCGACCTCAGGACCTCGCGCGCCAACGGGCACCCGTGCTGCTGAGCGATATCACCGGCCCCTTTTCCGTATGTGGGATCCGGGAGTCGAACTCGGGCCCTCGCGCTTGCAAGGCAGGTGCTTACGCCGCTGAGCCATCTCACGGGCCCCTCCCCATAATCTTGACTTAGATTTTCCAACTGTTAGATTGTCAGGATCTCAAGGAGGCATTTTTAAGAAATCAGCTTTTTGAAAGCACTTGAACCACAAGTCAAATGGCATGATGGAAGCCAATAGTTTTTCAGTGAAGAAATTAAAACCCTCAATAATGACAAATAAGGAATGTAACCTATTAACACCAATTTGGCAACTCTGTATTGATTATTACAAAAGATATGAAAGACAGCTCTACATACACTCTACTGGTCAAGTGCGCTTCTCAGTAAGGACAGAAATAGTAAGGCACACAAGAGTTTGCTTTAAAATATCACATGATATTAACCATGACTCACTGATTCAAGTTTTCCCCTTCATTCAGGTGTCCAGCATGTTGATGGCAGACAACAATGACCCGAAAAAGCTAGTACTGCTGCTTACACAGTAACAGTGGTTAACAGGGTGTAGGAAGAGATCAAAATCCCAAAAAGGTTCTTATAAACTTCTCAGTTTCTTGCTTAGGGCTTCAGAGTCTTTTTTTTTTTTTTTTTTTGTGGGTACCAGGGGGACGACCTCAGGACCTCGCGCGCCAACAGGCACCCGTGCCGCTGAGCGATATCACCGGCCCCTTTTTTCGTATGTGGGTTCCGGGAGTCGAACTCGGGCCCTCGCGCTTGCAAGGCAGGCGCTTACGCCGCTGAGCCATCTCACCGGCCCAGGGCTTCAGAGTCTTTAGAGATACCTTTCAGATTTGGTTTTTGGTAGAAAAGGTGGTGCGCTGAGTGGGATAGGTGAGGCTTTGAATACTCTCCATTTCACCTGAGTTAGACATTTCAGAAGTCCCGATAAGCCAAGGCAGTTCCACATATGTCAGCCCCCACCCAGCACAGAAGGATGTGACAAGGACCACATTTTATAACATTTATTTTCATAAGAATTTGGAAAATCCCAAATTCTTACCTAGAGGAGTTTACAGTGGCAATTTACAAGATCAAAGGCCTCATCTTGAAGCCAATTTGCCTAGAAAGCACTAAGATTTTATTTAATTTGAATGCTTTTATATTGACATATTTTGAAATTCTGTGGATAGAGATATAGAGAGTGACCCTACAGAAATTTCAAGTTATCCTTGGTACTGCCCATACAACCCTGGTTTGGGAAACACTGAAAAACCTCCATGGTGTTGAGTCATGGGATGCACCTTCTCAGGGTCTGCATCCACCCTCCAGGGAAGTGCTTTTTAAAGTGCTGGCCTACTAAACTGCACTATAGGAAATGGCTGTCGGGAAGGTTTTCAATCAAGGAGAATTTCCATTTTTAATAAGCATCTTGAATAGAGTTAATACATAGTAAACATTGGAGCCACTATCTATGGAAAGACTCTCAAAACTTCAGACTTACCTTTTTGGTGTATGAAATTTCTTTTCATTTTTTTGATTTTTTTATATGCGGGTACCGGGAGTTGAACTCAGGACCTCGCGCTTGCCGGGCAGGGGCTTATGCCGCTGAGCTATCTCACCGGCCCTGAAATTTCTTTATGTATTATATATCTTATCTCCTTATAGTCTTTAGGAATATGAATGCATCTTCAAGATGACTTTTCCCATTGTGCTAGGAAGTCTGCATCTTTCTGAGTGAATAGGATTGTCAGAGAGCATCCCTCAAAGACTTTCATGTTCCATCTAATTGCGAGATCACTTGCATTTATAGCATATACTATCACTAGTTGCCTAGGGCAAAAGGAAAAACATAAAGAAAATAATATTAATATCATATATTTGGAAAATGCTGTATAATTTACAGTTAAATGAATGAAACTGCATGGTTACATTTCTTAGCAAATTCATAGTTACATCACATGATCTCATTGAATTTTACAACTTGCGGTCAGGATAGGTAATATTATTCCTATTTCACAGATAGGAAATTGAGACTCAGAGAAGACAATGACTGATGTTAGGTCAGCTGGACAGTACACAATTAGACCTGGAATCAGATCGTCAAGTCCCAGTCCTTTGATGTGATCCATGCAGTCAGATGGGCTCCTAGGTGTCTTTCATGTATACCTAGTAAGTTGGGGCTTACAACAGCTTTGTTGATGACAAATCACTTGGATTCTGACCTTTGCAATTCCCTTGGAAATTTTTCCTTTTAAATTATGAGGGACATCTACTTGTTGAGTGATAATCTTCTCCTCAGAAAAGTACTTCTAAGTCAGTCTAGCTCCATCCTTACCTGCCGGCTTTAACCTGGGCCTCAACATTTTTGTTATGGCTTGTCTTTCTTCTACATTGCTTGCCATTGTATTGCTCCGGAGAAGGCATGACTCTAAGATTTAAAAACCTCTGTCTTCTCATATCTGATTGTGCTATGTTTATGGGAACATTACAGAAAATTATCAAATTATCAAGAGACCTTGGAGGCTCAGGCTACACTTCTCTGAGGACAGACACAGTAGGTGCCCCTCCCATATCTGCTTTAATGGTGGTCTTTAAAGAGGCAACAAGTTAAAAGGAGACTGTTAGAGTGAGCCCTAATCCTAGAGGATCAGTGTCCTTATAAGAAGAGGAAGAGGTATCAGAAGGGTGCGCACAAAGGAAAGGCCATGTGAGGACACGGCGAAGGCTGAAAGCCAGAGAGTGAGGCCTAAGAAGACACCAAGTCTTTCAGCACCTTGACTCGGACGTCAGCCTCCAGAACTGTGAGGAAGTAAATCCTGCTGTTTAAGCCACCCAGACTGTGACAATGTGTTATGGCAGCCCTAGCTAACTAATAGAGAAGCCAAATGCATATAAGGTTGAAGGTGAGGAGATAAGTGAGGTAATCTAGCCAGCAATTCAGGGTGAGAGGAGATGAGGGTCATGGGACGAAAACTCTTGCAGGGTAAGCATGGAAAGAAAAGCCTGTGAACAACACTGAGAGAAAAATGAAGAGAGCGCGGAGTGAAAGACCAGGAAAGGAAGAATTCGTTGCTTCTTTTAGTTTGGGTCCTAAATCCTTTGATCCTGTGTTCACTTTTGTGAAGTTGTCTTCAGCTTTTAAACTGTCTCTTCATGTGCAGTATGAACCACGTTATGAAGGTGTGGGCCTTGCTTCTGGGGAGGGGTGATTACAACCCTCACAGGTAGAGTTAGGGGTCTGTGTTAGTGCCACTGAATTAATGCCACTGAGTTCATATCAGAATTTACTCGGAGAATGTCTCAAGATTTCCTTGACACGGATACAATTTGACTTCAGTATAGATTTGTGGTGGGATACCATCACATATTTAGAAAATAAACAGGCAGAAATAATAAAATAAGCCAAACCTGCATGACTTCGAGGTGATGCTGATGTGCATGTTATGGACTGACATACATTAATCCACATAAAAAGAAAAGCGATTTTTTTCTACATGCTTGGAAATAATACCAGGCAGTTATATATTTCAAAATTTATAGAAAATTGGTATTTTCTTTTTTGGGGGGCAATTATTTAATAAGCCCAGTAAATACAGCCTAACTCTTCTGTTATTATTACCATATTACTTTCAATAATACAGTAATTTTGAAAATGGCAGTTGGCCCAGTTACCTCTTGGGAAGTTTAAGTTCCTTCTCCCAGCAGTGGCCTGCCTTGGCCAACAGACACTAGTGCTCTCCTGTGTTTGAGAACATAAGTCTGAAACTAGCTCTCAACACTTACAACGGTCAATCTCATTGGCCATCACATTATTCTTTGTGATTTGGGAGAACACCCCTGTTTTATTAAAAGCTCTATCTGCTGAGAATTAGGGACCATTTCTATATAATAAAGAACTATTGCTCACCAGGAAGGATACTCATCGTTGACAAGTTATGACACTGAGCTTGATAAAGGGCATCATTTTCACAAGCTCAAATACAGCATCTCTTCTCCAGCTCTCTTCTCATCTCTGTAGCTTCAAGTATGAGCAACTAGAAGAGACACATTGCAAAGCCACACTGCAAAGAAAATGTAGTAGCCTTTAGGCTGAAGCACATCAGGGGTAATCAGAGGAACCAATTTCTTTATTAAAACAGTGAATTGTGCCATTTTGGTTTAGATGTTCCAAAGACACTCTAACATGCTTTTTATACATTTGTGGATTTTTTAAAAAAGCTCTGCTTCTTTTGGGGGAAGCAGAAAGGCAATAAGGTCTTGGAATAAGACAGCTAGATTTTATTAATTGAGTTTTAAGTGAATAGATGAAGTTCTGACTAGGCCGGTAAAGCTATATACACTGCGGTAAACATCGTGGTGTATGTGGTGGGGAGGGGCAGTACCCTGTCCTGAAATGGGTCCTGACTTGACTGATTTGTCTACTTTAGGGATGCTAAGTATATCTCCAGTCCCAAATTATATTTTATCTAGGTGCTGTGGTGTCTGACATTCCATCTGTAACAATTTATTCTTTTGGTTTTTGTTCCCACTCTTAAAAAGGAAATTCTCTGAGTTTGTGCAAAACACAAAACTAATTCGTGAAGGCCAATACAGGATACAAAGGTAGGCATTGGCTCTGTCTCCCAGTGGTCAAAAAGGCCCGCAGGAAGGGGAAGAATGCTGGACGTTCATCTGAGGGCAGGGTGGGGAGGTCCTCTGAGGGGTTGAGGGAAGGGTAAGGGGTGGGGCATGCACCAGGCATACATATTGCCTCCTGGGGAAGTCAAATGGATCTGACTGTGCCCTCTCAGTACTACCTCAAAACAAAACAACATATATTTGAGAGATGCTTTCATCTACAGCCCTATGTCAGTCGTTGAACTGGGCAAGACTTAACAAAGCTGGAGTAGGGAAGAGTGATTAGCATTGCAACTGTAAGTGTGAGTTGTAAATCATGACATTTATTTGGGCACAGAGGCCAGATCATTAATGCTTGAGGAGTACCTTTCAAAACGCAAATGTGAAGGGCAAAAAATGGTGTCAGACTTTTATACCATTTCCCCAGTTTTGAGGTAAGTTAAGAGTTTGAGTTACGAAGCATTAAAAGATCATTTTGTTCCCACATTCAATTTTCTTCTTTATACTTAGGAAAAAAAACCTTTTAGGGCAAAGACTGTTCCTCCATGTTTAACCCACTGGCCCTTAGTTTCCACTGGACCTGCATTTCCAACAACTGATCCAGGAGGGAAATGATTTAGTGACCTCACTGGAGGGAGACAGGAGCCTCTGGCCAGCTACTAAACTGCCAGGCTGTTCTGCATAAGCTGGTCTCTTTGTTTTGGCAGAGGAAAGTAGTGCTGTTGTGGGTCAATGCTCAGATGTCTTGGAGAAGTTGGTAAGTGCGTTGGGGAGTCCTAAGCACCGCTGTTGGCGGGGAGACTGGCTGTTACCTGCACTCACCTTCAGGATTGGTCTTTTTTTTTTTTTTTTTGTGGGTACTGGGGGTCGACCTCAGGACCTCACGCGCCAGCAGGCGCCCGTGCCGCTGAGTGATATCACAGGCCCTTTTTTCGTATGTGGGTTCCGGGAGTTGAACTTGGGCCCTCGCGCTTGCCAGGCAGGCGCTTACGCCGCTGAGCCATCTCACTGGCCCAAGGATTGGTCTTGATTAAAATAAGCTCTGCGGGTGGAGTCTTGGTCTGTGAGAAGGGTACAGAGCCAGAGGACATGCTGGTATTCTTCCTCATGCTGCTACCGAGCACACACAGAAGGGTGCCCTGGACAAATTAGCTAGTTATTGGTTCCCCAAATAACTTTGGTTTTAAGACACCTGACTTGACTCTGCAAGTGAGTGGGAGGCTGTTTTCCCTGAGTGTATTTGCATCTTGACTTTCATGTCATTACATGCACATTCAGCCCACAAATTTTTGTTATCTAATCAGGTGCATCAGTCCGTGGTGGAGAGGAGAGAGGAGGAACGTCCCTCTGACTCAGACTTTGCACAAACAAAACTCAGCCTTGTTAGAGAAGGCAGGGAAGAGTCCTCACGGCTGCTCTGATCAGATCTTTCCCTGATGATCTGCAGGGCAGTGCAGGTGGGTGAGGAGTTTTTATGGCAAGATAAGCAATGTGAAGCCCCAGTTTGGTATGCTAAATAAAATTAAAATGTCAATATTTACACATGACCTTCAAGGCTCTTACACTCTTATTTCTTAGTATTCAGTGCAGACTGTGTTTTCTGTAGTCCGTTACCAACAGCTTGGAAATTCAGTTAGAGGACATAACCCAAATGTTCTCCAAATGTCGCTTCCAAATGGCCACCTTGAAGGTGCCGTTTTAAGGCATGCAACCTTTCTGCTCTGAGAGGGGCTGTTGCCCTGCCTATGCTATGGCAGGGAGATTCCCTGAGGACTAAATCCACTGATGATAAAGATAGTGCCATGCAGCACACTTTCATTTGTTGATAACGAAAGCACAAGAGGCCTTTCTACCAGCTTGTGGAAGGCTTACTATTGTGTATTGCACATTCACCCCTGCTTGTGTGCTGACACAAACAAATAAACCCGATCATAATGGTTGGAATGTAGTTAGAAACACAATTGAGAACATCTGTATTGTAAGCAGAAATAAATTAGAAATACTGAAGTGTTTTGTAGCTGTGAAAATGAAGGAATAAAAAAATAACCCACAGTACCTGGATTAAGTGGTTATAAATAATGTATAAAGCAAAAATCTCATTACCCCCTGTGTAAACTCCCCCCCAATGAAATATATTTTATGAATGTGGTAACACTGTAATAACCACAGCATTTGTTTTTCCCCACAAACTTTCCATTTCATAACTGTGAGATTGTTTGGATTTACAAGTTCAGGCCAAAACATCCCTGAGTTCACCAGATTTGGTCTCTTCTTTGTGACCTTCAGCACCAGGACTCCGGGTGGCTATGCACTCCGCTGTTTATCAGAATGTTGCTTTACACACGTGAGAGTTTGCCTCAACACAGCTACCTAAAAACAAAAGTAGGCGAAATACAAATCCTCCCAGGCTGGAGGAAAAGGCTTTGAGGCTCCTATGTCCGAGGTACACATAGGACCCGCTCCTGCTGCCTGTGCCAGCAGCACCTGAGCACCTTCTGGAGCACAGGCTGCTGGCTGTAGAATTGATCATGGTGCTGATGTCCCACTAAGCAGAGTGATAGCTGTCAAATTAGTGTGCTTTGTCCAACCGGACTACAGGGCCATCGTTGGTATGACCGGAAGTTGTCCCTGGACATAGGCAGGAACCAGAGGAATGTGATTTCTCTGCATGTCCTGCTCATTTCTACAGCCTGTGGCCCTCATCAGTTTCTTGGTTCTTTTTTCTGCTATAAACCCGTGGTCAGGCTCTAGGACAGCATGGAACCTTGCAGCATGCTGAAGGGTAAACCATGAGTCTGGAGTCTGGAGCTAGAAACCTAGCTCCCTTGTGCTAGGCAGGGTGAACACCAGATCTTTAAGATATACTAGGGCAAGAAGCCAAGTGTACAGAGCTGGCTCAGTGACATTTTTTACATAATAGGAGCCATCCTATGCCTAAGCGTCTCCCATCTCCTATTTCAAATACCTAATGATTCTTTCTGAGCTTTAATCAGTGAATTAGTGTGTGTCCCATCTGGCTTTTCTAAGGTCCTTAGAATGGTTCCTAAGTGAACCACAGAGATCTGCACAGATAACGCAGGCGCTGCTCTTGCCTGTGTGACTGTGCCCAGGTCTATTTCTGCCCAGGGATCGTAGTATCGGGATCACAGCAGTGCCTAAGCCCCTGAGCAGAATGATCCCATTAGGTCCCCTTCCACTATGACTCATTTATGAAGACCTAGTCAGAAACTTGTATTCCTCATTTTTCTGTGTAACTCCGGCATGCTGGGGGGAAGGTGACCAGAATGTGAGCCAGAAAGGAGACTTGTGCTTTAGCTCTCTGTTTTCCTCTCTCACTACCTGGGTGGCTTTGGGCAAGTCAATCTCTGAATCTGGAAGATGGACATAGTGATACTTTACTTATTTTTATTTTTTTTTAGTAAGACCTAAAAAGGTAATGCAACAAAGGAAATTTATATAGTTTAAAGCATTGAATGGTATGATGTTATGATGAAAAATAAACATCTTACCTATGTTACAGTATGATTTAAGGATCGAATTATACAATATGTGAAGAGGGCTTTGAAAAGCATAAAGAGCTAAGCAACATATGGTACATTACTACCCTTGATGTAATACATCAGTGACATTAACTGTGGTCACTTGTCCTCACACACAGCACAGTCCCAGGGCCATAACCCAGGACACAGAGGCGGAGATGCTAGGTCTGGTGTTATCTTTTGCCAATCTGCTTTTGTTGTGAGCACCTGAAACGTTTGGAGATCTTTGTCTCATTCCTTTTACTTGGAATACGCAGAGACAAATCATCTTCTTATTAGGAGTTAGAGTTGTTGGGAAAACGAAGTGAAATCAGAAGATAGCTTTGAAAGACAAAGTTACGTGAAGGACATACATCATGCATGAACTCTTCCAGCAGGGAATCGGCACACCTCCACATACCCCTAGGATGTCCAGCTGCTGGTGTAACAGGAGCCTACTGAATCAGGACAAGGTGGTGGTTCTGCTGCTGTAGCAATCTAGGTCTCAGAGTCCGGGATGCGGGCAGGGTGTAAAGAGCAGATTGCATTTTCAGGAGAAAGGTTAAGTTCCAAGGTTTTGGGCAGGAGTGTTTAGATGCATTTTTTAAAAGCCCTTGAATTTACCTGATGATTTTTTGTGTCCTTGTGATGGTTGTAGCCCATTCCAGGTTATGAATAAATTTAGCAACACAAAAGAGGTCATTTAAAAATCTTTCTCTCAGATGCTCCACTTCCTCTGCTGCCTCTTCTCGCTTTCTCCTCTTCCACTCATTTGGCAACTCTCAGGCTGTGTTTCTGATCACTGTCAGTGTAAATGCGGTGGTAAGTGGTTTTAGACATGGTCTGAACCTTTTATAGGAGACTTGTGGAAAGATAAAATTTTCCTGAAAAGCCTTAATAGAAGTTAAGAGAGCCATTTATTTATTTATGATTTATAACAACATTTTATTTTGAACTAATTTTAGATTTACAAAAGTTGTGAATATACCAGTTTCTTTTTATCCCTTACCCTGCTTCCATTTATGTTCACTCTCTCCCTTCATCAAAATGTAGTTATAAAAAGTGGGAAATTAACACCGGTATCATATTATTGCAAACTAGGCTGTGGACCTTATTCAAAATTCACAAATTGTTTGGCAAATATCATTTTCCTGTCCAGGACCCCATGCTGCATTTAGTTGTTAATTCTCCCTGCGTGCGTCCAGCCTGTCATGGTTCCTCATTGTCCTTGTCCTTTATAACTTTGGTACTTTGTGAAGGGTCCTGATCACTAACTTGGCAGAAGGTCCTTTAATTTAGGTTTATCTAATGTTTTCATGATTGGGGTGAGGTTGTGCTGCTTTGACAAAAAAATACTACAGGAATGATCCTGCTTCTTGTGCAGGCATCATGTCAAGGGACTCATAATGTTGATGTCTTATTACTAGGGATGTTTACCTCGGTCATTTGGATGAATTTGTGTCTGCTGGTTTCCCCACTATGTGTACTGCCTTTCCCTTAAGTAATTGGTAAGTACTTTGAGGGAGATATTTTGAGTTCATTCAAATCCTCCATCCTTTTGGAATTCCTTTTGCATACAGGAAAAAGACTCTCTGTGTGTTTTCTTCTATCTGGCCTTGAATCATGTACTCTCGATACCCTTTTGGGTTTTGCTTTGGGTTTTTCACTTAATATACTGTATGTTATGGAAAGCACCCTATGTCAGGCCTAGAAGTTTGTTCATCTTTTAATGCAGTTGGCTAGTACTTCATTATGTGGATGTACTAGTTTATTCAAACACTCTCCAGTGTGTGAACATTGAAATTGTTTCTGGTGTTTTGCAATTACAAACAATGCAGCAATGAGGAAGTTCATGCACATGTAACCTTGTATTTAAATACAAAATGGGAGGTATGTACCCTAGAAGTGGGATTCCTAGGTAACAAATAAAACACATATAATTTTGTTATATACTGCCTCGTGTTCCTGCAGAAGGGTTATATGGTGCCAACCTACATTTCATGAAAGAATGCATGAAAGCTCCTGTTTCCGCATAGCTTAACCCAGCAAGCCTTACCAACAGAATGCAATCCTATGCATACATATATTTATATTTTCACATGTTTGAAGACAGTTTTTAATCTCTTTTTTTTTTTCTGAATTGTCTCTTCAGGTCTTTTTCTCATTTTTCTACCAGGACTTTGGTTCTTTGTCCCTCTATTTTTAAGATTTCCTTATGTATGAGGAATATTAGCATTTTTTCTCTAATACATGCTTTAAATATTTTCTTCTCATTTTTCAGTCATTGTTTGATTTTGCTTATATTGCTTTTTGTCCTGAAAAAATGATTTTAAAGCATAGTTGTAATGCTTTTTCCTTACCAATGTTGAAGAATAATTTAGTGGGTTTTTTTTTCTATAGTACATGGTTTCAGTTTTTATATTTAGATCTCTAATCCACTTGGAGTTTATTCTACTACTTGTGTGAGATATAGATCTAATTTGATCTTTTTTCCAAATGACGTTTTTTTCCCAATGGTTGTTCCAGACTATTTATTAAAAAGTTTATCATTACCCCGGTGATTTGAGATGTTGCTTTTCTCATATACTAAATTTTCATGTGTATTGGATCTAATTCTGTACTCTGTATTTCACTGGCAGATTTGTCATTTCTCTATTCATGTTCCAGCCCCACACTGTTTTAATTATCAAGGCCTTATAGGGAGTTTAATTTATGCTAAGACAAGTCACCACATACAGTTTTTCCTTTTCAGTGTTTTTCTACATTATCTTAACATTCTTAAAATATGAATTTTAGTATCATATTTTCCAACTCCAGAAAATGATTTGTGGGTATTTTGTTAGAATTTCATTAAACTTATAAATTAACTTAGTGAAAACTTACTTTTATAATGCTATAATTTATCCAAGAACAGGGTACGTCTTTCCACTTGTTCATATCTTGATTAATGCCTTTCAGGATTAAAATTTTCCATGGATAGATTTCACACTCCTTGTTAGATTTATTTGCAAGTATTCACTATATTTTGATGCTGTTTAATGGATTTTCCCTATTTTATCTCATTTACTAGTTATACATAAAGCTATTGATTTTTTATGTGTTAATTTTATGTCCTGCTTCTTTAGTAAATTCTTGTATTATTTGAGTTCTTTTTAATACTATTCTCTGAGGTTTTCCAGGTACATATCATATTACCTATAAATATGTAGAGCTTTACTTCTTCTTTAGTCAGTCTTATGCCTCACATTGATTTCTCTTGTCTAATTGCATTGGCTAATATCTCTAATAGTAGCAGAGATTGCAGACATTTTTGTCCTGTTCCTGATCTTAGTGGAAATGGTTCTACTGTTTCTTCATTAAATAAGATAGTAACGTTAGGATTAATCTCCAATTACCATGTTGAGAAAATAGTCATTTTGTATATATGGGGCCAGGATTACCACTTATGTGTGTTAAATTTTGTCAAATGCTTTCTCAGTAATTTTTTTCAGTCTGAGGAGATAGTTATATAATTTTTTTTTTCCATTTTGACCTTATTATATACAGTAGGCTTAATCATGACCATTCAATACATTAGGTTCAAACTTGGAAACCTGTAAATATTACCTTATATAGTAAGGTTTTGAAGATAAGATAAAATTAAAGCTCATTAGTTGATGATATTATCTTTGGTTATCCAGGTGGGTCCTAAATCCTATTGCAAGTGTCCTTAGAAGAGAGAAGTAGAATGAGATTAAATATACCCATAAAGGAGAAGGTAATAGGAAGATGGAGGCAGCCAAAAGAATACTGTGGCCACAAGCAAAGGAGCATTGTCAGTCACAGAACCTGGAAGAGGCAAGGGACAGATTCCTCCCCAGAGCTTATGAAGGACTTTCTTTCTTCTATATTATCCCTTTTATAATGAGAACACCTATTACTCTTATCTTATTCCTGTGTCACTATCATATTTTGGAAGCAAATAAAATATTTCTTAGTTTCACACATCTACAGATTGAGAGAAAATTTTGTTTCGGGCTAGATCTTACCTAGAGCCTAATATATACTTAATTTTAATAATTTAGATGATGAGATTTGGTACTTTTCAACTGATGACATTTTGGACTTGAGTTGGTGCTATAATGTGTTACGATCTTTACGGATTTGGGATGGGAGAAAGTATATTGCACGTGTGGGATGGATGTGAATATTTGGGTACGAGATAATGGCTGATCTGATAATGGCTCCTTAATATACGCCATGGTACTAATCCTTGGAACACGTAAGTATAACTTTCTTTGGACAAATAAGGTCTTTGAAGATCTAATGAAGTCGTGGATGTCAAGATGATGATATTATCCTGGATTATCTGGGTGGGACTTAAGTACTGGCACAAATGTATTTCTCAGAGAATATTGAGGGAGATTAGCTGAACACAGAAAGGAAAAGGCAATATGAAGAGATCAGAGTGTGAAGGCCATGAGCCAAGAAATGTGAAAGAATATGACAGACATGGGAAGCTAGAAGTGGGAACAAATTTTTCTCCCACAGTCTCCAAAGGGAATACAGCCTTGCTGGCACCTTTAATTTTTTAGTTTTTGTTTTTGGTAATCAGGACCCAGCACCTTTTACCTGCTAGGCAAGTGCTCTACCACTAAGCCACATCCCCAGTCTTTTTAAAGTTTTATTTTGAGACAAGATCTAGCTAAGTTGCCTGGGCTGGCCTTGCACTTGCAATTCTCCTGCCTCAGCTTCCTGAGTAGCTAGGATTATTAGTGTATGCCACCATGCCCAGCCCTTGCTGGGATCTTGATTCTGTATTTCTGACCTCTAGAATTGTGTGAGAACAGATTTCTGTTGATTTAAGCTACTAAGTTTGTGGTGAATTAGATACTGGCCATATAAAATGAATACATTATGGCATTCCTTATTAATGGATCACCTACTCACTATTTAATTCCTAGTATAAATCTCACTTGATCATGTGTATTTTTACCTCAATGTGTGTTGAATTATATTTGCTAATAGTTTGTCTAGAATTTTTGCATTGATATTCATGAGTGATATTTCATTGTAGTTTTATTCCCTAATATTATCTTTATGCATTAGGTATGAGTATTGTATTTGCTTCATAGGAAGGATTGAAATTTTCTTTCATTTTGAATGCTGTGGAGCAATTTAGGGAACATTGGGACTAACTAGTATTTGAAGGATTGGTAACATTCCCCTGTGAAATCATCTGCACCTGGTGATTTGTGTACATGAGTGTGTGTGAGTTCCTTAATAATTTTTCTATTTTTGATATGGAAACTGGTTTGATTTATACCCTAAGTTCAATATGGTGTTTTGGATATGTTTCATCTAGGTTTTGAAATTTATTTGCATAGAGGTCAGGCTCTTACAATTTTACAAATATCTTCTGTTTTAATAGTATTTACCTTTTTTTGTTTTTGGATCAAGTTAGGTAGTAGCTTACCTATTTTGTTAACATTTTTCCCTAATCAGGATTTTAAACCTTTAATTATTCATTATACCTATACAGCAATATAAACATATCTGCTTTTCTTTTTCTTCTTTTCCTATTTATTAATTACAATATTTTTACTTCATCATAATATGTAACAGTTGTGTTTTAGTTTTGCACCCCAATTCCCATCTCTACCTTGGTATTATGTAAATTTAATATTTTTAAATACTCATCCTTTTGTTGACTTTTTCTCAGTTTTTACCTGGTTGGGTGAAGTTCATTCTTTTGTAGGTTCCTCAAATACCCCTAGGTGTACAGAATCCCATAAGTTTTCATTAAAATTTATTGATATTTGAAGGATAGTTAAGCTATATAAAAATCTTTTGTTCACAGTTTCTTTCATTGAGCTCTTTAAACATTTAGTTCTTTGTTGCCTTCTTTGTATGTTGGTTTTTTCCAAGCTCTAATGCCAGTTGAATTTGTTTGCTGATATAAATTATTTGTTCTTTTTACATGTAGGTCTTGAGAATTTTATCTTTGTTTTTGAAATCTAATAGTGAGATATATCTCAGTTTTGATCTCTGGGTTAAATTTTGCAGGCATCCAGTCAGCCTTTTGAAAGGGTAAATTCAGATCATTCTGGGAAAATTTCTTGGATTACAATTTTGAAAAGCAGGTGTGTTTCATTTGTTTTCTTTTTCTCAAGGAATAAAATAACACAAACACTATTCCTGCTTTACATGTCTTATTTCCCCTATTTTTTGTCTGATCTACATTATATCTTTCTTTACGTTGTTTTGTTCTCTTGGTTGTTTTTCTGCCTATCCCTTATTAAATTTTCATTTGCGTCTCTTTTCCCTTGCGCACCGTGTAATGTAATAGTTTCTTCGTTTCAAAACTAATATTTTCTTCTCGTGTCTTCCTTGAGTTCAATCAACTACTTTAAAAAATTTCTTCCTGTTTCTTGTCCACTTCTGTTCTTAGTATTATTTGAACTTCTAACTTGAACTGTTTTCTCATATCCATAAACACTTGTTTGAATATATTCAATTCAACTTGGAGGGTAAACTTAAGTTTCCTTCTGCTTCATGTTCTTTAGGTGGGAGGTTGAATTTTCCTCAGTTAATTTGTATGAAAATTCATTATCTTTTTAAAAAATTTTACTTTTTTGTTGTTCTGTTTGGTCATATTACATGATCCTTGTTAAATAACATTCCTTTCTCTAAGTCTAATAAAATTCATGTTTTGTTTGTTTGGGGGTGGTGATGGAGGAAGAATTCCAAGTTCTCTAATTTTGTTGTACTTTTTTTTATTGCAGGAACTTAATTTTTTTTTTTCCTGGTTCACCATCCAATTGCGAAAGGACCTTTCTTTTTCTCCCTTTCCTTCTCTCTTCTTCCTTTCCTTATTCCCCCTTGCTTCCTCTCCAAGAAACTATGTGTTTGGAAGACTGTCTTTTCTAGAATGTGCTTGCTTAGTAAACTATATCTGTTCCTTTAAATTGCTGCTTGACTTTTTAAGTAGGTGCCTTTCTTTTATAAAAGGCACACATTTTGAAATACCATTCCTGAAGCTCTGCTTTATTTAGGCTTTCTGATGTCCCGCCCATCTCTCTCTAAGGTCCTCTGGCCTGTGTCTTTCCTCTAGGAATGGCAATATTTACTGGTGGGTCTACAGCCGATAGCTCTCATACGTAGATTCTGAGTGCAGACGTTTTCCTGAGCATCAACTCCGCGTATCTGATTATAATCGTATGAACCCACACTCACCAAGTCAAAATTCAACGGTTTCTTTCCCTACGAGCCTGATCTGCCCTTTGCCTTCACATTCTGTTTCTTGCTGAAAAGAAACACTCTCTACTCGGGTACTCACCAGAGCCATTTATATCCCCACCCCCACACCCAATTGGTACTTAATAAATGGTTATTGGATGAACATCCTCATATTTTCTGGAAGAAGATGAAAAAGCAATAAAGTTTCTGTCCCTTGGCGTCACCTGCAATAGGGGTGGATGGAGCACTCTTTTCCACTCAGGCATAGACGTCTGTAGTGGTGAGAGCACTGCACGGGGTTCTTACAACCTAACGAGGAGTTCATAGGAACGACTACCTTGTTAGAGTCCACGCTCGTGACAGGAGACGCTGTGTTTTCTCTGATAATCTTTCACAACACTGGCCAATGAAAGTCATTAAGCCCAATCAAGGGCATTAAGAATATTTTAAATAAATAAATGATAAAATGAATGAACATCTATGATAACACTTGTGGGAAAAAAGTGTTCTGAACAGTCACTGAACTTAAGCAAGCCAACTCAAAATCTTATAAGCATTAGGAAGGTTATAAAACTGAAAGACATGTCCACTCAGGAACTCGGACCAAATAGGGAATATGAAAGAATGCTCTTATTCGTTTCTTGTGAGTGCCATGAATTCCTTTTCAGGTTTATGCTTTAAAATATGTAACTTAAAATACAGATATTATAAAGGAAATAACCTACACTGAAATATAATTATCAAATATTAAAAAGCATGCAAATGTGTCATATAGATATATGTATGCTTTTTTATTAATGTAGTAAGTAATAATATCTAGACTAATAACTACCATATTTTCAAGTAGTGGTGAATATAAACAATTTTTCAAGATATCTACAACTAGTATACTGTAATATGAAAATGTTTGTGATTTCTCTTGGTGACACAGTTAAGGCACTGCTAATAGTTGAAGAGTTTCTTCCCTATATTTATAATTGAATACAATGCTAAATTTTAGTTAAATATTAGTAAAAATAAAGATGTATTTTTTTTTTCCATTGAAGTTCATGGCTGTGAACTCCAGGTCAAGAGCCCCCTGTTACAAGATGCACCTGCTGTTCAGCTCTTTCGGACGATAGCTATGAAGAACTGGGAGCCCAGTAGCCTGTGGGTCCTCAGTTTATAGTGACATCAGACCTAAACTCCTGTGAGTATCAATTTGCAATCTCATGCCCCTAGTTAGGACTTGCCCCTATGGAAAAAAAAAAAAAAAGATTGATATATGACAGCTGATTTTTGCCTTCATATGCAGAAATACCTGCTTTGCCCAGGACACATGTACTTGCATTTTATCTAGTGAAAACAGATACCTGTTGGCCCTGCTCTCCAAATCCAGCCTGAAGGAGTTCTCAGAGTCTTGGGCCATGGCAGCGGAGGGTGTGAAAGTGACAGAAGAGGGCTGGAACCTGGAAAACAAATTCTACAACCTGTAGATAATAAACGAAAAGGGTAGGAATGTCCCACTAGCTGATAGAAAGAAAATGTCACAAACACGAAAACATAATGAAGCTGAGTTTGAGTCGTGGTGCCTTCCCTTCATGATTAATGATTGGTCTCAAATAGGATGGGTAAGGGAAAGTGAAGTTCCTCTTGACGTAGCTTTTAAAATGCCACAGCTTAAAAAAATTATTGTAACATCAATTTAAGAAAAAAAAACTCTGCTAAAATGTAAAGGTCAAGAAAGATTTGGGTGTTTTTAAATGCTGTCTTGAAGAAATTCTTATAAAGGTTAAGATGTCATGTAGTTTCAGAGTTATGGGCATAGAAGGGGGGCCTGGGACAAAGCAGCCCTACCTCAGGGCCCTTAGTGACTGTGACCTATGGTGACGGTGGGCAGCAGGCAGCGGGCAGCTCAGAGTGTGTCACTGTGTTGTAGGGGGAAAACAGACACTGCTGTCTCTCAGCCTTGAAAGCCACAGGAGTGCTCACTTCCAGAGCTCTGCTCTGGCTGCACACAGGCCATAGGTTATCCTCCCCCCAAACAGCAAGGCATTGCCTGCTTTCCACAGCAGCACTTAGAGCGTCCTGCCGACCACCCAGGTGAGGCAACTCTGAGCTCCTGCAGTCTCTCTTGCCTTCTCTGCTTTGGCCCTGAGCTACTTAATCCTTTAGCAGCAGAGTCCAGAGAGAGCCACCTTGGCTGGAAGATGCCTGGTGGATAGGGACTTCTCTGACTTCCACATAAAAAGTATTCTGCAGCTTCTGCAGAGGTTCCCATGATTTCATGCCTCAGAGCTCTGCAAAAATTGGTCTCAGGTATTCTAGTTGCAAGCTGCTAACAGACTTTGAAGGCACATCTTCTGGTCCTGGCGATTCTTCTCTGGAAATACAGAATTAGAGTGCCTACCTGCCAGTGCACCTGAGCTAGACTTTGTCTCGGGAACTTGGGAGTCACTTGGTCATTACAGAGCATGACTCTTCACCACACCCATATCACCTGGAAGTTGTCCAGCTGTACCTCTCAATGTGGCCTGAGCAGTAGCAGTGGCGGCCTTACCCAGGAGCCTGTTAGAAATGTGGAGCTCTGGGCCTCCCCTCAGTTTACTGAATCATAATTTGCATTTAATAAGATGCCCAGTGTGTGTAATCCTATTTCTCATGCAAGAAGCACTGCTTGTTCAAGACACCTCTGCACCAGTAAGCACAGACTCATATGTGGGCACAGTGACAAAGGTACCTCTCTCCCTGGACATCACTGTTGAAGGATGGGAGCAGTGCATAATAACCTCAGCAGAAAAAGATGGGGTCTTCCATTGTAGAGGCTTCTAACTTGTCTCGTCTACACCTACGAAAGGAAATAAGGGCAGCCATGGGTAGTTATCTTAGTGAGCTTTCCTGAATGATGTGGGTCTTCTGGTTTCTTAGGCCATCTCTCTGTCCAAAAGTTTCTTTGTGACAACAGCTAATCTTATGTGGCGGGGCTGGATTTACAGGGAAGTAGGCTAGATCGCTGCAGAACATAAATTGCAGGGGCATGAAAAATGTCTCTCAAAGTTCAGTCTTAGTGGCTTGTTAATTGAGTCTGAAATACACCATCTAGTTGACCTTTTAGGTTAACTTAATAGTTAGTTGCTAAATGCGTACGTCTCAGTGTTGCTGCTCAGACCGACTCCCTGGCATGGGAGAAATGCTTTCCCATTCCTCTCTTCTGGTGTCTCTCCACAACACTTCCAGAGTCAGCTCAATTGCCCCAACACTTCCTACTTATATTATTGTTCATTCATTACTGAAAATATATTTTTGTCTTACTATTTCACAGAGTCGGTCTTTCCAAGTAGATTTTTAAGTGCATGGAGCACAGAGATTTTTCCTGTTTCTTGTGTTCCAGCTATCAGCCCAGGGGACTCTGCCCAAGAGGGGGTTAAGCTTTACAAAAGTACTGTGTCAGTAGCATCAGTATCACTTTTTAATGGTCTGTGTGCCAGTGCTTTCTAGATGCTGGGTGCTACTTATCAGCTTTTGTAGTCTCCTGAGAATTCCTTAGTCTCCTTTTTTAGTCTTCTGAGACCAAGGCCCAGAAGTCCCTGGGGACTTTGTAAAGTGACATGGCTGTTTTGGGGCAGGGCCAGATTTGAACTCATATTAATCTGCACTGTCTGTGCATTCCTCATTGATATGGTCTGTCCCTTTGCTGTCTGCAGAGGGCATCAAAGAAGGATACTGGAGGAGGAGGTTGGCTTGGAGAGGGATGGAGGACCAGGTCTCAGAGGGCCGGACATTCCAAGAACCATATTGGGAGATTTGTGCATTTGTTGGCATCTAGCTTTTCAATCTCTGAAAGAGGCAGTTATCTTTAACTCATAGGAAAAATGAAAAATTCAACACTCTGGTGGTTTGGGAAATATCAAGGAAGGAAAGACTACTGCATTTGAAAGTGGGCCTTAGGGCAGTACCAGGAATTGTGGTCTTTACCCACTTTCATGGGAGAATGCTCTGTGTAGGCTCACCCCAGCTGTAGGCTCTTTCTTCTTCCCTGGCTCCTTATTCCTGAGTTCTTCATGAAGCAGGTCTTCTCCATACCACAGAGGAACCTGTAAGCATCTATCCCAGCTTAAGGCATCAGAATGAGCATCTCTGTTCTCTGCCCTCAGGACACAGTAGTCAAATATTTCTCCTTTATGAGCCAACTCTCAACCAAACTTTATTCAAAAAGCATCTAGGTTACTTCTTTGACATTCATCACAAAAACCTGCCTTTTATAGATATTTAAAACCAAAACCCGCAATATCCAGCCATCAGGAGGAATTGGATCAAATAGAGTTCTTCCCAAATAATAGTCATTGAGAGGTATTAATTCACAAATACAATTAACATGAGTATGATGACACCTACGGAATAATTTCACGTGAACTGGATTTCCAGATTCAGGATGGAAATGAATGGTGCCAGACAACTTATGTAGCTATATGAAATTTTTCTTAAATGTGTAGTGCTTTTCTATGAATCCTTTCTGACTACAAGACTCACCTCAATATCAATATGTTTTACAGGGGGCCGGTGAGATGGCTCAGTAGTATAAGCGCCTGCCTGGCAAGCGCAAGGTCCTGAGTTCAACTCCCGGAACCCACATACGAAAAAAGGGCCAGTGATATCACTCAGCGGCACGGGCGCCTGCTGGTGCGCAAAGTCCTGAGGTCGACCCCCGGTACCCACAAAAAAAAAATTATATATATGTTTTACAGACACAGAATTCACTACCCCAATTACAACAAATGTTCAGTAAAGGGGAACAAAGTCAAGGTGTTGAACATTTCTATCAGAACTGCTCCTACCATACATAGTTCCTCTGAGCAGGCTATGAAGACAAAGAGTCTCAGCGTTTGAGCAATTCTTACCATTACAGCAATTTCTTTAGGGGAAGGCATTGTCTCTAGAAGGAACCTATTAAAAATACAGGTTACTTGGGCCTAATAACACAATTCCCACAATAACTATTATTCGAGCTGCATGAATTACTTTATCAGATTAATTAGCTGTCATCTATCAGACAATATGGCTCTGAGGAAATAAGGCATCTTTTAATGGACATCACTGTCTGAAATATGAAGCAGTTTCGTGAGGGGGGCTTGCTTGGGAGCCCTATGCTGGGGGAAGCAGAGGAGACAGAAGTGAGGGGAACATCGCAATCAAGCTTCCATTCTATTCACCATTTTGTCTCAAGTCACCTTAGTCTTGTTTTCTGTTTAAATTTTTTTAATTTCCAATGATCATTATGAACTCTTCTTTGGCCCATGGCTCCAAAAATAAGCACAAGTTGTTTCAAAATTAAAAGCAAAATGATACCCCTGCCTGTTCCTTCTGCAGTGTTATCCACATCTGGTTCTCCTCTCCTAGGCACACAGCTAAGCAGCCTTTCACAAGCCTCTGTGTTTTACTGGGGTCCAACAACTGAGGGCCATCAAACATGTCACAGGGACTTCCGAATGGCTAGAAGTTAATGACTATAAGATCCAAGGAAGCTGGATGAAGCCTGTTGATAGTACAAGCCTGGATGCCTGTGTCACTGCTTGCAGAATTTGTCTTTATTTGTGCTACTACAACTCATTACTGAGGGTCAGCTAATTTATAAAGAATAGAAATTTGTTTCTCACAGTCTGGAGGGCAGGAGCTCACGATCAAGGCATCAGCAGGTTCAGTGTCTGGTGAGGGCAGCCATCTGCTTCCGCGGTGGTGCCTATCACCGCCTCCTCTGGAGAGGACTAACACCGTGTCCTCCCAGAGTGCAGGAGATGGAAGGACTCCTGAACCTCAAACCCTTTTATAAGGACCCTAATCCCATCCATGAGGCTCTAGTCATGTGACTTGATCACTTCTTTGAGGTCTTACCTCTTAATAATACTATTACCTTGGCTATCAAGTTTCAACACATGAATTTTGAGGGACACATTCAAAACCTAATAATGCCTGACCCAAAACACCTATCTTGGGATTGGCATTAGTGAGAAACAAAACTGTATTTTGCTAAGTCACTGAGATTTGAGGGACTTTTATTTTGCCACATAGTATTATTTACCTTTACTACCATAACTAACCATCTATATTAATGCTTGTCATCTCTAGATTGCAGGATACTTAAATCTTTTGTGCAAAACAGGACCTTAAAATGATAAAAAAAAAGAAAGATGTATATATAGGCAGCTCTACTTTGCTAAGGACATTTTATACTTTAAGTGCTTTGTACTCTTATTTAACCCTCACAACAATCTTTTGAGGTGGATTTATATCTTCCTTTTACAGTTGAGGAAATGGACTTAGAAAGTTTGTCAAAGAACTCCCTGAAATGATAAATGATGCTGCTAATGAGCGCAGGGGTGTGGTGATGGTGATTCATTCACTCAGCATTCATGTCGAACACTCTTCCAATGTGTGACTCCATCCCTACAGTTACGGGATTAGATCCTGAACCACATGGTAAGGTCACACCACAAAGTCAGGAAAAATCCTGGGCTTGGAAAGGAAAAAAATTATCATATCTCTCTCCCCACAAAATAGTTGAGAGAACATTTCTTTTATCTCCATTCCACACCAAAAAAATGTGGAATTGATTTTCTGTGATTTCCCTTTTCTGCCCTCCATTGAAAGCCTTGATTATGCCCCAGTTTTGTACAGAGAGAAAATTCTTACTGCTGAGTTATACATTCTGCAGATGAGAAGGTTATAACTAGATTTCAACCATGGGACACTTATTCCTCCATTGATACATGCATGTAACTCCCATTAGGGGAATGCTTTTCTTAGAGGAAAAAACATTCAGTTTCTGTCCAGGCAACACAAGGAAAAGAGGTGGACACAATGTGTGGTAGAAATATGTTCCTTGAAGGCAGAGGGGGAAAAGGAAAAGAGGGAAGCTAAGTAGATGGAGTTTATTTGTTGTTCTTGGGGATAGGGAATGCTGAATTTCAAGTTTTCTTTTTTTAAGCAGAGAAGGCAGTTTTGCCTGACTGATCACTATCATGATTGTTGTCATTCAAATTCAGCAAGAGAATGCATATGGAAGGGGCTTCATAGGCGTGCACATGAACATATCATGATCATCGCCTTTATTAGTACAAAATCTGCATATGGTTCTTTCCTAGAAGGTCCCCCAGGACTCCCCAGTCTGATAAGATGGGGCAAAGAGAAGTAGGCTGTGGTTCAGAGCACAGGCTTCGGGAGGCAGAGTCTGGGGTTAGTATTACAGGCTGCTCTTCACTGAGCTGTACAGTAGTTCAGAAGTGACCTAAACTTCCTAAGATCCATAGTCTTCCCTTATAAGATAGGGATATTTTATTTTGAGAACAACACAGGATAATACTTAGGAACAGGCATTAAATGTCATTCGTTTTGAGGATAATGATGATGATGTTGACTTATATACAAAAAGGAGACAGGAAGTAATAATAAAGGCACATTTACTGATACATTTTATTATATGTTAGTCTTAGTTTTATAATTTTTTTTTGTGGGTACAGGGTGTCAAACTCAGGACCTCGTGCTCCAGCAGGCACCTGTGCCGCTGAGCGGTATCACCGGCCCTTTTTTCGTATGTGGGTACCAGGAGTCGAACTCAGGACCTCGCGCTTGCCAGGCAGGTGCTTATGCCGCTGAGCTATCTCACCAGCCCAGTTTTATAAATTTGAAGGACTAAAAGAAAATCGGGTGAGAAGGAATCCCAGAGAGACTTGGCCAGGCAGTGACATAGTGACATAGGTAGGTGATGCACCCTGCAAGGGTCTGCACTTCAATGGTGAGGTGGTGAAAGGAAACCATGAATGAATGCGTATATTTTTGGATGAGACTAGGTTAATTTGAGATCTGGCCCAGGTCTCAATAAGGATCTTCTCACCAGAGAAGGGTGAGATTTCCACAGAATGTGGCTGTAAGCAGAAGGGGCACGCAGGGAAGATGAAACTCCTTAGGCAGAGAAAGGGATGGACTGTGAGCCAGCCTTGTGAGATCAGCCACGGCTTAGTGAGGTGCTGGGCCACGCTGGACGTGTCCTGCATCCAGACCAATCCTTCGTATTCTGGCTTTTAAATAGGAAATAATCATAGTTATTAGAGTTCTGAAGGCAAAGGTTCGATGTTGTTTATTCTGGAATTGTCTTATCCTTTCAGGATTCTCCAGGTTTCCCACCAGTCTACCAAAGACTATCACTCCTCTGAGGAACGGAACACCCTGCCTCTGATACTAAAAGTAAGGTGTTTGTTTTTGAAACAACATAGATCCAAATAGCGATAACAATTCTTTGTGGAAAATAAAAGCATCTTTATATTTACTTTTGTAAACAGAAAAATAGCACAATTGAAATGATTTCCACCTGCCAAACAAAACAGTCTTCTTTTGTAAGCCGTGTTCCATAGAGAAGGGTGGTAAAGTAATGCTGCACAAAGGGAATTGCGATGTGCTCGGCTGGCGTGGGCCTCTGTACCTGCCACCGGGAGTTCGCCTCACTCCGTTATGCTCCACCTCAGCCCGGGACAGTCACCTTGTAAACACTGGACTGACAGGCCCAGCTGCCAGGCAAAAGCATCAGTTCTCTCCTCAAACAGCCATGTTTTCCCTGGGAGTTAATTTGTACAGATTCATGCAGGGTGAATGGGGCCCATAGTCAAAGCAAAACTTCAGAGAAGCTGTGAAGGAGCCCGGGTTAACCTGGACTTTTTATTGCAGCTTCTTTTTTCAGTCCGACAGGTCATCTCAGAGAGAGCCTGGGAGTCCCACTGAAGGCTGGGGTGAGGCCGTGGGAGGCGGTAAGTGAGGACACACAGCCGCCTTTCTCCTCTCTCGGGCTCTCTCTAGAGCCCTGGCCAAGCTAACCCACCAGCACACCACAGACCTCCCGCAGGCCAGAAGGACATGAAGTTCGCCTGCGACACCTTCGCACTTGTTTTTTTCTTGACTCTTCTCTATTCATAAGGCTTTTCAGACCTGCCCAGGGCCTTCTGGCTAAGTCCTCTGCCTCTCTAAGCCCTCCATCATGACAGGAAATCCAAGTTCCATCTTGATTTTAAAAAATGTAGCAATAGCACCAATCACAATTACAGTGATTACCATTACTGGCTCTTCATTATGTGCTTGAAATTATGCTAAGCACTTTATTCACATTATTCTCTATGACTCTATGAACTCAATGGCTATACGAAGCAGCTATCTGTGTAGTGAGTACTGCTGGCACCATCTTGCTTTCCCCCGGAGGTCCCCCACAGGCTGGCTGGCATGACAGCTGTGTGTCTCTGTCTGAGGAGAACCTATCGGGCGATTCTCAGCCCAGTAATGGGCTAGGGTAGAAGAGCTGAGGGATCCTCAGCCCAGGGTGACTTCATCATTTGAGGGATAGCACTTCCTGGAAAAATTCTCCAACTTAATCTGTTAGTGGGACTGTCTGAGCTAGGTTCCTGTCTCCCAGAGAAGCTGACAGTGATAACTGCTTATTACATCCTCTTTAAGGGACTTCTCTCTTCCCATCACACATCTCACTCCCTCTCTGTGCACCCTGGGATTGCTGCCCAAACTTGCTGCCTGTTTTACCTCAAATTTGCCCCTGTGGGAATATAAAACAAGATATATGTGATTGTCCTCCTGGAACAGAGACTTAGAAGTTGACTTGCCCCACGTGTGGCAGGACTTGAACGAGGACTGTCTTTTATCATTGTATTATTGTTTCTTTCAGAGATGTCCTGGCCCTATTTCTCTGGTTAATTAATATGTGGCTTCTTCTTGAAAAAGACTCGAGGTGTTAGAACATCACCTTATACTCATTCTATCACACATATTTGTCCTGGGAGCGTTGTTCCATTGAGACTCAGCTAACAATATAGACACAAATTTAATAAGTTAATTCATATTGGTATGCTATTGTCTGAAAGTGGCTAAAAGTAATATGCCCCTAGAAGTGTTTAAACTTTATAGGAGTTATTTGAAATTGTAGTGCCTTGATTAGAGAAAAGACTCTCTGTTAGTAGAATTTCACGCATCTAGTGGTCAAAGAAACCCATGCTCCATGCCCTGCAATAGGACTTTTCCTGAGCCCTTCGTCTCATACCTGTAGGCATTTGCTTACTGTACCTACTGATGCCACGCTCTATCTGATCATCAAAAGGATTCCTCTGGAATTGGAAGGTAAAGTTCAACCCTGAAGTGTGCTGGCTTCTTTCCTTTGAGTGACAAAACAGAGTCCTCCATTCTTTACCATCCTGGCTCACCAAGGGACATGAAGATCTATCTAAGTGCCTTGGTTTTGCAGCCTGTACAGGGAAGATAACACTGGCTTTGACTGGCTTTTCAGGGGATGATGTGAAGGTAAATGCCTACAAAGCCTTCCGGATTCTTGGGATGTAAGTAGATCATGGTCTGATGCTAATTCACCTTCAGTGCAGCAGCTCACAGGCCTATGCAGGAAGTATGACCTGGCTGGGGTAGGACATCTGCTTGTCCTTTCTGGTCATTGGTCCTGTGAGTTCACCACCCAGCAGCCACCTCTTGGATGGGCCTCTCTTTTCTCCTTATTTCTTTTCATCTTAAGTGGCCAGTTACGCTTTTACCTTTCATACTCTTTACATTGGAGGTTAGGAAACATACATGTACAAATGGATGTGTGCCACTTAATGAATGACCCATTTCTCTTGAGGGACCTGCTCAGTAATCAGACATTTAGATATTTATGTTGCAAACAATATTCTGGACCCCCTCTGCATATTTGTGGATGGCCCTATACACAATCAAGCATCACCTATTTTCAAAACAGCAAGCTTCAGTTTTCCTTTTCATGACAGAATTGGAACTCAGCAAAAGCAAAATAAAGCAACCATTGAAAAATATCACCTTCTCCTTCTCAAATTAATTCTTTCAGTTTATGCTTCTAACTCCATAAAAATGTGGTGTAGCTTTTGAAGTTTTTATTAATATTTATAATGCCCTTTTGGTGCCCTTGAACCTTACAGAAACAGAGCTTTGATACAAATGCTTGGCTTCTTGGTAGATTGTAGAGTACCTAAATTCAACCATAAACTTTGAAGTTTATACATGTGTATATTTGACTTTGCTTTTTTCTTTGGTTTCTTGATGTAGGAGTTTATATTCTAAATATTTTTTTAAAATGCAAATTTTAATAGCATGTATTTTAATTTCAAAAATGCATGGTTGTAAAAAATACAGATGTGCATATAGAAACAGAGGGAAAAGTCCCTCCTTCCTGAGCCATTTTTAAAATCCCAGTGCCAAGAAGTAAATCATATACTTTAAATCTTTTTTAAACAAGGACCCTGTTTGAGGGATTGGAATTGTCTTAAGAAACTTGTAAGTAGCCATATTTCTCTCTTTACTTCTGAATATTAAAGAGATAAAAAATTTTAAAAATCCAGTAAAATATAAGAAATCAAAATCACCCAGAAGGAAGTGAGAGAATTGATGTTTTTTCTATATGAAAGTATTTTTTTTCCCCAAATAAGTCTTATGCCTTTCTACAACACATACATTACTTAGGAGATAGGGAAACTGCCTTTGTAAGACACACATTACTGAGGAAAGGAGATCGTGAAACTCCATGCCTCGCTATGTCCAGTCATTGTCTGGAACCCTATCTTAAATATCTGCTGCTTTTTTTTTTTTTTTTAATGTGCGGGTACTGGGAATCGAACTCAGGACCTCGCCCTTGCCAGGCAGGCACTTATGCCACTGAGCTATCTCACCGGCCCTGCTGCCTTTTGTTTTGGGTAGCTTCTTATCTACAGAGCAGCTACCTTTCCATAGAGAACCCTGTAGTCTAATGTCATCAGAACAATTAACTTACTTGTGTCTTTTGCTATGTTTTTGTCTCTTACTTGTTTTGATGATAAAGAACAAACACACAAAACAAAAACCCTAAATACCCCTAGTCTGCTATCAAAAGGTAATCCACATTTAAAATTTTAGTATATTTCTTCCAGAATTTCCTACTTAAATACGAATATACAACATTGCCTTATTGCTCTCACCTGTCCACATTAAACTGAAATTTCTTCTAATGTCCAAAAACATTCTTCTAAAAAAATCTCATAATTTGGAATGACTTTAAAATATTCAATTGCATATTCTTCATATGAAATTATTTCCAGGTAAGTGGGTGGGGTGGGAAATTCCTAACTTTCCTAAGTCCTGTTTCCATGGTGGCAGCGGGGCTCCCCTTTACTGACCAGGGAGGAGACATGTAGGCAAAACACTTGAGTGTCACTCACCTGCCACCCACCCCCAAGGTGGAGTGACCCCTCTGGCTGCTGAGGTGGGAAAAGGTAAGGGCAGTTATTTCCCACAATAACCCCATGATGTCCCAAGGCTTTGTGGTTCATCTCTTTGGAACTGCTGGTTGGTCCCCAGTCCCCATCAGCTTCTTTGCCCACAGAACTCACTCATTCAGGCCTGTTCCTGCTCCTCAGAGGGAGGCCTGCTGCTGGGCGTGTGTGAGTTGAATTCTGACGGAAAAGTGGAAGGCTCAGAGCCACAGGGTGTGCTGTTTCTCTCACCAAGCTCCATCTTTATGGAGACCTATAGGTGGTCATGGGTCAGATTCCTGTGCTTCTCTCTCATTTTGTTGCTAACACAGATGGCTGGGCCTCGTGACTCACAGGAAGTGTAGTTAATTACCTTCCTGCACCTCCAGTAATATTGCAATAGTTAACATTTACGTATTTAGCATTTATTCTGCACCAGGCTGCAGTTTTTCATAGAACTTCTCCGACAATTCTGTGAAACAGTGTTATTATTATTACTACTTTGTAGATGACAAAACTGAGGCATGAAGAAAGCACTTAGCAAATGATGGGCCTGGGATTTTCTCCTTCACCTTCATCTATTCCACATCAGAAACGACACGCGGGCTTTTCTGTACATCAGTTGTAGCTTAAGCTTGTAAGCTCTACCTGACACTTTTGCTCATTATTGAATATGTCTGTCATATCTTTGACAATATTTTATTTTAGATACTGAATGTCTTTTAATACCATTTATAGTGACTTTCTGGTTGTACATAAAATTTCTATTTGTATGTGATAAGATCTATTCTTATTTTCCTTCATCACTTACTCTATCTTGGCTTTGTGCTTAGAAGATCCATTTCCATCCAATAGATTTTCACCTATATTTTACTCTAGATTCCTGTGGTTTTATTTTAAAAGTATACATTTTAGCATCTAGAAATTATTGGATGTAAGAAAGGCATTCTAAGTTTTTCATTCTTTTTGTTGTTTTGTTTTTTACAAAATCAGCTAACTCCATATCACTCTTTCTCCATTGATTTCTGGTACATTGATTTATGATTTTTGGTTTCTATTTTTCCCCATTGTGCTGCCTACTGGCTTTCTGTAGTCCCATTCTATTTGTACATTACTCTGGCTTTATGGTACATTTTAATATTTAGAAGAATAAACCCCTCCTCATTACTCTTATTTTTAGAAACTTGTTTTTATTGTCATGTGACATTCTAACATATATATTTAAAATTATTTTATCATGTCTCTGCCCGAAAATCTCACTGGGAATTTAATTAGAATGTGATTACATTCAACTAAACTCAATTTGGAAATATTTTGGCTCTTTACAAAATTCCTTTCTCCATCTAGGAACATGTGATTTTTAAAAATATTTCCTTATGAGTGTCTCAGTAAGGTGTGGAATCTATGTCCATGGAGTGGAATCTGTCTGGTTTGTTACTTCTATTATTTTGTATTCTTTAATACTATTGGTAATGGATTCTTCTGTAAATATTTATTATGACTTAACATTATTTAAAATAACTACTTATTGGTGGCATATGGGCAATTTTTTGAAATGTTTATTTGTGGCTTCTTTATTGAAATCATCATTTTAAAGGCTTTCCTTTAATCCTCCTGAGTTTTCTATGTCTAACTGCCACTTAAAACAATGAATTTCACTGTTTTACAACTTTTACATGCATTCATTGACTAGAACTCCCAGAATAATGTTAAATAATAACAATTATAGCAAACATCTTTATTTTGTTTCTGATTATAATGTGAATGCCTGCAGGATTTCATAGTAAAATACGATAGTTTCTTTTGCTTTAGGATAGATATTTAGATAGATTCAGACACTTGGAGTAATATTTCCACTTGTACAATGTTTTATTTTAATTTAATTTTGAGACAGAGTCTTACTAACTTACTAGCTTGAGCTCAAACTTGCGATTCTCCTCTTTCAGCCTTCCAGAGTGCTGTGATTACAGGCATGCACTATCAAACCTAGCTTATAAAATTGTTTTATTTCTAAACAACCAGGTCTAAATGTTGAATTTTATTATATTTTTTGTGTTATTTATATTTTCAAACATTCAACCATCCTTGCATATTTAGAATAATGCTCAGTGAGGTTTTGGAAACAACTCTACGTATCGACGACATGTCTGAGTTTCTCATGAGCAGGGCAGGACTGCTGTCTGTGGAGCGTTTGTCCATGGATAGAGGTGCTCTTGGTCAGGAACAAATGACAGGTTTTCCTACAGCCTCCAGGACAGAGAGTCTCCTCCCGAAGCAAATGACAAGAATTCTTACTGTCCAGTTGTAATACAGATAATGTTTCACTTTGGGCACAGGAGAGGTATTTGTTGCCCATTTTTAAAGATCTGAGTTTGCTGAGCTCAGGACTCCTCTTTTAGAGTGCAACCCAGTGTGGGTGCCCAGGTCTACCTCAGACCCGTACCACATCACTACCCTGAGGACGGGGTTTAGCCAGGAGCCCTGACACACAGAGTGATGCTTGTGCTGTTTTTAAAAATGTTATTTATGTACCATTGTTTGGTTTTTATTTTTATAAGTGCTTGCTTGCATTACATAATGATTAAATTCTTTGTTGGGAGTTGGCACATGGACATAACAGATCTCAATTCTTTTCTTCATCCCCTTTCTCTCCCCTCCCTCTCTCCATCTCTTGATCCCCTTCCCATTTGGAAAAAATCTCCCTACTTGGGCTGGTGAGATGGCTCAGCGGCGTAAGTGCCTGCCTGGCAAGTGCAAGGGCCCGAGTTCGACTCCTGGAACCTACATACGAAAAAAAGGGCCAGTGATATTGCTTAGCGGCACAGGTGCCTGCTGGTGCGTGAGGTCCTGAGGTTGACCCCCGGTACCCACAAAAAAAAAAAAAAAGATCTCCCTACTTCCTGTTACCTTTTATTTTACTCTTTATTTATATTTTGATTCTCTCATATAAGAGAAATCATGCCACATTTAAGCCTCTGTGTCTGATTTATTTCACTTAATATTATGGTCTCAAGAGTCATCCATTTTCCTACAAATGACTCATTTATCCTTTATGGCAGAGCGGTACTCCATTGTGTATAAAAACCACATTTTCTTCATCTATTCATTTCTTGATGGGCAGATAGATTGTTTCCAAGATTTAGTTATTATTAATTGTGCTGCTATAAACATGGATATGCATGTATCACTGTAATATGATGTCTTTAACTCTTTCAGGAAGATACCTGGAAGGGAAATAGCTAAGTCAAATAGAATTTCTAGTTTTAGTTTTTTGAGCAATCTGCATACCAATCTCCATGGTGGTGGTTCTGGTTTACATTCCCACCAGCAAGGTAGAAGGGTTCTTTTTTCCCCAAAGCCTTGACAGCATTTGCTATTACTTGATTTCTTAATGATAGCCATTCTTTCTGAAATAATACAGAATCTCAGTGTTGTTTTGGTTTTCATTTCTCTAAAAGTCAGTGATATTGAACATTTTGTCATGGATTTATTGACCATTTGTACTTCTTCTGAGAAGTGTCTATTCATTTCTGTTGTCTATTTTTGATTTGGTCTTTTATTTGGGGGGAGTCTATTTTTTTGAGTTCTTTATATATTCTAGATATTAGTCCTCTGAGGAAAAGCTGGGAAATTTTTTTCTCATTCTGTATGTTGTGTCTTCACTCTGTTGGTTGTTTCTTTTGCTATGTGAAGCTTTTTAATTTGTTATGATCTCATTTGTTGGTTCTTGGTGCTGTTTCTTGTACTTATGGTTCTGTTCAGAAAGCCCTTGACTATACCTATGTCTTCTAGAGTTTTACCTATTTTATCTTCCAGGCAGATTAAATGTCTCTGTTTTAATATTTAGACTTTTGATCCCTTTTAAATTGAGTTTAACACATGGGGAGAGATTTGGGTTTAGACTCAGTCTTTTGCATGTGGGTAGCTAATTTTCCCAGCACCATTTATTAAAGAGGCTGTCTGTCTTCCAATGTATGTTTTTGGCCCTTTGTCAAGGATCAAATAGTCGACTGTGCCTGGAGTTGTTTATGCTTCCTCTATGCTATTCTGTTGTCCACATATCTGTATTTGTGCCAATGTCATGCTGTTTTTATCACTGTAACTTTGTAATATATCTGGAATTTTGATACCTTCTGCTTTGCTCTTGTTACCCAGGGTTGCTTTTGCTATTTTGAGTCTCTTTTGATTTCATATGATTTTCAAGGTTGTTTCTTCTAGATTTGTGAGGAATGCTGTTGGTATTTTGATTGGGACTATGTTAAATCTGTATATTCATTTTGGAAGTATGACCATTTTGACAATATTCATTCTGCCTGTCCAAGAACAAGGGATATCTTGCTCATTTTGACAAAATTTATACTGCCTATGCAAAAAAAAAAAAAGGGATACAAGGAATTGAGGTACTCTTCAATCTCCTTTTTCAGAGTACTGTAGTTTTTGTTGTAGAGGTCTTTCCCTTGGTTAGGTTAATTCCTAAATATTTAATTTTTCTTGATGCTATGGTGAATGGTATTGTTTTCCTAATTTCTTTCTCAATGAGTTCATGTTCTCTTCTTGTTTTTAAGATATCTCTCATGAATTGTTCACCAACACCAGTCCTGTCTTCTAGTTCTGATGCTCTGCCATCACACTGGTTACTTCTGCTGCCCATAATTTAAATATGATTTCTAATCTTTTGAAGTTTTGTTTGGTACCTTTTCATAGACTCTAATTCTTTTCTACACTGGACATTCATGTTTTGCATAATTTTGTTCATTGAGTTAGCTACTTATCAGTTATCTTCTGTAGACTTAGTGGCCATTTCATTTATTAGCATCATTAACTGTTTAGTTATGTCTTCTTTGAACTTTCCAAGCACCTTATTGATCTATTTTTAACTTCCTTTGTTATATTTTCAAATAATTTGGCTGTTTGGCTTTTGATTTCCTCTCCCTCATTCCCTCATCAGCTTTGGGAAAGTTGGATTTTTGGAGGCATTTTGTTTCTTATCCTTCTCATGTTTCTATTTTTGGTTTGTTTTTATTTGTTTTCTGTGTTGAGGCTTGGGGGATGATTATAGTGGAAGACTTCATTGCTAGCATGAAGACCTCTTTGGTTAGTGTCTACTTTCCAGTGATGCATTCTGGGTATCACTAGATATAGACCTTTGCCCCTGTCTTAGAATCTCATTGCCTGTTTATTTGGGAGGGGATGCCGCAGTGTATTTGCCTCAGAGCCTAGTTCTCTAGGAATGGGCTGCAGTATTGTTAATGTCACCAAGGCAATCCAAATATTGGGATACAGAGATACCAATTGATAGCAATAAAGATGCCACCTTGGTTATAGCAATAGAATGAGCAACAATCATAGCATCAATACAAACTGGATGTTAACATACTCTAAGAACCAATAATATACCACCCTTAACCATAGAAAAGATTTCTATGATTATAGCATAAACCCTAGGGCAAACCAAATATCGACCTATAGTAAGTATCTATTAAATGGAACAACTTTACTTCTACTAACAATAGAACAGTATTTAATAGTAATAGCATATAGTTAACTAACTAAAGATTCATAAAACTTAATGGTTATACTAATAAAGATGGAGTGTGTGAGGAGGAGGAGGATGAAAAATGTAAATTTAAAACATTAAGTAGTGGAAGATGAGAAGGAGGTGAGGAAAGTGAAATAAAAGATTCTATTAAGGAGTAAAAGGAAGTTAATGGCATTAGATAAAAGTAATTGAAAAGCACAAACAAGAAAAAAAATAGCAAACTAAAGGAAAATAAGAGCAAAAATTGAAAGAGTAAAAAGAGCAGAAAAGAAAGAAAAAGGAAAAGGGTGAAAAAACTCTAAAAACAAAAGAAAAAGAGAGAAAAAACAAAAACAAAACAAAACAAAAACAAACAAAAAAACACATGAAAGAGGAAAAAATATATATACAGGTCCAAAAAATTTTTCTGTATTTCCTTCCAGAACCTGCAGTCTTGGAATCCGTCAAGTCACATCCTCTCTGCCCAGCTTGATAACACGTGGGTTTGTGAGGACCCATTGCCAGAAACCCCAGGCTGCGGCAACCTTCCAAACTGAGGCACGTTCCCATTTGTATCGGTAAATGTGAAAGCAATCAGACCACTGGTCTCCATTGGATGTAGGCAGCAGGGTGGGGACTCGAGCAGATCACTGGATTCAATGCCGCCAGCTTTCCATTTCAACCACTTCTAAAAGCCACAACCACTGGGCCTGGCCTCCCACCAGGGGGTGTAAGGTCCTCTGGCCTGAGCTTGAACTTCTCAGGGGCCCTATGTCTGGCCCTCACCCTCTCGTTGTTCATCTCCCATGGCTGTCTTTCATCCAGTAACTGTTGTAGGGTAACGCTCAAAATCCTGGAGTGAAGCCATAGAGTTGTTCTTAGGCTCTGTCCCACACAATCAACTCTTTCCCCAAATAGTGCCTGATTAAACTCTCTCTGGCAATATGGCAGCCCTGTTGCACTGTTTCTTCTTCAACTCTGTCCTTTTGCGCAGGAGTCACTCTCTGAATAAACCCATGGTGCTTTTGCAGTTTACATCAGGTCTGTTATTTTTCCCTGGAGTGGCCAACTCTCTGGAGCTTACCTTCTCTCCTGGGACGCTGGCCTCCCGCGTGACCGGTTGGTTGGTTGGTTAGCACCTCTGTGGCCCTATGCTGAGGGGAATCAAAATGCAGAGATGACTAGGAGTTGATGGTTTGATGTGGCCAGGCCACAGAATGTCTGGCACGATGTTGCCTGGAAGCTGGCACTATGAACTCGGCTGCGCTCCAGGCACATTGCTGCAGGCACCTCATACTGTTTTCTGTGCCGTGAGTAACAAAATTCTTTGTCTCTGACCCAAAGGACTTGTTTTTTTTGTCACATGAAACTCAGCTTGCAAGTAGGGTAAAAATATCAGGCTCTTTTACGGTTCTTGTTTAATTAAGATAGTCAGTTTTCTAGTAATTTACATCTGTACTCATAAGTAGGATTGGTTAGCAATTTTTCCCCATTCCATCTTTATTAAGTCATTACCTTTATGTTAAGGCTAAAAGGAATTTGTGAGTTTTCCAATGCTTTTCCGTGCTGAAACAATGCATATGATGTGCATACTATCCCCTAAAATCTCACAAAAGACAGGCCAAATAGTTTTAACTTAGTAACTTCATTGGAATTAAATCTCGTCTGTTTTCTTCTCTTGACAAAGATTTATCCAGGTTTACTGCTTCTTATGGACTTTATTTTAGCCATTTATATTTTCTCAGAAAATCAATGAAATTTTAAAATTTAATAGTATGTGCTATTGTCTTATAATTTTAAGTGCCTGTCATATCTAAAGTTATATGTAATTTTTCATTTCATAGATGTGTTGTTCTAAGTTCTCTTTCTAAGTTATTTTGGACTTGCCAGATATGCCAGAAGAAATGCTATCATTATTATTATTGCTAATATTATTATTTTGTGGTACTGGAGATTAAACACAGGACCCTCACACTGAACTACATCCCAGTCCTTTTTATTTTGAAATAGGGTCTTGCTAAATTGCTCTGTTGCCCAGAGGCTGGGCTCAAACTTGCAATCCTTCTGCCTCAGCCTCCCAGAGTGCTGGGATTATTGGCATTTGCCATTATGCCTAGCTTGCTTTCGTTACTTTTTTTTTTTTTTTTTCTGTTTTGGAAAGGTGTTTGTATTTTTTAACATCTTAAATTTAATTACTTTTGCTTCTTTTATTTGTGTTACTTCTGCTGGAATTAAAAAAATATACATTTGCTTTTCCATTGAATAGTTAGTTATATCTTGTAAAATTTGATATGTATTGTTCTAATTATTTTCTAATTTATGATAATTTTTTATCTTTTTTGATCTGATAGGCATTTATACATTTATTTCCTAATTCACAAATGAACAGTTTCCCTGTTGTTAGCTGTTGATACTATTTTCTAGTTTATTTTATCATAGTTACAGAATGCCTGTTGTCTACTTTTCCTTTATGCAATTTTATCAAAATTTTATTTTTAACCTAATATATGATAAATTTCTAAAATTATTCCAGAGGTGTTTGAAAAGCATATGTACAAACTTTAAATTATAAGAATTATATCATTTAAAATTGTTTGTTAAATCTGTTGTATTTTAGGGCTACTTGATTTATCAAGGAATAAAAACCCTGTTTGAAAGTCTGAGTTGTGGATATTTTAATTTCTCTTAGTATGGTGAAGTACTGTGTGCTTCAGATGGCTTAATATTAGTTGCTAGGTACATCATGGTTCTTACCTATTATATGAACTTTTATTGTGAAGTCTAAATTTTGTAATCATTCTAAATTTGCACTCTTTTTGTTTGTTTGTTTGTTTGTTTTAGTTTTGGGATACAAGGTCTCACTACGTAGTCCAGGCTGGCCTTGAACTTGTAGCAAACCTCCTGTCTCTGCCTCCTGAGTGCTGGGTTTACAGGCATGCCCCACCACCCCTGGCACATTCTTTGTTTTGTCTAGTTTGTTTTGTCTGCTTTTATGTTATTAATCTTTTTATTTAATTGCCAATCTTCCAACTTTTAATTTATATGTATAATTTTTAATGCAGTATATAGCTGGATATTTTTCTTAACCCAATTTGAGAATCTTGATCTTTTAATAAAGAATTTTAATCTATTCATATTTATTTTCAAAGCAGACTTTTTATGTTTGTGTCTTTGTCTCTCTGTCTCTGTCTCTCTATCTCTGTCTCTGTCTCTCTGTCTCTGTATGTCTGTCTGTCTGTCTGTCAGCCTCTCTCCCCATTGCTGTTGCACTTTTTCCTTGTAATACGCTAGAGTTTCTTTGGACCTTTTTAACTTATGATTGGAGTGCTTGCCTGAAATTTTAATTAACATATGTAATCCTATATTTCTCTAATCATTCCAAGAACGAAACAATCTCTTGACCTTTTACTTTGTTACATGGTGAAATTAGCATGCAGCAAACATTTTCTTATTATCTATGTTCATGAAGAAATAATTTTGTTTTCATATGTTTACCATAGGACAGGTCTGAGATCTTTGCTTAGTTTTAGGAGCTACCTATTACAGCTAAAATGATAGAAAATGCTGCTATGGGATTTTAGGCCTTCAACATCATCCAGTCTAAATGCATTATAGTAACAAAACCATAGAATTTAAAAGATTTGCTCTAGGTGCCTAAACTAATTGGTAGCAGCATTAGACCTAGAACACAGGTTTCTTGGTCACAAATCTAGTGTTCTTTCCACTGTGTTATAATTGTACTACTAGCAGTTGTGCCCGTGAACAACCTCAAAGTTATGTAGGGCTGGGGAGAAGTACATAAAGGGAGGGAGCTCTGAAGCTTAGAGAAAAGAATGGTGGAGGAGAAAGGGAGTTTTTAACAGAGAAAAGGAGATAGCGTTACCTTCCACAGAAATATCAAACTAAAATACAGGCTTTCCCTGCCTGCCTCTGTCACCTCAGAAGGGGTTTGGACTTGGTAAAGCAATGTTCTGATGTGATAATAAGTCTTAAAGAAGACTTAGTTGGGCCTCTTTGGGGTATTTGGCTGTTTCTGTGCTCTGGATTTGCCTTCTGTTCCCTTTGATTGAATTGTAATAAGAAGCCATCTGGTGAAATATTTTGGACTTAGGTTGATGTGTAACATGCAGAACAGACTCGTTTCAACACTGGATATCCAGCCTCCAAATAAAAGAGAAAAGAAAGGAGATCATTGTAATCCAAATAGCATCACATTTTAATGGATTCTGATTGACATAAAGAAGCTGATCAATTATCTTTTGGCCCACAAACATAATTTTTGGGAGGGATATCAGCTTAGAAAAGCTCTGGCATGAGGAGATAGGCCAGCTTTTCTTCCCAACCACCAGGATTTCCAAACTAAACATGGTAGACTTAATAAGATGTACTCTGTGGGAGGTCAAGGGGCATTGAGCTATAGTTCAGCTTCCATGAACATGGCTACCCGTCCGGGCACTGTGTCTTCGTGTGACCCTCTGCGCAGAACACCGAAGTCAATGGTCATTTCTGTAAGACTCAGTTTATCATTAGTTTTTGTTGTTATTGTTTCATTTTCTTTTTTTTTTTAACAGTAACTACCTGCTGAATTATTGAAATTTGGAGATAGAGATTTATAATTTCTAAAGTTTATGTAGAAGGGCTCCAGGTGTTTTTAAGGATTATATCATCCTTATCCATTTCTCCCCTTTCACCACATGCCTCTTTCGGTCAAGGAATTCAGCGTGGTTGCAGATTGTAATTAAATAATTGTCAAACATTCTGTAAACAGTATTATTAGCCCCATCTTAAAGATAACACTTAAAAAAGAATTACTCAGGATCACCGCTCTCTTTAAATTGACAAATGCCCTATGTGCATTTACTTGCTGGTTCACTGCCCATGTGCCTATGTAACCTTTTGCCCCTTACACACAGTACCATCGGTCCTTTGGTAAATATTCATTTACCAAATGAATAAGAGATGGTCCAGGTGAAAATCATGCTTTAAAATATGACCTCTTCCTTTCTGGCTGGTGGTATCCTTTGCAGTATGACTTCAGCTGCGTTGGACAATGGTCAATAGCTATAACTCATTTCTTCCTACTGGACGTTACCGTGTTTATCTTTGGAATCTCCCCAATACATTTACTCCTTTATGTTCAATTTCACTAACTGTTGAGGAATCACGTCATGCTCCCAGGTCAGTAAGCCTGGTTATTTGGATGCAGGTTTGTTTCTCATGTACTAATCATATCATGAGGCCTTATTGACGCTGCTTTTTTATTGACTTTGGGTGATTCTCAACTTGAATGTGATGCCTCTACTAGATGAGTCAATTCTGTTACTTTCTAAACTTTTAACTCAGTTTTAAAATTGATGCTGTGGTGACAATATGCCTTTTTCTACAGGGAAATCATTTGTAAATATATTTTCCCCATCTATACACCAGTACCAATATGTGGTCAAGAAAGTCAAACTTGGTGCGTTATGGCTCTGCCTTATCAATGAGCTTGCTCCACTGTACAGAGCAATGTACAATGTGTACTGTACAAAGCTTTGACACAGGCTTTGGTCATCCTTGTGGTCTCAGAGAATGGTGACTTTGCTGGCCCTGAAAAGTATTCTGAAGTAGTGATTTCCTAGCCTGACTGAGCACCTGTAAAGGCTGAAGGTGTTCATAAAATACAGACCCTCTAGCCTCAACCTGACCAACTGAATCAGAATCTCAGGGGTCCTGGCGTCTAAGTTTTTTTTTTTTTTTTTTTTTTTTTTTTTAATATGCGGGTACCGGGAGTCGAACTCAGGACCTCATGCTTGCCAGGCAGGCTCTTATGCCGCTGAGCTGTATCACTGGCCCTGGAGTCTGAATTTTGAAGCAACTTTTTAAGCAATAACAGTGTTGTTGGATCTACTGTGGGAGGAACCCTTGTTCTGGGGAATGTTGGGTGCTGTGCATGTGTGTACATGTACACGTGTCTGAGGTAAGAAGTAGCACATCAGAATAAGAAGGAATCTTCTGAGCTCATCTCTCACTTTATGAGGAAGATGCAGAGGTCTTTGCAGGTTAAGGTACATGATTAAGTGCACAATTAGTCAGTGGAGAATTGTGAAAAACAAAGGAAAAAACCCCCAACATCCTCATTCTTAGTCTAGATTCATTTCCTCTAAGCTATCTTTGATAGTTTTATGAAGTACTACCATTTACAAGTTCAATATTTTCCCTAGAAGAGGAAATATAAGTAAGTATATTCCTAGCCTAAACATTAGAGCATAAAATAGAATTTGAAAAGCAATGAGTTAACTCAGCATTGAGGTTTCAGCAACAGATTCCTGAAAAATGTTAACTAATTAGTGAAAAAGTCACCTGTGGCTGAGGTTGATTGAAAACAAGCTGGAGTGGGGAGAAGAACACTGAGGAATTAGCCCAGGATTAGGAATTATATAAACCCAGGAACAAATCCTGACTCAACTGTGGGATTCTGGCCAATCCCTGTCCTCAGTTTTCGGGTCTACAAAATAGGTATAATTCCTTCCTTTCGTGATTGTTGTCAGGTTAAGTAAAATACTATATGAATGGTGCCTGTTACTTGGTAACTAGTAATTGACCTCTCATTTATTGAGTGCTTATTAAATGCTGGGCACTTGACAGATTATTAAAACTCACCCTGACCCCATGAGTGTTCTGAGATGTCCACTACCTGCCTGGGGTCATGAAGGTATTAAGAAGCTGAGCCTGGAGTTCTCCCAGGCTTCCTCTGCCATGCTACCTTTTGAGTAAATGACAGCTACCATGATTTCCTCTGCACGCAGAAGCTGGTATCATTCAGTGGTCAAGCACATGGCTCAGGAGCCAGACTTAGGCATTAAGTCCAAGGAACTGGACACTCCTTCCCTTTCAAAAAATGTCAGCTGTGTGACCTTGAGTGCTTCCTTAGAGTCTCTTATTTCTAGATCTCCTCATTTGTAAAATGAAGATGATAATCTCGTTTATAGGGCTGCAGTGAGAAAACCCAGTAAACTGTCAATGCCTGTATTGCTTTTTACCCCACTGCAGTGAATGCTGGGTCTTATCCTAGCCATGTTGTGAAACCTTGTATTAAAAGGCTTTTGCTTGATTTGTTTTTAGCTGTTTCCCTGAATTTAAGGCACTATTGCAATAAAGGTGTTTGCCTTAGTTACGTCTTCCAGTTCCTCTCATCTGGGCTTGGCCTTCTCTCTAGCAGGTAGTAGGTTCTCTCAGGTTTCACGGCCCTGAAAACCTCGGAAGCTCATGCGCTGAAGGGGAAGATGGGTCATTATCTAAATAGCATTTTGCCACATGCTTTCGATGTGCTTGGCAAATATGGTGACAGAGGGAGGAGTTCTGAGTGCTTTGCAGAAAGGATCCTGGTGCCAAGGAGGTACTGAGCGAAGTCAGTGTGGAGATGGTGACATGGTGGCTGCAGCCTTGAGCTACTTGTTGTGTATGTTCCAGAGCTTAGAGAGTGAAAGCAGATGTGGCTACTAATGATACGTGTGTGTGTGTGTGTGTGTGTGTGTGTGTGCTTGCATGGTTAAGTGGTTCAAGCTTCCTTCTTGATATTAAATACAAGAAAAGATGTTCGTGGTGGTGCACGTCTGTGATCCCAGCACTTTGGGAAGCTGAGGCAGGAGGATAGCAAGTTTGAGCCCAGCCGGGGCAACTTAGAAACTTAGTGAAACCCCATATCAAAAAAAAAAAAAAAAAAAAAGACCTTCTCTCTCTATTTTTACTTTTACTTTCTCAGAGGAAAGAAGATTTCATTAAAAACATGAAACAGCACTTACTAAAATTTATCTCAGGAACCAGAAGTCTGACAAGTTTTCCACAGTCTCAGCTTTCCTCACAGAAGCAATGCACAGGTCTACTTCTGGGCCTTTACAACACTTTATTCTTCATCGCAGAACAAAGCATTATAACACTCCTCAATCTCTCTCCTTTCTGCACACTGTGTTTTTCATCAAATACCAAGATGAGGCAGAACCACAGCCTAGGGGTAGAGTTTCTATCTCAAGCTGCTTCCTCCCTCCACCACCAGTTGAATGTTTGATTGAGTTAAAGAACATCAGCTGTGCCTTATTTATCTGCGTTAACACACATTGATATTGTGCTAAAATGTATTGTAGCAATTTATTAGCAAGCATCAATAAATTCAGTACTGAATTCAGTCTATATCTGCAGGACAGCAACTTTACATGCCTGTAAAAACCTGGCTATTCAGAGGAAAGGTATGTGATGAGCTGCACGTACAAAACTGATAAAAACAAAAACAAAAACTATGTGATTATTTGAATTGCAAAGAGAAACTTCGCTCTTGAGTCTTTCTTTAAAGGTAATAATAATGTCTTACATTTGCATGACAGGAAAAGCTTTGCAGATGCATTTCACATACATTATCTCCTTTGCCCCTCAATATTCCTATGAACCAAGTGGATTAGTTACTATTATCTGTGTGCTTTAGAAGGAGCAAAATAGAAAGCAGCCTTAGCACATTTGAAATGTAATTTCCTTTACAAAAATTCAACTCATCACCCCTTTAGAAAGTGCAATCCATTGTGAAAAATATGCCTACCTTCTTTTACTCATATATATGTAGAGTTAGTGTCCTGTTTCTATGTACAAATTACCCCAAAACTTAGTGGTTTAAAACATCATTTTACTACTTTAAATTGCTACTTTAAACCATCTTGCTATTTTTTGGTCAACAGCTTAGTGTGATTCAGTGGGTAATTGCTGTGTTTCCTGTGGGGTCTCCTGAGACCACTTGGTGACACTCCTCTGTGAGCTCCAGAGCTGGCCTGGAGATCCCAAGATGGCTTTATTCATAAAGGTTGCGCCTGGAGGGGGCTGGACTCTTAACTAGGACACCTAGACCGAGTCTCTGCAAGACAGGGTCAGGATAGTTGGGAACTCAGGGTTTTTAAAGACAGTGGTCCAAGAAAGCCTAAGTGGCATTTATTAAGGTCTAGAACTCAGTGATGGTGAACCTCTTAAAGCTTTCAATGACACAAACAGCCCTCTGCGGCACACATGCCATAGGTTCGCCACCACTGGTCTAGGTCCAAGAACCAGCTCAGTACCACTTCTGCCCTATTCTCTTAATCAAAGCAAATCATGGAGCCACCCAGAGTTGAGAGGAAGGGACACATTCCCTATCTCTCAATAAAAAGGATGTCAAAGACTTTGTTGCCATTTTTAACCGGTCACAATCCCTTCTCCATGCAAGAATATATTCCTTCTCTCTGAAGAGCTTCCAGATTCTCATCTCATAGCATCAGCACCCAGGCAGCATCAGCATCAGGCTCGAGATCCAGGATCTTGTCATTCGAATCAGGCCAGGGTATGAATGTAACTCTTTAAGTATGTTTTTCTGACTATGGTTCACCTCAACCTGTGATCTAGAGAAATAAATTTGTTGAGACGGTGGTAAAGTAAATGCAATAGGCATTCTCATTCAAAAATGGAGGGAGTAGAAATCACAGAGTAGTCTCTAGTCTGGCATTTCTGAAATCTTGCTCGCCATAGTTGACTTTTTTTTTTTTTTTTTTTTTGGTTTTCTAAGGCAAGGTCTCGCTATGCAGTTCAGGCTGGCCTTGCACCCACTGTGTAGTCCAGGCTAGCCTCAAACTCATGGTGATCCTCTTGCTTCTGTCTCCTGAGTGCTGGGATTATAGGCATGTACCACCATCCCTGGCCACAGCTGACATTTTTTATTTGATCTGTCCTTCCTAGGAATTATGTGATAATATAATAAAATAATATACACATTATTTATATATTTAAAATAATTATATAAATACATATTATTCATATAATTAACAAAATATAATAGTTTACTTTTTAGCTCACCTTTCTCTATTTATAGTGTATCATGCATGCCCAAAATAAATCATTTGGCGCTTTTGGTGCTCTTGGCATTCCTTCCAGAAGCTGAAAGCCAGCCAATTCTGCCACTTCACTGGATATATTTTCTGTTATCTAGATTACTGCAGGCAACAATATTGCCACGATTTCTGCCACTTCATAACTAGAGTCACATTTTCTCTAGCCTTCAATAGCAATTGCTATACTATGTTCTAAGCAGTCGCCCACAGATTCCTCCAGCTTCTTCCACTCTCATGAATAGTATCTGCAAGGATTTTCCAGCTTCTGTCTTCTTCCTGGTTTCAAAGTTGCGGTTTTAGGTTTTTGTCGTGGCAGCACTCCACTTCCAGGTATCACATTTTGTTACCCTTATCTGTTGGTATATAATAAACTATTCTAAAACCTGGCTAGAAAGAGTATGTGTTTTATTATAGCAACATTTTATTGCTTGGGAATCAGTCATAGATGGCTCAGTTGGGTGATTCTTAACCCAAGTCACTCAGTGGTCTTGGGCTTGTGGGCAGGCTTGTCAGGCAGGTCAGGATGGCTGCAGTCATCTGATACCACCATCGCAGGTTTGGTTGGAAGGTGGGTCCGTCTGGGACTGTTGATGAATTGTCTACACATGACCTCTCTAGTAGAGCAGCTTTAGGGCAGTAGGAACTCTTAATAGTGATCCAGGGATCTCAGAGAGAGTTTTAAGAGGTAGGAGGTGGAAATTGCCAATTTCTTAAGCCCTAGAACTGGAATCTGGCCCAGCTTCACTTCTGCTATGTTCTGTTGGCCGAACACAGAGTTCACCCCAAATCAAGAGCATGGGATGTAGACGCAATCTGCCCATGGATTTAAAAAATGTTTAGTTTTTCATCCTGAATTTTTTGCTAGTACATGGCTGTCTGACTCAGTGGACTAACTCAGTGTTGCATGGTCAAAGTTCTGGTTCCATTTCCCCCTTGCTTGGCTGTGTTTTAACCGAAGCAAATAACCTCTGGGTTTCAGTTTCCATAACAGATAAAATGGGGATGGTGATAGCTGTTGGTACTCATGGCTTACAAGGACGTTATGCTTTTCAAAAAAAAAAAAAAAAGAAAAAAAAATCAGTATTCAGAAAGTGCACTCTAAAATGCTCTAGGAAGTAAAGTAATAAATTACCATAACTAATTGGACTATTACCAATTCATCACATTTTTATATTGAGGGAGAAAATTGGGTCTCAATATTTTATGGGATCAACAGGGCCACAAAGGAACTTTGGTGCACACACAGCTCTCACATCACAAACACGCAAATCCACAATTTAGCATACTTTCCCTCTGTTTCCTGTGCCAGGTGATGTATGTTTTCTCACTGTATCTTTGCAACACCTTTTTGAGGTGGGTGCTGTTATTAACATCTTAATCTTGTTTTCAGAAACATTTTTGTTCTGGAGTTTAAACTCTAACACATCCTTTGGATATTTATACATAATACATCTTAAAAGAATCTAATGAAAACTTTAGTAGAGTCTGTAGGGGTTTTTTAAAAATTCTATGAAAATTGTCCTTTTTAATTTTATACAAGTATTCTTGCAAAATGAGATAAAAGCAGATCTATGAAGATATCAAAATGGTATAACAGGGGAAGATAAAAAATAAAAGGAGAGAAATTAGCAGAAGCTCGTTTTACTTACAGAAGCCAGAAGGAAGATGGGGGTGACTCTTACAGTGGGAGGGAGGTGGGCTGGAAGCCAAGGATGAATTGTACAACCTTGAAAACTTTCTTGCCTCATCTAAAGTTTCCTATGGTGTTGCATGAAAGGGTGGAGCCAGATGACCTCTAAGCTTGTATCGACTTTAATACTCTCCTGTGACTCCAAGAAAGGGTGACAGAACACTAAACTCATAAATAAATCTGCCTATTAAGGAAGTGATGGTGTGGGTCAGAGAATAGGATTAGAAAATGATAAGAAGAGACAGGGGCATGGAATTTTGACCTGGAAAATAAAAATTAGTAGAATGACCATAGAGACCGGGAAAATGGAAAGAAAACAGCAGACAAGGAGGAAAATCCATATAAAAACTAATGCTAAGCTCAGGCATCGAGAAGGTATTTTTCAAAAAGTTTGATTTATTCTTTAATCAAGTACTTATTGAGCTTCCTAAGTATCATGCCTTACTTTAGGTATTTAGAGTGTAGTTGCTTTAAAAAGTTCTCTTCCTTCATGGAGCTTACATTCTAGGCTGGGGAACTCGAGCAATAAATAGGCTAAGTAAGTAAAATATATGGTATGTCGGATAATGATAAGTGCTTAGCAGAGGGAAAAAGGGGAGGGGGCGTGGACAGAGCACGCAGCATCAGGCAGACTGGCCTGGGAAGATTTTACTGAGTAAAGATCCGAAGAAAGTATGTGACTAAGTTATGGTTATTTTGCTTCCTATTTCAGCAGGGAAGTGAAAGCACTCAGAAGAACGGTCAAGGCAGGGGGACTAGCAAGTGCAAAGATTCATAGATGGAGGCATGCCTGATCTACTCAAGGAATGGCTAGGAAGCCCATATAGCTGCAATGGGATCAATGAAGAGGAGGGAGTAGGAGGGGAGATGAGAAAAAAGGCTTTGAAAGATGTTAAATAGAGAGTGCCATATGACACACTTGATACGATAATTTTATTGCTATTGCAACACAGACCAACAGAGGGCAAAGATAGAAAAAAGAAGAGCAGTGAGGATACTACTGTAGTAACCCAGGCAAGAGATGATGGTGGTTCATACTAGAATGGTAGCAGTAGAAGCAAGGAGAAGGGATGAGATTCTGGGTTTTTTTTTTTGAAGGTGGAATCAACAGGATTTTCTGGATGGTTAGTATATAGGGATAAGAAAAAAGTCAAGGAAATGTTAGGGGGTTTTGAATTGAAGTAAGAGTTACCAATTGCTGAGATGGGGAACACTGCATGAGGAACAATTTTGATGCTGGTGTTGGGCTAGTAAGTTTAGTTTAGATATGTCAACCATTGGATGACTGTTAGGGATCCAGTCCATGCTCGGATCGTGTGTCATGGATACCTGATATGGGATTTACAGGAGAGTCAGGCTGCAAGTATAAATTTATTAGAGCCATGGCCCTGGATGAGCTTCCAATGGAGTAAGAATAGATAGAAAAGATACCAAGTCCAGGGACAGTCTGGGGACTGAAACACAGAGATAAAAAAAATTAAGGGAAACAAAGAGATCAGAGAATTAGGAGAAAAACCAAGTAAGTACAGAGTCTTGGACTCCCAGTTTAAAAAAATGTGTTTTCAAGGAGGAGAGCGTGATCATGTCCAAAGTTTGCTATCTTTGGCACTTTGCTAAGAGTGGCACCTATAGAGAAGTGCAGGTGAAATCCAATTGGATTGAGGTCAAGAAAGAGTAGGAGGACAGAAATTGGAGACAGCAGAGGGTATGGATGCTCCTTCAAAGAATTTTACTCTAAGGGGAATGAGAGAAGGGGCATAGCTAGAGAGTAAAGAAAGTTTTAACAACGTAAGAGAAATGAAATATTTGAATGTTGATTAGGGTGATCAAATAGAGGGAAAATTGATACAGAAGAGAGAAGAGAAATTTGTTGAAGCAATGTCCTTCAGTAGATGAGTGGGCTGGGATTTGTGACAGGTGAAGGAATTGTCTTGACACGGCACATGGCTAAAAGAGAAGGCTCAACAAATAGCCATAGATCAAGGTAGGAGGGGAGACGCGATGCTGGGGGCTGAGTGAATTTTATGTGGTGTCGCTTTCTCAGTGAACTAGGAAACAAAGCTATGAGCCCAGGATGTGGATAGCAGAGGTGTTTGGAAGTTTGGTAAGGGAGGAGTAGATATGAAAGATATGAAAGCACTTTTCAAGGGGAATAAGCAAGTTAATGGACTAGGGAAATTCAGTCTGATTGCTGGAGGTTGAGAACACATCATATAAATTTTCCTAGACTTACTTATAACTGGTCTTTCTAAAACTGGAATTCTCAGACTAAGTTACTTAAGACTGATTATTTTCTGACTAGTATTCTCAGAGCAAGATGTACCTTGCAGCACCAACAGAGAAGTGAGGAGAAAAAGTCTAGAAGCAAAGAAAAGCCTTAAGATTCAGCTGCCAGAACATAACCACGTCTTCTGGGATTCCACCAATATTTCTCTGGGATTTTTTTTCTACCTTCTTTATTTCTTCCATGGCCCCTTTCCTTGTCTGTGCTGATTGGTCATGGATAGGATTTGTTTTACTTCTGTATTGGTCAGCTTGTTCTGTAATATTCTCTAGTAATGAACCCAGTTCTTGGTGGTGTATAGCAATCAGGGTTTGTTCTTTCCCTTGTTCCGTGTTGGCTGAAGGTCAGTCTCACCTTCTGAAATCGAGGTTGAAGGAATACAGTCCATATTTAAATCATTCTGTTTTCTGGGTGGAAAGAAAAGAGCCATGGTGAAACACACAATGGCTCTCTAAGTTTCTGCATGGAAGTAGTAATTGTCGCTTTTGATCACATTTCATTGGCCAAATCAAGTCACATGGTCAAGTCTGATGTCAATGGGAGGAGAAAGTACAAACTTCTTTTTGGAAGGAAAACAAATAATTTGGAACAATCACCTAATTAGCCACAACCTTTTCCAGGTGTAGCAGGAAAATCCATTCTCAAGCAACATAATGGGGCAAATTACCTCTTCCCAACCATGATTGACATTTAGCCCTCAGGGGTAACCTCAGGGTGATTAGACACTTGGTCTGAATTTCTGGGTATAATTTTATGTCTGGCCCTGTGGGTTATTTAGCTTTAGAATTTAGAAAATACCTTACCATCAGGGAGGCAGGTCATGTATTTCATCATATACATTATAGGTATGGTATTGTAATAGTAAAAGCAACTATGTTAAATTTTACACAACCCATCCTACAAGCTGGAAGGGCAAGCTCCACCCAGGCCAGTCTTTTGAGACCTTAAGTTCTACAGACCAATTTTATAATATTAAATGATAAATAATAGCGGAAAGAGCTCTGCTTACAACTTAGTAAAATAAAAATCCAGATATGGTTGAGAATTCCCCATTCATTTCTTGTCTAGCAGGAAGAGTTTTATAGTTTGACAAAGGGAGCATTTATTTCTTCAAAATACTGGGTAACCAAGTCTTGAGCCTATAATAAACAACCTATGCCCAGAATGACATCCTGCGTGAAGCAATGGGTTGTGGCAAGGGATTCGCCTGGCCGTGGTTTAGCTATAGTTTCATGGAGAGGAGAAACAAGACCAACAGTGAAGACTGCATGACGGACATGGACGCCTGGTACAGTGCTTTAAAAGCTTCCATGTTTCCTGTGCTAACACAAAAGGGGTCAGGTCTGCTGCTGTTTGTCCTGTAGTTGCATTTTAGTGAGTCTTCTCCTCTGTTTATGAGTATGTGATTCTGACAGCTGACAAAGGACATTCCAAGAACTTAGCTACTGCCCAAATTGTGCACTGCTGTGGGAATTTCTCCTCATAGATTCGTCCAATGACCCTGCTCTGGAGAAAACGCTCAGGTAATGCATTCCCAGTGGTAGCTCAGTTCCCATCAACTCACCACTGGTGCCCTCATTAGGGTGTTTTTCTTTCTTCAAGAATTTGTTTTCAGTCCATCTCAGTCTCCCACCACAGTGAATTAATGTCCATGAAGGGGACTGGGGAGCTGTCCCCTGAGACTACCTCTGGTTTATTTTTAGTGCAGGCAGTTGGGAAAAATTACTTTCTCTCACTGACTCTACCAGGACTGTTTTAATTCTGACTTAGAATTCTGTACTTCTCACACTGGAGTGACAATGAGCAGATAATCCACACCTTCGCCTTAAAGATGGAGTCATCCTATTACAACGACCATAAACAATTTGCCAAGGGTTACCCTGACACCTCCTTGTAACAGTGTTTTTCTTTGGTCTGTTGGTCTCAGGTCTTAAGATGTTTAACTGTAAAATCGCAAGTTAGTCTGACTAAATCGGTCCGATTGCTGGTAAAAGCCCCACTCTGTAAATCCCAGTTGACTCCCTGAGCCAACCGTACTCCCTAAAATGTTATTATTACTATCAAACTACATGCTCAAAAATGATTTCCCTTGGGAACACACACCTCACCCAGACAAAAAGATTACTTTTTTTTTTTTTTTAAATCACTCAATACCCTCTGTACCAGTTATCTTGTTTGTTTCTTTCTTTTTACCTTGTGTCTCATTCAATATTATATAGAAATGCTACGATCTCCTAGGTTCCTGTCTACTATTAGGTTGCACCATGAGAAATTGTCAATATTCACCTCTTTTTGACCCACAAAGGCAGTGATTTCATACAGTTCAAGCTAACTCAATCGAATGAGGAAGTAAATTGTCAAAATTCTCATGCAGAAAAATGCAAATTATTGACCAAGTCGACTACTACTTGATAATATGGAATAGAGTTCAATGTGTATCCAAGCTTTAATACAATTCTTTGTAACATGGAGGGTAATTAGCATATTAAATGAGAATTTAATATTTTGGAATATTGGAGGGAATTTAAACTTCTGATAGGAAAAAACGTGGAACCGAGATGCATACATGTATGTTAATGTGCCAAGATTCTCTGTGTGCAATGGCCGTGACTGCTACTTGGCATGTGCAACTTGCTTAGGTCTTTGCGAAACCAGCTCTTCACTTTCTCTTGCTCTCTTTCTCTCTCTCCCTCCTCTTTCATGTTCAGACTTCTGAAAAGAGGAGGCTACACTCACTTTTTCCACATTCTCTCTCTTAGTCATTATACACCACACTATAATCTGGTTTCTGTCCCTAACACTCCACTAAAACTCTTTTGCCAAGGTCACTAATGACCTTTGATTAACAAATACAAAAGAAGCATTTCTGTCTTTATCTTATTTAATTTCCCAGTTGCATTTGATAGGATGGGCCAAGATTTGTTTCTAAATATTTCATCTCTTTCCCTGAAGCACATGGTTTATAGATGTGCTCCCACATACCAGATGTTTAGCCTCTTTAGGGTGTGAGATCTGTGTCTTATTCAGTTTATCCTAGGGCCCAGCTTAGTACAGGTACTGGAAGGTCCTTATCTATATTCGTTGAATGCATGAAAGAATGAATTAGTGAATTTATGGCACTGTATTTATTATTAGTCATTGCAAATATTTAGTTTCTCTTTGTTTTAATTCCTACTTCCAGGGATTTATCCATCTGATTCACTTCTATATACATTTTTAATAATGTATAGCTGGCAGGGTGCCACATTCAGCTTGTTTCCATCTCAGAAATCCTACTAGATAGTTGGGGGCAGGGCAGGTAAGGTGACTACTGGTTCCTTTTCACATGGCTTTCACTAATTCTGAGCAGTTAGAAATATGCCAGGCCATCAGTCATGTTTTTAGAAACTCCTAACTCATATATAAAAAAAAGGCTCTTTTCTTTTTTTCCCCTTCCTGGGATGTATCACTTAGAGATCCAATAAAGTGTATCCAACAAATGATCACTTGTTGCTTGCTTAGACATACGACCTGACAAAAAGAAGGGAAAAAAAATCAGAAGACTCAAGGAGAACAAAAGAAACACACCAACAGAAAATGTGACACACGCATACACTTTATGCAAGTTTAATTTCTGTTGTTTTGGTTGGAAAACAGCTGCAGGTGTCCTCTAATTATAACCCCATTTTCACAAATATCAACTGTCATATTTAATCTGTTATATTCACCATATAGCCTACTGTTACAGAGCATTTCTTTCATTACAAATTTAGTAGCAGAGTTTCGAATGCTCAAGCTAACATTCAGGCTAGTCAATTAATGCATTATTTAAAAGTTAAATGTTATTAAAAACAGGTTCTTAATTTGCTAATGATTTAGTAGACCCAAGGCAATATTCCAACTTTTTTATTGAAAATGGAAGAACGTTTAGAACAGTTGGGGTAGGAGGGATGGTAGGGATATTTTGGCCTCCCTCACCAGTTTCTGAATTTCCTTTCTGCTTTCTTCTTTATTGTGTGTTGTTTTTGATACCTGCATTAGCCAGTTGTATCATGGTTGAGAAGAGAAGACTCAAGAAAAATAAAAACAGCATAAATACTACTGTGAATGGTGGCTTTAAAAATCACCAGGCAGTTTGGAACAACTCAGTACACATGTTCTCCTTCCAGTCCAGAGTATTTTGATTTACACTGTCATTCCAGCAGCACAGCAGGTTAAGAAGGTTAGAAGTCAAGGAAATTAAATGTTATTAGCATTCCACTGTTGTCAGATTGCACAAACTGAATATATGTCTTTTTAAATACACTGAAAAATGCAGCATTTCTAAGGTTCTAGGGTCTCAGAATCACCACAATAATATGGATTTTGTTCTTTGTTTTAGTTTCTGTCTTCTTTTTTGTTGGACTTAGATTATGTTCTAAATCCATATCTTTCGTGTTTTGTAATTTCACACACACTACTTATGAAAGAGAAAACAGGGTGGGGGAAATCATGGTTGGATAAAGCCAGTTACCCCATGGGCATGCCTTCTTTCCAGCTGTTTTCTTGGCCAGGGGTCCTCTGTTTCCTGCTCTCTGCTTTCCTTCCATTCTCTTACCACTTTCTAAAAAGTTAAGTTCCACCTTCTTAATGAAATTGTGTTAAAATTAAGTCTAGCCCACAATAGCCATTCCCCTCTCTGAATTTGATTTGTTTCTTTATTTGATTGTATAAATTAAAGGTGTACAATATTATGGTCTCCTAAGCACATTCAGAGTGAAGGGATTACTATAGTCAAGCAAAAGAACATATTCATCATCTTTGTGGTAAAAGTTCCTAAAATCTATTCTCTAAATAAGCTTCTGGTATACAGCGTAGTATTATTAGCTACAGTCCTGATGCAATACATTCCCTTTTCTGAGTTCTTATTGCTCTTGCTCATACATATAATCATTCACTCAGGTACGTAGTGCTACATTTTTCTTATAGTTGTTTCTCTGTAAGACAAGCTGTGGTGTCAGAGAGACCTGCTGTGGATTGGTAGTGTGACCTAAGGCAAGTTATTTCTTTTCCCTAAGTCTTACTTTTCTCTTGTCTAAAATGTAAACCAAAACATTTACTGAGTTATAAGAAGTAGTGAGATTATGTATGTGAAAAACATAGTTAAATGGTAGTACCCAAAAAGAATAAGCCAGTTCTTTCCATAAGGAAATAAGACTCTCATTTGCCCTTCTCTCTCTCTCTTCCTCTCTCCCTCTCTCTTTCTTTCTCTCTTCATATAGATATGGCCTAGCACAGTTCTCAGCCTATGTTTGGCACTCAATAAAATTTAATTCCCTTTGGCACAATAAATAGGTCATAAGCATTTCTTGATTTCATTTTCATTTAGAGATTTAGAGTAAAGTTTTCTCAGAGGCAAGGACTACATTTTTTTCGAACTGTTTAGTTTATATGGATAAATGTTCCAATGCCCATATTTGGGAAACATTCTGTGCATCTCTTAGGAAATCTGAGCAGAACTGGCAGCTCCTGCCCACATCGGTGACTTAAGTAAGGCACTCATTTGTTGGTTCTCCCTCACTCCTTATCTTATTCTTCCCATTCTCTCCACTCCTGGGATCCATAGACCTTTGCTCAGGCTCTACTTGAACTCAAACTAAGTAAGGAAACAATTTAAATAACAAAAAAGGCCAGGCTTTAAACAGTGTGTAGAGTAGCAGAACCCTGAGAGTTGTTGAGATACCTGAGAGATTCTCAGCAGAATAAAGCTGAAATGGAATTCATTCATTCACTTATTAAAACATGGTCATTAGGCACCTGGCATGTACCACACATTCTTTAGTGTTGGGGATACATTAGTAATCCATCATACCCTGTCTTAGTTACTTTTCTCGTTGGTGAGACAAAATACCTGACACCCAAGGTTAAAGAAGTAAAGGTTTATTTAGCTCACAGTTCATAGAGGTTTCAGTCCATAATTGACTGGCTCCAAGGCAAGGTGGCACGTGGCAGAGGGGCAACAGTTCATGGCAGCAGAAGACAGCAAAAACAACAAGAGAGAAGAGGACAGAGAGAGACAAGCCTCTTTTTGTCCCTTATATTGTACCCAGTCTACCAGGATTAGGGTGGTGCCAATCCAATCAGTAGACTAATCCAGCAATCACCCACTCTTCATCCCAGCACCCTTAATCCCAGCATTACACTACGAATCAATCACATACTCTAGATTCAGACACCTCTGAGAGAATCTTACGACTGCATGAGGCTTTGGGGGACATCTAGACACAAACCATAACACACCCCATGGCATGTGCTTTGTAGAGAAGGACCATGCCATAAACAAGCAAATCAACGTGCAAAATGATTTCAGGGAGTGGTAAGAGCTTTAAAGGCAAAAATGATGGGTGAGCGTTAGATTTTGTGCAGGAGATAGGGCTATTTTAGGTAGCGTGAACTAATTAGAATGAATGTAAGTTTGTCTGGAAAGGTGAGATTTGAAGAGACCTGGCTAGAATGGTAATGCCCTACCCTTGGTCCACTGTCCACACACACACACACACACACACACACACACGCACGCACATCTGTGCAGCCTAGGGCTAATAAGACAGAATCAAGATCCTGATGGTTAGAGAAGTGGAGGGAGAGGTTTCTCAGGGCGCAGTCTTTCAGGCAGGATGGTGGGCTGCTCCAAAACAGCCCTTCAGATGCGGCCTTTGCCTGCAGCTCTGTGTGAGGGTCCTGTAGGAAATGCTGTGGGTGCGTCAACCTCCTGTCTCTCATCCTCTGTCTGTCTTCAGGGTGTCCTCTTCTTCCTTTTCTCAAATAAAAACAATACCCTTATTTACATAAGACTTAGAGAGCATACAAAGCACCACTTATCTCATTTAATTCCCATACAGCTTTGACCATTACATACTTTTATCCTTATTTGGTAAGTAAGGAAACTGGGACCACTCTAGGATTAGTACAGCTGTGATTTAAACTCAGTCTTTTGGCTCCAAGTCCAATGTTTATTTTGATGCTGAGTCCACAGGCCCCTTGATCCAGCTTCACTCCTTCTCCTGCCATCCCGCCAAGGGCAGTGACATTAATGGACTGATGATCGTTCTCCCTTAGGATCTCACCACTGCCACCTTTTGATCAGAACAGAATCAGACCTCAGGAAATTCAGAAGTCCAGACCCAAACAGTCTAAGGACAACCTTGTCAAGAGATCTCGACTTCAGCATTCTAAATTTGTTCAAGTGCTGTGCATTTGGGTGTGCTGATTTCTCACTACCACATTAAGACATCAAGTATTTTCTGACAGGTAAGATACATTTTTAAGTATGTGTTAAGGTAGCTAATCCTGAATGTTCTTCCTTTTGAGAAAACTCAAGATGAAATTGAACATAATTGCTCCTGATCCATACCACTCCACCTAGCGGGGCTTTTTCCCTTTCCAGGGCGGCACACTGCTTTCTGGATCTACAGTACAAGAACCTCAGTGATGGATCCTCCAAGCTCCGGGGAGCCCATAGGCCATTTCCTCTGTGGCGTGCACTCTGCTGGACAGTTTATGCTGGCAGGCTGGGTGCTTCTTTCGGGTTGCAGTTGGAAACTGTAGCTTTTTAAAAATTTAAAAGCCAGTGTTCTATGTCAGTATTCCAAGGAATATATAGGATGCTACTGCACTTTTAAGAAGATTGCTCTTAAATTTTGGGAATATAAGATGATGAATGTCCACATGAGGCCATTTCTCCTGCTATACGGTTGTCAAGGCTGAACATTTTTCTTTTTGGGAAACAAAACACTCCTTACAACAATGCTGCATCGGGTAAATTTTTTTCTAATTCCCATTTTATGCTTCAGTAGCACTTTCTATTTCTCCTTCAAAACACTCTGTGGTCTTGTAATTATTTAATAAATTAGTTATTATAATTATTTGTTTAATATGAAGGAGTTAAAAAGGCAAGTTTAGGAGCCAGATAGACCTGGTTATGTTTCCTGGCTCTAAAAGCTATGTGCCCTGTGACCTTGAGCAGCTGTCTTAATGTCTCGGCTTCAGTTTCTTCATCTGTAAAATCTGAACAATAATACTATTGTCCTCAAATGGTTGTTTTGAGTTTTAAAAATGATAACAAGGACAGGGATCTATGCAGTGGCTGGCATGAGATAAGCAATCCACAAGTGTTAGATGTTGTTGCTGTTATTTTATCACAAATAGAAGGCTACAAGTTATGTTTTTCCAAGGACAGGACTCATTTGCCAGTTGTCTTGCATAGTTATTAGTGGTGTCCCTCTTTGCCCTCAAAAGTGCCTTGGTTTGCAAAAAGTATGGGGTGGGAGAGAAGATTAGTGGTTGCCCAGGGTGGGGAAGGGGTGGCGGTGAGGAGCACAGAGGAGGACATGATTATAAAAAAAGCAACATGCAAAATCTTCCTGGAGAAGGAACTGTCCATATCCTGATTATAGTGGTGAATGTATGAGCCTACACATGCAAAAAATTGCATAAAACTAACACATGCACAAGTGAGTACATGTTAAGCTGAGAGATCCTGAATAGATTTATGGACTGTATTAATATCTATCTTGACTGTGATACTGTACTATTGTTTTACAAACTGTTTCTTTTTGGGAAACTGGGTAGAAAGTACAAGGAATCTCTTTTATTTATTTCTTATAACTCCGTGTGCATCTATGAGGATCTCAGAATAAATAATTTAATAAAAAAGGAGTCCTACTTTGGAAGATAAATAGCACGGTCATTCCAGTAACAATGCCCATTGTCCCATTAGGGCAGAAGCACCCTCTGTAAAGGAAGGGCCATTGCTTCCTTTACTTGGTTCCGTTTTTCTTCACAGTGCTCACTTCTACATGACATGTTTATTTTTTCAACAATTATACTGACTGCCTGTTAGATGCCAGGCTTGAGATCCAGCAATAAATGAGCTGTTTGTGAAACTAACACTCTAGAGTGGGAGATAAATAATAACCCATACGTTTTATCAATTAGTTAATTTGTTGGAAAGTGATCAATTCGATGGTGGGAAGACATAGAGCAGGTCTACTAGGCTTCTGAAGAGGAAAAGAGCAACAGGATATATGAAATAAGAGAATGGCACATGCAGTTATGGAGGCTGAGATGTTTCAAAGGCTGCATTTGGTGAGCTGGAGACCCCAGAGAGCCAGTGTACAGTTTCAGTCTGATTCCAGAGACCTGAGGAGAGCAGAGCTAGGGGTGTAGTTGTAGTTCAATAACCTCGTGTAGGCTTGAGACCCAAGAGGAGCTGATGTTCCAGCTCAAGTCTGAAAGCAGGAAAGAGCTGATGTCTCAGTTCAAGTGATTGGGCAGGAAGGCTTCTCTTGTACTCACATCAGGCCAGACTTTCTCTTCTACTCCGGTCTCCAGTTGACCGGATGATGGCCATCCCCTGGGGAGGGCCATCTCCTTTCCTCGGCCCATGGATTCCAGTGTTCATCTTTTCTAAGATCACCCTCACACCCAGAGTAACTCCGGGCACCTTGGGATCCAGCCAGGTTGGCCGGCAGATGAACCATCCCAGCCAGGATGAAGGGAAACAGATGTCGTGTAGGGGGTGGCTGGAGTACGCATGGGGTAGTTATGTAGCCTTGTAGAGAAAGGGATATTTAAAAAAATATTTGAAAGAGGGGATAAATGGAGTCATTTATTGGCTTATTGCCCATTTTCTTCCATAAGAATAAAAGGTCAATGAAGACAGAGATTCGCTTTTTACCTGTTCTACCCCTAGTGCTTGGGGCATGGTAGATTCTCAAACATATTTTCTAGGTCAGTGATGGCGAGGCTTTTAGAGACTAAGTGCCCAAACTGCAACCCAAAACCCACTTATTTATTGCAAAGTGCCAACACTGCAATTAAACCTGAATACTGAGGTTTTAGTTTAGAAAAGACAACTGTTATCTGGTGCTCAGCTGCTGGGGCAACTTGGCTCACATGCTGCAGAGAGGGCTCCGCATGCCCCCTACTGCACGCATGCCATAGGTTTCCTACCACCATTCTATGTGAATGGGTAGTTGATGAAAGATGGGGACTGTGGTTTATTTCAGTTATACTTTTTGTCCATACTGCAGTGCCTTGTGTATCCAAAGTAATCAGTTAGTGTTGTTTTGATTGTTTTTCATGAATTTCTATGATTGTTTACAATCAGCCAACAGTAAATATCACTGAGGACATGGACTGACTTGTTCTGCTGGATACTGTGTCCTTAGTCCTTCAGCACTTACAAGAGTTCCTGGAACATACACAATACACAGTTAATAACTGTTATTGTCCAGATAAGCTCAGGTAGGGGGACTGAGGCTCAGAAATACTGAGTGACTTAAAAATGGTCTCCTGGCCAGGAAGCAACAGAGCTGGGGTCTTGACTGGGGCTTTCTAATTCTCAAATCATTATATTTGATCTATATCTAACTGCTTTTGATGTTGTCCTGGAGTGTCTCGTCTGGTTGTGGCCTCTCTGTCCCCCTGCCCTGCTCCTCCCTTGGAGCATTTAGTTCGCCATGTTGTGGCACCATGTCTCCTGAGGGACAGGTGGCCAAGTTATGTTGAGTTGTCCATGCGCACACCTCTCAGAGGACAGCGTCTCCTCCAGAGATCACAGGGGCAACTTTCTCACAGTGACACAAGCGAGCGGGAAGGTAACACAAGCTTTTGGCCACTTTTTCAGACCATAGTGCTGTTCAGTTTGAAAGACTCCACCAGGAAGTTGCAGACTTTTAAAACTAATTTGGTGTTTATTCAACTTTGCAATCACTTCTATGTACTATCTGTGTTTCACACACCGTGAAACGGCGCTACACTGTGCAATTGAATTAGTTGTACAGTGACTCAAAGGCATTAAACAATGACTTTGATATTTTAAGTACTGACTAGGAGGGATTTTTAATTCCTTCCTCATAATGAAAGCAACAAAAAAACCCAGTTACACAACCCTGGAACACTTATTCTCTTTTCTATTCTGGGTGGACCCCACTGAGACAGAAAAAATACTTGGAGCATTTAGTTTGCTTAATGGCAGAAGAAAAATTAAACAAGCATAGACGTGCAACCTTAATGACACCCAGCAACACTAGAATAACAGTTCCTAGCTTCTAAAACCTGTTATTTAATATAATGGGTAAATCTTGTGGGAGCTTTTCAGGTGCTGCTGAGTCTGAAAAAAATAGCTACTTTGTGAGGAGGGGCAGGGGCAGAGCAGGGCAGGCGCCTGGCTGGTGCTGGTGGCTTCGAAAAGTCTCAGAGTGGAAGCTGAGGCAGGCAAGGTCTTGCTTCATCTCTGAGGCCAAGCCATTCTGAAGACAGCATTCCGGCTAGGCTGGGTCCCAGTGCTGTCAGCTCTGCCAGAGACAAAATGGAGCTCTTCACAGAGAGCCTTTCTGGAGATGTAGTGACAGGAAGGAAGAAGAGGGGGAAAACAACCCAAGCAAAACCTACAGCGAGTGAATTAGTGTCGTGGAACTATGAGCATTAGCTGATAATATTTCAGGGCAAAGCACCTAAGTGATGATTCACATCTGACGATAAATACCCGAATAGCTGTTGAAAGCTTGTTTGATTTTCACAAAGAGGTTTAAACAAACATTCGTTTGTTCATTAGTCTTAAGCAGCACTTTTATGGCAGGGGATGCATTAAACCTAACATACGTCTGTGACCAAGATATTTGGTGGTTTTAAAGATGAGGACACAAAGCCATGCATATCGTTTATGCTGAGCGGCCTTGAACTACCTGTAATGGAGTGAGATACAGTTATTATGGATTAATGCTGTGAATCTTCATCCAGAGAGAGAAAACAAGCAGGCGAGAAGGAACACCATGTCTTCGGAGATAAAGACTTAGAGGGCCCTCTGTTCTGCAATTGCTATTGAGTTTGCATAAACTCATTTTGTTGTTGTTGTTGCATAATTTTAAAAAAATGCAAGTGGTTTAAATCTGTTCCCTGAGGTAATTTATGCTAAACTAGCATTCTACTACCATAAATTCCTCGCTTATGGCAATCTCCACTGGCTCGAGTGGCAGGTCAGTCTAGGTTACTGAGCAAATGGCCACTTCAAAATTTTTAGGGTAATTGCCTCTATAACTCATTTAAGACAGGCCCTGTCAGGAATTCTCTAATTGTCATTGACGCCTCTGTTCCCCTTTTCCCTCCTTTTTTCCCACATTGTTGTGGTAGTGATGGCCTTTCTCTGCTTTAGGATAACAGTCACCTTTCATCTTCTGCAGCACCTGGATTTTGTCACGGTTAAAGCCTTTGTTCACAAAAATGTGATGTGGCCTCTGATGGGCCCCAGGGGTGGCTTGGTTAAGCCTGCCTCTTCCCTGGCTGGTTTTCCATCCTAGGTTACGAAACCATCCGTTGAGAAAAGGCAAGTCATGGTAATGGGCTTGGGATGAAATGAAGAATTTAATTATCCTCAGACCAATTCTCCTGGTTTTACTTTATATATATTTTTTTTAATGAATGTTGGATCTGTTGTGAGCAATTTCAGCGGCATACTTCTGCCTCTTCTCTCATCTGGGCATGGAGCTCTGGTAGAAAAGATGTCATTGGGATTGTACGTAAGACTCATGACCAGGAGCTCCGATTGATGTCTCCTCTTATGGGGATTTTTCATCAAAGCACATCATAAAATATGTTAAATACTCAGCTCCTAAAAACAATTCATTAATTATCTTGCTTAAAATATACTTCAAATACATCACATTTGACATCATATGTCACTGATAGCAGAGGTAAATGATAACACTTAAAATCAATAAATATTTTAAATTTATTTTGCTTATTATGGTTGTCATAATATTTTGACATGGAGGGCTGACATGTCAACAACGTTGTTATCCAGAGGTAAAGCAATGGCATTAAACTGCCTCCCCGTCTGTGCTCGCATTGCAGGGTAAAGTGGGCCCGGGGGGAATAGGGCTAAACTCCCCAAGGAAGCATCTGTTATGGAGTCAGTACAGGTCATCACTGAGAAAAGCAGCCTGAACCCAAAAGCTGAGGGAAAGAAGCTCTTACATGAATCTGTTACCTTTTCTCCCAGAGTATTAAAGTATAATAAGAACTAAAATGCATGGAGTGTCTTCTGTGTGCCATACCTGTGCACTGTGTTTCACATATTTTATCTAATTTCCTCCCATGAGGCAGAAGACTTTTATCCTTGATTTACAGATGAGAAAACTGAGGATCCCAAAGCATAAGTAGCAGGTACAATGTTATAGAGCCAGTACATGGTAAAGCTCAGTCTTGAGTGGGGATCTATGTAATTTGATGCCTGGCTCTACTATCAGTCACCAGAGCCAACCCCGGAATGTGTGGTTTGGAACTAGAATTGCTTTTGGATCTTGCACTCTCCAGACTTCCCACCCAAATCCTTCCTTATACCCAGACCTTCACCATTTCTTACTACTGCACAACGATGTAGTATAAGCTGAAAGCAAACGGAGGGCTGGATTTTAGAAAATACTTTCATATACTTGGACAGGATTGGCTCAAAGGCAACCAACACTCTGTCTCCAAGCATTAGAGATTAAAGTCAGAGTCAAGGGAAACTTCGAGAAAGGAGGACTTGCGAGCTATGCTTTCCTGCTATGTATTTCTGACACAGGTGAAATTAGATATTTTTCAAAAGCTAAATGTAGGTTTGACTTGGAGTCCTACACAGCAGCAGTATTTTCTATGCCCCACTAATTAAAGTCCAGTAAAGAGTTCCTAGAGAGCAGAGCTAGAGTTTCTGTACCCAAGTAACTTTTTTGTGCAGAGTGGATGCCCAACCAGTGTCTTAGTTACTTTTCTCATCACTGGAACAAAATGCCTGACCCCTACAACTAAAGGAGGGGAGGTTTCTTTTGGCTCCTGTTTCATTTCATCACTGGCTGCCTCCAAGGCAGGATGGCATGGTGCAGGGGTGTGGCGGAGGAATAGCTGCTCAGTTGTGGCAGCCGTGAAGCAGATTGGAGGATCAAGGGAGGAACCAAGAAGGGAGATAAATCCTTCCAGGTCATGCCTACAGTCACCTGCCTCTTCTAGCCAGACCACACCTCCTAATAAAAAGTCAGTTACTCTGCCCCCATAATCCAGTCACTTTCCAAAGCCCCTGCCTCTGAACGTGTGAGGCTTTGTGGGGACATCCTGATATAAACCATAACAACCAATATTCTTTGAATTCACTTGTTCATCCACAGCTAAAGATTAGCAACTTATTCTTATCCATACCTTTCATTTCTCAACTACTGGTTTGCTTACAAAGTATTTTTATTTTCACTCAGTGGTCTACCCAAAGCCTTTGTAACTAGCCTTAGGAATTAAAAGTTAGTCATTCATTCAAGTAATATTTATTTAGTGCTTTTTTTTTTTTTTTTTTTTTTTTTCCGAGAGGGTTGTTTAGTTACTAAACTGCCTGGGCTGGGCTCAAATTTGCAATCCCGCCTCAGCCTCCTATTGTACTGGGATTACAGCCATGAGCCTCCACACGTTAATCTGTTTAGTGCTGTTTTCATGGACTAGACTCCGTGTTAGGCACTGGGAGTAGAGCAATTGTGAATAAGATAGACAAATGGGGGAGATAGATGGCAGTCAACTACTTAGACAGTTTTCTGCTTATCATGGTGATGAGTCTGATGAAGGAATATTAAGTGTGATGGGGGCCTATGATAGGAGAACTTGACCTAGATTGGGAGATCCATGAAGGTTTTCTTGAAGAAATGATGGTTGAGCTGAACTGTTGAGGATAAGTGAGAATTATCCAGCTGAGCAGGTCAATGGTGGAAAGGAGGTGGCAAGCAGACATTCCAGGGAGAAAGTGCGCTGGTGAGAACAGTGGGATCAGAAGGAGCGCACTGGTGTTCTAGACAGAAACCAGATTAGTTTAGCTGGAATGCAGGTTGGATGACAGTAAGGCAAGATAAGACTTTTTTATTTTTCCTAAACCAGCTATGACATTTGACAGATAATAAAGGAAATTTATTGGTTCAATGAACAGAAACATTTAGAAGTAGTATGGCTCTAGTTAGAACTTCATCAAAGTTCTTTCTTCCTCTCTGGTTGTCTGGGCTTTATTGGCCCCAATTATTGACCTGTATCTCCTATGTTCATGAAGGAGCTGCAGCAGCTCCAGCCCTCATACCTGCCCTCTACACTATCCAGAAGAGAAGGAAACTTGGCAGAGCATTCCTAATAGGCTTGAGACTCAATCTGCTTGGAGTAGTGGTGATCAAGTGCCTTACCCTGAACCATGCACCATGTTGGAAGCACAGAGATTACAAAATAGAATCAGCATTGCAGGGAAGTGCATGATGATTGATGGGGAGGCCACAGTGTCCACTGCAAGGCTGCAGATAGGCTTGTGCTATAGAATTTGGAATTTACTAAAACCACAAGGAGTAGTGAAAAGATTTTCAACAAGTCAGCAATATCATTAGATAGGTTATTCAAAAACATCATTATGAACCTCACTTGCTGTGCCTAGTGTTTCTAGGAAGCTAGCCATAGTCAGGTAAATAAACAAATCATAGGTTAGGAACAGAAATGTAAATCATTGTTTTTCTAATTTTTCTAGTAATATTTTTTAGTAGTCTACCTAGTGTTGATATTAGCTTGTAATAATTAGCCAAGTACCATTAAAAGAGCTTTAGAAACATTACATTTGATCATCTTCACTGGAATCTTAGGAGGCAGGTCCTGTCATTGTCCTACTATTGTCACCATATTGCTAATGAGAAAGCTGAGGTATGGGGAGATTAGGTTTTTCACGCAATGTTAAACAGCTAGTAAATAACAAGATGGTAGCTGTGTGCCTCAAAGTATTGTGTTATTTCCTCTAGAAATATCTAGAAACTCTAGAATATCTGTGGGTAGGAGAAACTGAGTTTTTATTTATTTGCCAAATAATTATTGAGCAGAGCCTTATGCCAGGATTCAAAAGAATCTGCCAGAATTTTTTTTTAAATTAAGAATATATGTACTTACTAATTACTAAGAATATCGGGCCGGTGAGATAGCTCAGTGGCATAAGCACCTGCCTGGCAAGCGTGAGGTCCTGAGTTCGACTCCCAGTACCCACATACGAAAAAAGGGCTGGTGATATCGCTCAGTGGCACGGGTGCCTGCTAGCACATGAGGTCCTGAGTTCGATCTCCAGTACCCACAAAAAAAAATATATATACAGTATATACTTACTAATTATTAATAATATATATATATATTTGCCATCTGAACAATTTTTAAATGTACAGCTAAATGGCATTAATTACATTCACAATGTTGTGAAATCATCATCACTATTTATTTCTGAAACTTTTTCACCACTCCAAGCAGAAACTCTGTAATCATTAAGCAACAATTCCCTATTCCCTCCTCCCCAGCCTCTGGTAACCTCTCATCTACTTTCTGTCTTTACAAATTTGCCTGTTCTAGATATTTCCTCTGAGTGGGATCATGTGTAGTATTCTTTTCTGTCTGGCTTCTTTCACATAACTTATTTTCAAGGCTTACCCATGTGGTAGGATGTATTCAAACTTCATTCCTTTTCATGGTCGAATAATCAGCCAGAAATTTGACAAAACTATTTTTATTAGTGCAGTGATTACAAAATGAATAAAGTTGAGTAACTATAATGTTAAGCAAGGATTGTATCAGTGTTCCACCATTTACATGATACTCTATGGTCTTAGCTTTGCTTGTCCAACTCAGGAGACATTTGTGGTTGCAACTGTCATCTCTGAGAAGATCTTGGAGACTAAATACACCAAACCTTCTCCTCAAGAAGGTAAATACTAGCATTTTCCCTGCTTGCCTCATCTCGTAGCACGGTACCTTAAATGCAAGGTACTTATGAAATATCTGTACATTCAAATTTACTTTCGCAAATTTTTATCAAGTGTTTTAATGTTTCAGGCACCGTGCTAATGGACAGAGATAAAATAGAGAGCAAGAGAAATGAAGTTCCTATTCTCTTAGATACCACCTACCCTTCAGGTAGGTGCTAGGTAATGATGAAAAGAACAGGTGCTCTGAGAGTTATGTTTTCTATTTTTATAGCTTTTTTGCTTCAGAAAAAATATTCACAAATATTAGCTCATTTAGTGCAATGATGTTTGACATTTAATTACTTTTGAAAACCGATGGCTATTTTTTAATATATGCCCAGTGAAACAGATTTGGAAGAGCTTATTGGTTAACCATAAGGTAACCACAAGGTTATCAGGTTTGGATTTCATGTGGTGGCAAATGATGCATCAATTCTTTCAGAAGAAGCATTTTCTTTAAATCTAAAATTAATTTGCGTAAGGGACATTGTTTCTCAGCCTAGATGAAAAATGACCAATTTTTACCACTGTTTAAAGACTCTCACCTATTTTCCTTCCATTTCATGGACCTAACTGATAACTCCATGATTCCAGTAAAAAGGGTGCCTTAAAACACAGTCCAGAGCACATAACTGTGGCTTCTTCTGTGTATTATCTGTCTCTCTGCCAGTGACCGAGAGCTATGAAGGCTCTTAGAGAGTGCTCAGGGTTTCCGAATTTCTTGAGTGGGTTTCCTGAGTTCACCAGACTTCACTGTTGCCTGGAACTGTCCTACTTATTCGATTGTCAACAGTGTCCCAGTGGAAAAGAGGATAATGCAGTGATAGCTGCCACACAGGCCTCAACAATTTTCCATTTCTTTATAGAGTTGAAAGTGTTGGTCTTTGTCTTCATTTGTCACAGCCTTCCCACTCGAGTTCTGTGAAAAGGAGATAAATGGAAACAACCGACATTTAGCCAGACGGTGACCGAGATGAGATGGTGTCTTTCAAAAATCTTCTGTTAAGCACTTAGTCCCCTGTGATTACCAAGTAAGGACTGAAGGAATCCATAGAGAGCAATATGCAGTATCATTTATAAGATTCAAAAGCAAATCACAGTTACAATAGTGCTTATTGTCCATATTATAAAATATACTACATTTGAACAGACTTACATAAGCAAATGGTGCAGAAGGCAGAGAAAACTCTTGGTATGGGAAGAAATTCCAGTTTGGTCTGGTTTATAGAAACTTCAACCCCAAGCTGTTTTCAAGAGGATATCAGGATTCAAGCATTACATCATCTAAAGAATCTTTCATTGGATGTTTAGAACCTGACCGGCTGGAATTTGGTTCTCTTTACTTAACATTTCCCCAGTCAAAACATCACCTATCCTGACTTTGGGAATTTACTTTTTCTGTTGTTTGCACCAGCATTTAGCATTTAATCAGAAAGTATTGGAAGAAAGTTGCTTTCTATAAACCCCTTACCTCAGTTTAAGTTTTTATGCATAGTATCAAAAAAGTTATTTCAAGTGCTTTGTTGCTATGTAATTGCAAAAGCAGCATTACTGAGAGAAATGCTTCAATAAAAGCCTTTGGAAAATAGAGTATGTCAAGCTATTATATGATTACCTTCCCCACACCTCAGTCCTCTTTCTCTTATAACCACACTTCTACCTTTTGGATCAACCTTTATGTCAGATTATGTGCTTTACCTTGTCATTATGGATGGATATTAAAATTATAGGCTTATAAATAAGCAACCATTTACAAGAACTGAAGTAACTTACTGCGGCTACCAAAAAGTAAATTGTTTTGGTGAAATAGTAATGGTTTTATTTGAGTATTTCCCACTTTATTTAGGAAAGGGCATTGATACAGTTAATGGCTTACAATCTTCCTCTCTTCTCATTGGATACTTAAATGAACTAGATAAACACAGATAGCAATTATGGGCTGGACTCATAAAATGACTCATAAGAGCTTCAAAGTTGTGCAACACTAGGCTGTTATCTTGATTTTATGTCACTTTCTCTTCCCTCTTGGGATCTCATAGGAAATATATGTTTTTTGGTTAGTAAGTTAAAACTCTCTCTATTTCAATCATTTTTGTTCTTCATACTGTCTCTTGAGATAAATGAAAATGACCTCAAGTATTGCAAAACGAGAACAGAATCATAGATCTAGAGGCATGAAGAGCTAAACAAGACAGAGGAACACAAGGCTAGAACATGGCCACTCGGCTCTCCCGCACATTTGTGGAGGGGCACGTGGCTGAGATGTGACTGTACCAGCCAGTAGACCAGGGTGTCCATCTTGGCCTTGTTGAATGTGATATGTTTAATCTCCTTCCTGGTTCTTGTCCAATAAATAAATCATAGGCTTTGACCCCTACTGATCAGAATTTATTTTCCAAAGATGTGAAGAGGAAGGTGGAGAGTGAAACACTCATGGCTGAGGAGACAGAAGCTCAAATAAAGACTGAGTATGATCAGCTGGGAAGTGTTTAATGATCTCTTTACCCTCTTTCACACAGGGACCGACATTTCAATGGGTACAGGATTGGCAGTTGGAAAATAGAGTAGTCAAGCCATTATATGATTACCTTCCCCAAAGCTCATATCAATAGTGTTTAATACTATAAAATTCATGTGTTTCAAACAGCAAAACATTCTTTATGTGGCTCAACGATGTCCCCTGATTACCTGTGAAATTCATTTTCTAGGATGCAGGATATTTCTAGTTAAAAGTTCAAAACTATCGGTCCTACTGAAAAAGAAAATGAAAACAGGTTAATATAATGCCATGCATTTGAATCTCTACAGTAACCCATTATCTTTCAGATATCTGTGTTAAAAGGTAGCTTCCTTTAAAAAGCAGACTCTGAGAAGGTATGTTGGGCTCTTATGTTGGGTATCTCTAGCTGTTAGTAATGCAGATTTGTCCTGAATTGGGGTTAGGGTCTACACCTTTATACCCTTAAACTCATCATAGGGTTGGTAGCACTAAGGGATGTGATGTGATCCTAGTTTAGGTGGCTGCCTAGAGAAAAGTCCTAGTGAAAGAACCACTTAAGTGACCAACTCTTCCGGCAGCTGAGAGAATGAGTCTTAGTCCCAGAGGGAGGATTTGGGCAGCACATCATCACACCCACTGCAGTGCAGATAAAGGTCTCAGCAGAATTCTAAGATTATTCAAAACTCTTACATCTGTCAATCCTTTCAGAAATTGCCAAAGTAAACTCAGGGTGATAAAGACTTCAAAAGCATCCTCAATGGTGCAGAGAGATGGCGGATTTTTGAGAAATTACAAAGCAAGGCTCTTACTTGGAACCTTTCTACTTAAGTCTTCAAAAGAATGGCTTTTTTCATAGAACAGGTCATAGTAAGAACACAGGGGCTATTCTGTTTTTTGATTCGTAGGATGATGGGGGACGACAGGGCTAGGAATGTAGTTGCCTCCATCACAATCTGGTTGGAGGAATACAAAGTAGTTGGCTGAGCCTTCTGCAACCCCCTTGAGTCCACATTCTTAGAGGATGAGCTAAAGGCTGCACTCTGGATCTTTCTGGGTAAGAGGGGCAGAAATCTGCTGCCCAGTATAGGAGCCCTGGAGTCCTGAAATGGAATCTGAATACCGGTTGTGGATTTGGAACAATGCCTTCTATGGCATTGCTGTTCAGAGCCACTTCAGGGAGCTAAGGGGTTCATCCTGGCATTGCCTATGGTAATCAAGGGCTGTCTGAGATTCAGGAGGTGAAGCAAGAAGATATGTGTGCCTAATGTTGAAGAAAAGCATTTTTATGTCTGTTAACATTTATGGTGTCCGATTGAGTGGGTTAGCAAAATAAAGACAGATGGCAGCAGATTAATGCGAACACTTACAATACCTACAATATTGCGCCCACTCCAGCTGAGGCTCTCCAGCTCAACTTCCTCTACAACTCACAGTCAAATGTCACTTAGTGACCCTGAAGAGAAGAGCAATTTATGATGGATCAGGAATCAGGATTAACCATACATTTATCATGGAATGAGGAATCAGAAACTTCATTTAATGTATAACTGTGATGTTTGTCTGGGGCTGGTGGATCATTACTTTGCAATCACTCCTTGTGTTAGGAAGCAGGAATTGATTAGCCCAGGGTCATTAAGTCCATCCCCTGCCTCCAGGCTGTACAGTTTGTGTAAATGGTTCCAGCTGGATGTGCCTTTATGCTGTTCTTAAGGAGCTCCTGAAGAGGAAATTACGAGATGTCCCAGAGGAGCACACTGTGAGGGTCTCACAGGCTTAAGAGCCAAGAAGTTCTTTTCCATATTTAAGGAGCACTGGACTAGAGAGTCCTGCAGCCTGGGCTAGCTGATCGCTTCTAGTCCTTAGTAGTGGACCCCTAAGTGACATTGGGGTAGCCATTCTCTGACTTAGCTTTTTTCTTATGCAAGAGGAAACTAAAAAATACTTCTCTCGAGAAAGGAGACAGTGATGTGTAGAAAGCCATTGCATTTCTAAATTAGATTGTGATTTACAAATTTAAGGCCACAAATTGAGATCAATTAGATACAATTAAGGGCTGATCAGGCCAAGGAGAAGCAGAGTGACTAAGAATGAAAAGCCTCAGTGAGTTTAGATTGAGAGAAAGGTGTAAGATGGAGTCTGTTGTGCCTAAGGTTGAACATTAGATGCGTTCACCTGGGTTATGTTCAAGCCTATGTTCCTCACCACAGTGTGATATAACACAGGTTAGGTTACGTGGAATGAGGGTTTCAGTTATCGCTGTTGAGTTAAAGTACCATTTGGAATCATTTTTGTTTCTAGTTTTAAGATGCTCTATGACCCGGGGTGTACTGTCCTGTATTTGACTGAATCCAATTACTAGCAGGATAGTGTGGGTTTGGTGTTGAATTAGAAACCCACCCGCTCATTCCACATGTGTTTCCATATCACATAATGAAAAATACATTGTAGCTTCAAGCCTCTGATAAATGATGGTAAATTTTTTCCAACACTGGAATTTTTCTAATGTCTGATAAATGTCTTTTATAATTCACCGAAGCTTTTTGAGTATGAGAACATCCATTATAAAGCAAAGATATGCATTTCCCCTGCAGATGCCTTCTGACATGACCCACCTTTACTTTGCTGGCATTTGAGTTGGGGCTGTTTTGTTGTCACTGCCCAATGGGCTATGTGGCTGAGCTGGAAGAGCTGTGACCCTTTCTCCCTTGATACTTGGACACAATTTGTCCTGTCTGTTTCACCCTTGGAGAGCCTCACAGCTGGTCTGCATTATACCCAGTATCATTTTTATGATAAATGAAGGCCTTTCTTAAAGTACAGTATCTCTGTCCTGCTATGGTGAACAAAATGCCTCCTCCAAGGACAGAAAAGTTCCTGTGAGTCGCAGCTATTAAACAGTCATTTCTGCTCTTTGATTTTGCCTTTCCTAAATTTTGAATATATTTTCTTCCTTCACTTTTTCTTTGATTCCTGGGGCTTTACAGTACAGTTTGTTCAAGGCTCCTGTCTTCCAGCAACTTTTAGAAAAAATTTTTTTCTTTAAGTATTGAGTGGAGGCTTATATAAAAACAAATTGTGCAGACTTAAATAATGTAATGATATATAACATTTGCAGCAGCATCTTATGATACTTCTGTTATCAAGATCAGACCTTATTTCCTTTATGCTCACAGCGAGGCCATGAGGTGGATAAGGAGAAAGATCAGAAACTAGGGCTCAGTGAAATTAGGTGTTTTGTCCCTTTTTCATACTTCTGGTAAGTGATAGTGCTAGTATTCTAAAACAAGTCTGCTGACTATTTATCCCATGCCTTGTCAACTTGACCATAGTTTTAGTACTAAATAAAACTTACTGTGATGGTATTTCATGTTAGCAACACACATAAATTATAGGATGCCTTGTCCTTAGGCATCCACAGTAACTTACATAAATGAACAGGGTGACTATGTTTTAGGCACAGCCAAAGTGAACATTGGTAGGATGAATGGGGAGTGAGCAGTAGCATCAGGAGTTCATCTTAAGGAGGCTGCTGTCCTGTTCCAAGCCAGTGCTGGAGCCCCAGGCCTGGGAAGTGGGCAAGGCAGAGGATAGAGTATTTAACTTTTTCACTTTCATACAATAATATTTTTTGTGGGGGTGGTGGAATAGCTTTCAACACCAGAAAACAAAAAAGAAAAAGCTGTCTTAGAGAAGCTTATTTTAAGGTTAGTAGATGGCTAAAATGAGAAGTGTATATCTGTGATAGTTAATTTTATGTCAATTCACCCAGACTGGGAGTGTTTGGATATTTGGTTAGACATTATTTGGGGTGGTTCTGTGAGGATATTTTTAATGAAATTAACTTTAAATTTATAGACTGAGGAAAGCAGATTGGCTTCCCTAGTGTAGATGGCTCTTGCTAGGGTTTGAATTTGGGCCCAAAAGTTCATATGTTGGGAATTTAACCCCCAGTATAACTGTGCTGAGAGGAGGGGCCTTTAAAAGGTGATTAGGTCATGGGCTGCGGATGTAGCTTAGTGTGCTTACCTCCGATGCACAAGCCTCTGGGCTCCATCCCCAGCACTGAAAAAGCTACCACCCACCCACCCACCCAACCAACCAACAAACAAAGAGACAAAGAGGTGATCACATAACGAGGGGAAGGATGAAAGTCGTTACCACAGGTTTATTATCCTTGGGTTAGTTATCAGAGGAGTGGGTTACTATCCTGAGAGTGGAGAGTGGATTTGTTATAAAATCCAGTACAGCTCTCTCTTTGCTTCTCTCCTGCCCTGTGATGCCATCCGCCACATTATAATGCAGCAAGAAGGCCCTCACCAGAGGCAGCCTTTCAGCTTTGGACTTGTCAGCCTTTGGAACTGTAAGAAATAAGTGACTGTTCTTTATATAGAGTACCTAGTCTCAGTTATTCCACTGTAGTGTACAAGGTGGACTCAGTCCTCATCAAATCAGTTGAAGACCCAAAGAGAATGAAATGACTGACTTCGTGACTAAGAGGAAATTTCTCTGCTTATTTGAGAACGAACATTTGTCTTTTCCTGAAAAACTGAACTGAAACCCTTGCTCTTGTGGGATTTCACACCAGCTGGATTTCAGACTGAAACTATGCTACTGGCTCATGTGAGCTAATACCTTATGATAAAATAATCAATCTCTCTCTCTCTTTCTCTCTCTTTCTCTCCCTCTCTCCATCTCTGAAGAACACTGACTGATAGAATATCCTTCCAAAAACATAAAAAATAGGTATGAGTTTTGATTAAAAATATGGTGAAAGTTTAAATTAAAAAATTATTATAATAAAAAGCACATTGCCACTAATGGCTCTCAAAATACTCCTCCTCACTTCGAGCACACTTATCCCATCATTCTTGTCGCCTTCTGAAGCACTTCTCCATGTCCTCCTTTGAGTGTCTTTAGTTGAGAAGTCACGGCTGCCTCAGTGTCCTGAATCCACTAAAAATATTTACAGCAATTTGTGTGGAGGTGCTGTATGATTATCCACCTTCATTGGATCTGGCACAGAGTGATTTCTGGCTCTTCCCCAAAATGAAAATGGCCACGAAAGGTAAATATTTTGAATATTTACGACTGCACAACTAAAGACACTCCTGAGAAAGGACTTCCAGGACTGCTTCAGAGAGTGGCAAGGATGATGAGTTATGTGCATTTGATGTGAGGGGCAGTATTCTGAGGGCAATGCATCTTTTATCGTAATAAGTTCTTTAAAAAATAAGTTTAAACATTCACTATATTTTTCAATCATACAGTGTCGTATGTGGCAAATAACAAGTCACATGTGGCTGTGATGAGTGTACTGTAGTCATTTAAAGGAGGTGGTAGGGGCCCTGGCAGAGGGAACACTGGAGAAAGAAGACACAAAAATACAAACTCCGAAACTCTTTAGGGTATGTGTACTATTTCTCAACTTTACTAGGAACTGTCATGGTGGAAAGTGTTGGTGGGAAGAGTGTGGACAGGAGAGGCAGGAGAGTAAAGGCAATTTGAGAGCATGAGTAAGAAGACCTGGGCCAGATTCCCAGGGTTAGAGTGGCCAGAAACAGTATGAAATGTGCTGAGATGAGGAAACAAAAAAATAATAATATAACAAGGCAGAAAGCGTGAGGGAAACCCACCCTGAAGGTAAGAGAAGAGCATACGGAGTGAACATCCCGACTTGGGAGGCTGAAGCAGAAGAATCATGACCTTGAGCCCGGCTTGGGCAACTTAGTGAGACACTGTGTCAAAAAGAAAAGAAAAAAAATTCAGAGTGAGAACCCAGTGAATGTGAGTTTTGTCTTGAGTAAAACCTGCTTGCTCTTCTAGAGATTAAAATAGTTGCCATTTCACTGTCAAATAAAATTTTGCATTTTTTAAAACTTAGGCCAGCAAACATTTGCTCATTCATTTGTTCAACAAATATTTATTGAGTGCTTACAGTGTGCCAGGCAGTGTTGTAAAGTCCCTGCTTATAGCAGAACACCAAACAGGCAGAGTTCTCTGCCTCCTGGGGGGCTTCCCTTCCTACTCTGTGTCATGGACAAATAAGCATCTCCCCTCCTGTACTTCAGATCTGGCCCCTGCTCTGTTAAAAACTCAAATCCTGAACAAGACAGTCCCAGGCATGGGATTTAGCTCAGCGGGGCAGCAATTACCTGGCAAGCCCAAGGTCCTAAGTTCGATTCCCGGTACCAAAAAAAAAAAAACAAAAAAGGACAGTCCTTTCTCTGAAGGAGCTTATAGTCCAGTGGATGATTTCCTTTTGCATGATTCGTAATGAAAGACAATGCAGCATGCAGCAAAAGTTTTAAGAGAATGAGAATTATCCTCTCCTAATTTTGTTTAACCCCTTTTCAGATCTTCCCCTTAAACCATATCATTATATAGAGTTTAAAGGATTTCAAACTGCATTTTATGTCAATTACCTCACTGCATGTTTTGAACAAACCCTTCAATCAGATAAAGCAGGTCTAATTATTTGCAAGTTTGAGAAAATAAATGCTCAAATATGAATGGTCCTGTTTGTTGTCTACAGAATTCTGTATTTCCTACTGCACTTCAAGTTAGACCACATGTCCTGCCTTTGCTAACCTCTCCTCACTGGTGGAAGAAGTGAAGATTTGAGAGCAAGAGGCTGGGTAAACCAGTGGCTCTGAGCGGACCTTGAGGGTTAATGGTCATGGTAACCAACCAGGTGGGTGCAAAGGGAAATGTGGTATGGCGGGTGCTGGAGTGGTATTTTGTGCTGTAACTGGCCATGCGTGCCCAATCTCTGTGTGGGGGAGGAGTGTTATAGGATATTAAAATTTTCTAGGGAATTAATTTTTCCCTTCCACCTACAGACAACCTTTAATGTGCACAGATATGTGGTTTTTTCCTGTTAAGCAAATTTCACAGTGGGAAGGGAAAATGGCCAATCAGACAGGCTTCCTTGAAGTCCTCTTCTTCCTTTTCCAAAATATGGGGGCAAGAGGACCAGCCTCCTACCATGCTCGAGGAAAGACTCAAGGAATTGCTGCAGCTCCAAAATCAGGAGGAAGGAAGACAGATTTTGCTCCAGCGACATATATTTAGAAAACCGTGCTGGTCCTAGTCATCCTCACCATTGCCCTGAGAGGTGGGTGGGGCAGATACATTACCCCCACTTCATAGATGGGAAGAAATTTTAAATAATCTGCAGATATTATAAAGGGGTTACAAGTGGAGTGGAGAATTCAACTATGTCTGCCGTTTAACTCAAAGCGTTCCTTTCCTATGCTAAAGTTTTTCCTCCTACAACTAAAAAGTGAGGAGGAATCGGTGACCAAATTAAACATGGTAAGGACTTACAAATGTGTATAAATTTAATTGTTTGCAAGCCAGCATAATTTACCAACAGTGCTGTGTTGGTTCTTCTCAACTCTAATTGTGGCTTGCAAAATCTTAGGGTAATAGTTCTCAACCTTGCTGTCCGTATGTAGCTTCTCAAAATCATAAATGCATGCATGCGTATGTATATATGTGTGGGTTTATTGTGTCTTCTCTATTGAATCAGAATTTCTGAGCTATGCAATACAGGAATTCCCAGGTACAGGATTCTTCTAGCCAGCCAAGTTTGGAAACTACTATCATGTCTGTGCTTAAGCAGAGTCCAGCTGTGATGGTGTATGGCTTGACCAGGTCTCCCCAGACGGTGTCTAAACAGTGATCAGGTTTGTATATGCTTTAGCTTAGCAAGGCTCATACCTGGTTGGCATACATGGAACACCTACTCTGGCTGTGTAATGACCCAGATGACCCACACCCTGAATGTTCCTGCCCTCTTGAGGTAGGCTAGAACTGTGAATGTGGTAGCATAATAGGCATTGTCTTGGTTAGGTCACATGACCAACAAAAGTGAATGAATTTTTCAGTTATGATTAATGTCCCCCATCAGTTAACTTTAATCAAAAAGGAAGATTATCTTGACTGGATCTCACTTAATAAAATGAAATATTTAATAGAGAATCTAGAAGTTAAAAGAAACAACAGAGATGGTGTTTTGTCAGCTTTGAAGACATAAACTGCATGTTGTAGACAGGGCCACATGCACGGAAGGGAAGGTGGCCTTTGGAGCTGTGGTCTACTGTCCTATAAGTCTAAGAGCCAGTGAACTTCGAAGACAACCATGAGGTCCAGATGAGAACTTCAGCTCGGGGTGATTTCTTGATTTCAGCCTGGTGAGATACTGGGGAGGGATTCCAGCTACCCAGTGCCTGGACCTGACCTATGGGCATTATGAGAAAATACATTTGTGCTTTCTAAAGCCTCTAAGTTTGTTGTTATTAGTTACAATAGCAATAAAAACCAATACACTACCAGTTAAAATATTTTCTATGCCGATAACTAATAAACTGCAAAAATTATGGAACTATACTAGTGTTTTTCTTTTTAAATTTATTCTAGGTGATGGGGGCCGGTGAGATGGCTCAGCAGCTTAAGCGCCTGCCCGGCAAGCGCGAGGGCCCGAGTTCGACTCCCGGAACCCACATACGAAAAAGGGGCCGGTGATATCGCTCAGCGGCACGGGCGCCTGCTGGTGCGCAAGGTCCTGAGGTCGACCCCCCGGTACCCACAAAAAAAATAAAAATAAAAAAAATAAATTTATTCTAGGTGAAAAAGAAGAAAACATGGCAGAAAGAAAAATGTCAGAGTCAGATATACTTGTACCAAAACCTCCACTCACTTCTAACACATTTGTCTGTGCTTGTGTGTGTGTCTAAAATATGGATAAGCCAAATTTATTACACTTTTAAAAATTGGAACAAATTTGCAAATTATAAAATTTATACTTTTAAAGATGGAATCAACTTTTTTTTAGTATATTCACAAGGCTATGTGCCTATCACCACTATCCAAGTCTATCCAAGTCACTCCTCTGAAAAACCCCTTTAGTAATCATTCCATTTCCCTTCCCTTTAACCACTACAACTACTTAGTGGCTTTCTATATCCATGGATTTGCCTGTTCTCTACACTTCATAGAAATGCAATTATAGACCACAATCATGTGGTCTTTTGTGTCTGGCTTCTTTCACTTAGCATAATGCTTTCAATAGTCATCTACTATATAATAAAGAATGTTACATCTGTTCAATGGACATTATTTAGCCATAAAAAGAATGAAATAACTCTGCTTTATGGATTTTGTCTTTCATATTGTTAAATTAACATTTAACTTATCACAGTGTAGTTTATATTGATACCAACTTGATTTTAATAATATGTATAGACTTTGCTGTAATATAAATCAAATATCTCCTCCTCTTTGTTTTATTGTCTAAAAAATGACATAATTGTGCATTATTTGCCTATTAACAGCTATTACTTTAACAGTTATAGTTTAAATCTTAGAAGGAAAGAATCACAAGAAGATACATTTACACTGTCTTTTACATTTACCTGTGTCACTGTCTTGACCATTGCTCTTCATTTCTTCATGTGCACTAATTCCTGTTTAGTGCTTTTTCATTTCATCAGGAAGGATCTGCTTTAGGATTTCTTGCAGCACAGATCAGCTAGCCACAAACTCAGTTTTTGTCCATCTGGGAGTGTTTTAAATTCTCCTTTATTTTTGAAGGATAGTTTTGCTGGATATAGAATTCTTGTTTGATAAGTCTGTCAGATCTTTGAACATCTCCTTCTATTGCCTTCTGGCCTCCTGGTTTCTGGTAAGAAGTCAGCTATTAATCTTCACAATGTCCCCTTGTATGTGATGAGTCACTTCTTGCTTCCAAGGAGCCCATACGTTAATCAGAAGTGAGAGCTTGGTGTCTTCTCAGGTCATACCTGAGCATATGTAACACCCTATATGGCACTTGGCTTTCTAGATTCCCAGGAAAATGCCAGAGATTTTCCAAGCCCTATCAAACATTTCATTCCCCAGCTTAGCTTTATTTTATTTTATTTTATTTTTTTATGTGGGTACTGAGAGTCGACCTCAGGACTGCACGCTTGCCAGCAAGCACTTGTGCCACTGAGCGATATCACCGGCCCTGCAGCTTTGCTTTTCAGATTTTTGCCTAGCTTGTTTTCTTTGACTGTTAAGGGCTGCCTCAGGCAACTGCAATATTATATAATTGCTGCTGATTGTTTTGATACATGTCCTCAGGGAAAAGATTCATACTAAGTGAGCTCTGAGTCAGGTTAAATAAAGACAGATCTTCACCTGGGAGCTTCCAGGGTACAGATAGAATGATCAAATAATGACAGTTCTCTGAAAATTGACCAGTGGCGGCTAAGCTGCTGGTTTTCAATGTAATTGAGGAGTTGTTGGGTTTCAAGCCTACTGGAGGAAAGCTATAATAGCATCAAGCTTGCTTTTCTTATAGATATTTGGCTGTTTTGCTTGAATAAACACCCTCAGAGTGTTGCAAACCTTTGGCTCATTTCCAGAGTTCTGAACTTTTTGATTTTTACAAATTTTTGCCAGTGTTCTTTTTTCCTTTATGGAGGAGCAGATTTTTAGAGGTCTTTGTTCTGCCATCCCCACTGATGCCATACTCTCTAACTTATGGTTATGCTTCAACAAATTTCTTAGATTCCTCACTTTCTCATTTTATATGATGGTGGAATAATATCTGACCTGCCTCATTTTAGGCTGATAGTAAGAAGTAAATGGGATAATACACCTAAAACTTAAAAAGTTCAAAATAAGGGCAAATTGACGTTCTGTATATGACCCTATTGTTCTTTTGTAAGATACCCATCAGTTTAGTGCTCTTGCAGCATTGGACCTCTGCAGCATTTGTGCTTCCTCTTCCAGTGCGTAGAGTTGTTTAGGGAAAAACTTTTCTAGCCATGGACTGTATTTTCAGCTCCCTACCCCTTATCTCTAAGGAATCACTCAATTGACTTTTACTAGTGCTTTGTAAGTAGTATGTTGATGCTGAGTCAAAGAGGTTAAGAAATGCTGAAAATAGTGGAAGGGTGCAGGGGATTTAAGACCTTGGAAGAATGATTGGAAGAACATCCATGTGGGAGTTTTGTTTTGTTTCCTTTTTGCTTTTGTTTTTAGGAGAAATAAATTCTCTTGTGTTTGATCCATTAATGAATGTTTGTGTCATTTTGTTACAGCAGATAGGAAAACCCTAACGAAAGGGATAGTCCAGTAAAAGCACTAGTGTTGCACAATGAGGCTGACCTGGCCAGTGCATGGTCCTACATACAATAGTGACACTGTTGGTGAAACGATTTTACCTAATCAAAGTGAGGGCCTCCATGGTATAGTTAGCTAATGTGGCCCATACCTGGACATGTTATCTAATGAGCTAGCGAGGGTAGAATTCATAGCTGCCACTTGGGGTCGATAACTTTTCTTACAAGGAGAAGACCTTCCCAAGAATAAATAGCTAGCCTTTAACTTCCTAAATAATATGCTAGGCTGAAAAAGAAGGGTTTCTTTTATGTAGGTCCAGGAAATCTTCTCTAGGCCAAGGTCAGACTCTTAAAATAGACAATGTCAGGGTTGAAATATCTTGCTAGAGCATTGATGTCAATGTTAACATCTGGAGAGTCATTCTCTCATCAGGGGTGACAGAGAAAATAGAGAAAATGCCGTGAGGTGGAGCTGAGGACACTCACAGTGATTTGAGATGCCAGGGACCCCTTAAAACAGAGTGCTCTGGGCTAGGGATTCTTGAGATTTTGCCAGCGAGGGTTACAAACGGGACGGCTCTTTTGTTGCTTTATTATGACACACATTTCTGATTGAACCATCAGGCTTTTGAAGCCTGAGGAACTGCAGCCCGTACATATGCTATGATGAGCTGGGTTACGCAGTTTATAACAGAGGCAGAAAAAGATGCTGTGATTTGCGTCTATCCTCTGCTCATTCTCTTTCATTGTCTGAAGTCCACTTTTTTCCCCTTAATTGTATGACCACTGGGACTAGCGATCCCACGGATGGAGTTCTGAGAACTCCAGGGGCACGCTGTAATAAGAAACTCTTTTCTATTGATCTTCTCCCCCCATAGTAAGCTCTGCATTTGGATTGCTTTGGATGTGGGAGGAATGGAGCAAGGGCAAACATCCAGTAACTTACATTTTCAGGAGCTTTGTGGTTTATACTCAGAAACTCAGTGAACTGATAATGATGGCAAGCAGAGGTTAAATCCCTATCTCATCATCAAACTGGGCAGAATAAAGGATTTGTATTCAGTCACACAATGTGGAAAGAGGGCAGCTCTTAAAATGATGGCTCAGGGTGCTTTTGCACACAACCTCTGTCTATCTGTATGTGATAAAGTCTGCTCAAAAAGAAACTTTTGACTGGATATATAATAAATGAGAGATGCCCTTGGGAAAAGGGAAACACCTGTTTTTCCTCGACTCTTCAATTTCTCCCAATTAATTCCTCAGGGATATTTAGGTAGCAGACATCAAGGGCACTGCACCCCCCACCCCCGCTATAGCCACTACCCTAACACAAATCCCTTGGGTATTTTAAAATTAAGAGTTCTTTTTTTCTCCTTTGGCAAATGGGTTTGCCTTTATCTCGCCTCTGTGGAGCCATGGGAGTACACATACTCCAGCTGGAAAAGCCTGATGTGGGAAAGATCCATGGAAACTGGGGAATGCCTTTTCTTTTGACCATACATGGATCTTGGCACTGTGGCGTGGGGAATTTTCTTGGGCCGTCACCCAGCCTCTGTCCTGTGCCCTTGGCAGGCAGGCAACTGTGCTTTCTTTAGCATGGATGTTTTCAGACAGTGACCGCTCAAAATCTCAGATGCTTTCCCCTCACCACAGGAGGGCCTGCCCCAGGATTTTAGCCAAAGCAGAAATTCTGAACACCCTCTCTCCTGAAATCCATTTCTACTCTTCACCTTATTGCTGCAAGAACTCCTCTTCTCTCCTTTCCTCTCATCGCTCTCTTCTCTTCTCCCCCATCCCCACCCCCACCTCTCTCTCACTGGGGATTGAATCCAGGGCCTTCACACTGAGCTATATCCCAAACAAGTTTTATTTTATTTTATTTTATTTTATTTTATTTATCTTATTTTTTATTTTGACACAGAGTTCCCCAGGCAGGCCATGTACTTGCCTCAGCCTTCCAGAGTGCTGGGATTACATGTGGTGCCACCATGCCTGGCTGAGAACCTTTATTATGGCCATGTCCCACAGAAGTTAAACATTTTTTCTTTCCACTTAATTTACTTTCCAATGTCTTACTCATACTTGGCCTCTGTCTTTATTTTACTTCTGTGAGAGTTGAAGGTAATAATATTATTTAATAGCCATATATACACCTTCCCACATGGGGGCTACACCTTGTTATATTACAAGTCTTCAACTCCCTATTTTACTTCTTGAAATCAAGAGAAAACCCCCGACAGAAGGTGCTAGATAATTAGCTCTGCTACCGTTTGCTGCAGCACACATTTTTGGTTGGCCCTGGCTGTCAGTGGAGGGAGGGGGCCATGAGAAGCCCTGCCTATTGTGGCCAGATCGAGCTCCCTCATCACCAGCCTTTAACTGTTTATCAATTAAGCTTTTGCCAAACAAATGTACACGTTGTCTACACCCTCCGCCCCCAGAGGACATTTCAGCCTGCCCTCGAAAAGGCAGTGTGGAGCTGTGCTCTGAAAAGTCCTACTCCATCCTTGGTAAAGTCGGTTGGAATCAAGACTTTCTTTTTGTGAACCTCATTGGCAGCACCAGCTAAATATGGGATTGTTTCTGATCACCTCTAAGTGGCAGCACAGGCGTCACCACTCAAAGCTGAGCTGGCATCTCTTTGCCTATGAGAATAGTGTCCCTTTTTGCTCTTCCACAGCTAGTCTCCAGCCTTGGAAATCAGGAAAGCCCGAGTGGGAACACCTCCCAAACACGCAATGGATGGAGTTGCCCAGCAGGAATAAGCCAAAAGTGTCTGCTTGGTATTTGAACGTCATTTAATGAATGCCCAGAATTCATCTGTAAATGCACATTGTTAATTTAGGGCCGGCTATTCATTAATTAGGGGTTCAGTGGCAAGTGCCATTGAGCTATCTGCAATGTTTAGGGTTACATCAGGCCCTAGTAAAGGGCTTGCTGATAACAAGATGCATCCATCTTCATTACTCAGCCACTCCTGTCTGACTTTGCTCAGCATCTTCGAAGGGCTATGCCTCTTGGAACTGAAGAATTAAACTTTTATCCAAACCAGATTCTGCTCTTTCACCTCTTCTGATTCCTTGACTACTTCTCATTTATTTTGCCTAAATGACATCTGATTTCCTAACATGGAACGGAGCAGGGGCTTAACCTAAAACAGTCTGCGGATCTCAGTTCTCATCTGGAAAGTTCCAGTGGGTTAACACTAAGGAAGCCCTCACATTTCCATTTCATCTGATACTAGGCTTGGTGCAAAAAAAACACAGTTTCTGATTTTTCTTCTCATAAGGTGGCAGTTCCAATAGAATTTTTTTCAAAGCCAGAGAAATACAGGAAATTAATTTTAAACCTGAAGTATAAATGTCCCAATTGGTTTGAGTTTATTTTTGCAGTGTTTCTCTCTCAGAAAATATGTATTATTTGAGGCAGTCATAGTGCCAAATGAAATAATTCGAACCACCTAAAGAGTCCTATGTGTGGAGCCTCAGCTGTACAAACGGAGTTATGTCGGAGGTACACACTTTGTCACCAGAACTCCAAACCCTGCACTCCAGTTCCATTCCTAGGCCTGCAGGGAAAGCAGGCAGTGAGAGCCAATGCATAGGGAGACACAGTCCTTAAAGAAAGTACAAGTGTGTTTATCCTTCAAACGCTAGGTTAGAGGACTTGCATAAAAACAAACTTCCTTTGACAGATGGTCTCTGTAAGTAGTTGATTCTGAGAAGGGAGAGAGCTACCTGGCATGGCTGTTTAACACATTAGGGCGCTTGCAGAGAGAGCCTACTGCTCCCCTGAACCATGGTTCAATTTTAAGCATCACTGGCCAGGATGGGTTATTGTAACTATGTGGAGAAGTGAGCTTCCAGAGCCTGATGCTCAGAGAGTGCGAGGGAGAGGGGAGGAGCAGGAGGAGGAGGAGGCGCTGCTTACTGGAATGATAGCCCAAGGGAGGGTATCTGAAAACCTTCGCACCACTGAGCTGGCACACTTATCACTGGGTGACAGTCTATACCGCGGGCCTGCAGTGCGTTGCTGTTTGTGGTGCATGCCGCCAATTGGCTTAGAAAATGCTGATCCCCTCTCTGATAGAGAGAGCAGGCGGCAGTGTCAGCTGACTGACATTCCCAACAATAGGTCTTCCTGGGCTGGCTCAGGATGCTGGAGCGTGGATCCCAGCCGGATGGGAGCGCGGTGGCTCTTCCTGGAGAAGGCGCCCCTCTCCCAGCTCTCCACAGGCACCCCCAGGGCCAGCATTCTGCTGGAGGCCCCTGTCCCTTCTCATAGGCTGGCTGGAATGCCATGTTGCTTTGTCTCCTTTTATTTTGTAATTAAATTTCACAAACACTAAGGTTAAAAAAAATGTGAGTTGTATTTGTGGATCATCTTCTTGTCCTACATCTTACTAAACACAAAACAGATAATGCCCCAGATACCATGGTGAGGAAAACAAAACAAAAAAACACAAAGCAAACAAAAGGCTTGGTTTATAGCATTTAGTCATGAAGTTATCTACATTGTACGGGATTGAAAGAGATCATCTTAAGCTGAGGATTTCTTACATTTACCAGAACGATGCACTGGACACTTGAAGTAAGAGCTCTTTGACGCCGATGTGTTGCAGGATAAAACACATTCTTTCTTTGGAAAAGAGAAAGCCAAGAGAGTGTGGGGCACAAGGAACAATAGAACCAATGAGACAGAGTTCAGAGCTGAAGGTTTCTGCTAGAAGCAAGTTATATGCAGGTATTTTAATTTTTTTTTTTTAATTCAGACAAAAACTCTGCCTAGGACCAGAGCACTGCATGCAGACTGCTAGTAAGAAAAATACTCGATTGTTCAATTTTTATCATTCAATATTGTATTAAAAATTTTTAGGCTCTTCAGGTCAAGGCGACTTTTAAAAGGTTAAAAGCTATTCAAAAGGGTTACCATATCCATAAAAGCAAATGAGATTAAGTTGCAAGACTGATGGAGGAAAAGCAATAATTTAGATAAACTGCCATCGCCTCAAAAATGTTTTGACTTTTACCAGGGAAAAGAAATTCAGAGATGCTTGGACTGGTTGTCATATCAAAGAAAGATTCATTAAATATGAAGCAATTATTTTTGTGCTTTTTGTTGTGTGGTGTGTTTTAGACTCGGTTCCACCTTTCTTCAGTTACATTCTTTCTAATGGTTTGGGAAAAGTAATTGCATGGCTCCAACTTCCATCTGTTAACTTTTGACCTTGCTGGTTGTGCGTCTGTAACATCAGACACCGTTGTCATGGAAAGAATTATGATGTTTCAATCCAATGTATTGCAAAGTTAACAAATCCATAACATGATATGGATCACGTGGAAGGAGTTAGAAAATGTGTTTCGCAGAAACCTCAGGGGACGGTGAATAGGCTATCCTCAGCAATGTTTATCTCCACTGCTAACCATTAATTGAGAACCTTACTGTTATTACAACAAAGAGCTAAGTCTGAACCTCAAACTTGCAATGAGTACTCATAGCCTAAACGTGGGGGCGGCATCAAAGATAAAAGCTATCCTGCGCTCCCAATATGAAGTTATGCATTCACATCACTGACTGGTGGCAACTATGGAATTGTCTGACCTTATTGGTACTCTTTCCTTCTTGCTTAGGTTCCTTACAATTTTGCTTTAGTCTGGTTTTGTTTCCTAATTTTAGAAAACTAAACCTGCTAGAAGGTGGATCTCCTAGAGCTGATAGATAAGCCAAAGTGGGAATTGCAGCAATCAGGACAAGCTCAAAAATCTAAAGACATAGAATGACAATTTTTCTGGACAAATAAGTAAGATGTGAGTTGATACAAATTTTAATTTGATCTGCTATGGAGACTGGGTCCGGTCTGACAAAATTAAAATGGATAGAAATACTATTCTGGACATTTAAATTTTATTTCCATTGTCCTGTGTCTGAACAAATAGGCATTCCAAGTCAGTAAGAGGGGCCAAAATTTTCATTTCATGAGAAATAGTCCTTAACAAAGAATTCTTGTACTGCATATCTTTCACTTTTATAACCTATAAAAGAAGAGTGGTTGTTGTGGACATTAAAATAATAGAGTTTCTTGGACCACAAAACGGCAAAGCAAAGCTGATACATCTGAGAAGAGCTGAAAGCAGAACAAAACAAAACAAAACAGAAACAAAGTGTAATTGGTCCTGCTGGAAGAAAATCTACTAAATGAAACCAAAAATTTAAAGATGAATAAATTAAGGGATGATTATTCCTATTGTAAAAGAGTCTTTAAAGAATTCCCCTAGGATTCTTTTAAAGGCTGAGCTCCACTAGTTCATGTAAGTGTTTGTATACAGATCATTAACTATCTGACAGGCAGGCCGGAAATGCAGGTAGAGGGAGCCAAGGGGAAGGGAGGAAATGCTCAGGGGTAGGGGAATCACTGACACTTAAGTCTCACAAGTCTCAAGATAAACATTGATGGAACAATAATGAAAGTTGAGTGAAAATATGACATTTACAAGCCCTGCTTTACACGTTGGAGCTCTTGGAGACAGGTTACTCTGGTTTAAGAGCTAGCTTTGCCACCTGTTTAGCTGACCTTGGGCAGATTATACAACCTCTCTAAATAACAGCTTTCTAGGGTTATAGGAAAGTTATATGACTTAATATATAGAAAGCACCTAAACAGTGGCCTGGCATCTGGTAAATACTGTGCACATGTTTCTTGGAAAAGCTTTTACAAAAAAAAAATAAATCAGATATTCTACAAAGAAAACATTCTGAGCATGATCACGAAGCTAGGAATGATTTTACAAAAACAAAATACCTCTGAGCCCCATGAAGAACAAACAAGCCACAAACATGGAGATACAAATGCTGCTTTCTCTTTGAGTTTCCCAAGAAAGCCAATCTGTAATTTAACTCTCTTTGAAAATTATTGTCCTGACTTTAGTTTTCTAAGGTTTGGCAAAATATGAGATTGAGAAGCACATAGAAGCAATCAGAAATTTTGTATCTGTTGGTTTCTATATGTTCAAAGGCTTTGATGCACCAATTATTACATCTGTTGTTTTGAGAACAATAGTACACATATTGAAATACAACTTTCTTATTTGCAGGAAGGAAAACTTCTTGCTTGGTTGATTTCACTTGGGTCACACAAGAATGACTTGTCCTGTGTATTCTGTGAATTACATCTGATTATGTGACGCTTTTGGCTTGAAATGAACATCAATACTTTCTAAAGGAACAACCCTTGGCAAGGTGACCCAGTTTGCTCTCTTAGTCTGACCAAATGGTTGAGTTTAACGAGTTGCCAAGCCAGGAATACCAAAAATGAGCGCGAAAGTTGGGGATGGTGTGTGAAGATGGTATGGAAATGGGCTCTAAGAGCCAGGGGCTGTAAAGAAGGGCTCAGGTTCATTGTACCCCATTCTGGGGTCCCATAGCTTACTGTTGGATTTACTGCATCGGTCCTGACATGGTACATGAAAAGGCCCAAGTGTTTAAACTACTAAAAGTGAAACTTCCATTAAATTAAAAAATGGTCTTCTAATTATTTAACGATTTCTCCTTTTGCGCTCCCTGAAACGCTTCTTCCACTTAGAACAGATTTCCTTGTCTGGCCGGCCCTCTAGTCTTGTCTCAAGATCTGCTCTCACATTCTACCCTATATCTTGGTTGGATACAAGTTGAATAAAAATATGCTTTCTGTTCCCTGTGAGTGAACGCTGATGGAAATGGTAAGTAAATAGTTTTTAAGTACAGGAGATCCAATTACTTCCTTCACAACTTGAAGCTCTTGACAGCTCCGGCAATACTATCTTTTGTCAAATGTTAAAGTGGGTTGGTCTTTACCTAGGCTCACAGCAGATCGCCAAATTCTCAGCTTTCAATGTATTATTTTTTTTTTAATTTAAGTGATTTGATTCATTTTTGGGGGGTATTTCTTGAGTTCAAAAGTTAAAACCCTGAAGATCTCCTCCTGCTTTTCTTTCTGATTAGAGTTATAGAAAGTAAAGGGCAAAACTTTGCTTAAATGGGAGCTAGTTTAGTTGCTTTTAGTTAGACAACTGTGTCTTACTGGATATTTCCTACATGCTGATAATGTCAGCACCAATAAATCAGATTTTATGAAACTTGATTTTTGTCCTAAAGATACCTGATCTCCTAACCTTAAGTGCTCTGTATTTTCTCATTTACACTTATCCTTTGTATCAATTAATACAAGTATAATTGCCAATTTATTTGTGTAATTATTTGTTTAGCGTCTGTCTTTGTGGGTAGATAGTAAGCTGTCATGATAGAAGCCATATCTTTCTGATTTATTGTTGTAGACCTACACCTAGCACATACATAGTAGGTGCTCCAAAGAATACTGAGTAGAGATACTAGTAAATTTCTCTGTTCATTCTGCTTACAGGTAATTAAATATCTGTATCATATAAGCCCCATTGAAATGTTTTTATTTTTAAAATGTTACTTTTAAATGTTACATTAATGATTACATATTCATACATATAAAGATTACATATTCAAATGTCTATAGAAGGGAAATGAATACAAAATAAAAAAATATCCTTATTGTTGCCTTTTGATCACCAAAGATTTCCAAAGGCAATGATTCAAACTGTTTCTCTGTTTGGTATTCTGACATTTACAAAATACCTTTAATAATAGATTGTAGTCTTGATTTTCTTAAGATTTTAGATAATATCTACTTATTTTCAGATGAAAGATGAGAAATTTTACTCACTTAATGTTCTTCCCTTTTCCTCTATTCCCCTCTAAGATCCGATTATCAGTGAGTCTTTGTTGTTACTACTTTAGTTTTTCTTTTTTTTTATTACTTAACATTATACTTACGTTTTACAATCAGCGGCTTTAGACTGACCCTGTTTTCCCCATACTGGTTGAGATGCGAAAAATCAGCTCACCTGCACTTTCATTCCTCTTTTCTTCCTCCCTGCTGACTTCTGTCAGCTGAATCATTACATTTACATTTTCGGAGTTTAAAGAAATTTACATGCAAACATTATTATAATGATTTACACTTACACATTTATATTATTATATTTGTACCATTTACATTTGAGTTCTGCAGCTATAAGTAAATCTTTCAAACATTGTCTATAGTTCGACTGAAAAATACAAAAATTTGGAGTAATATTTAAACATTGTAATTATATGAATATTACTCTCTCTGGAACATGTAGTATGAATAGACATATGGCGAGAACACCATAATCTCTTCTGGTACCAAACACTCAAAAAAATGCAAGTACATGTTTTATATAAAGATATAATATAGGGCCGGTGAGATGGCTCAGCTGCGTAAGCGCCTGCCTGGCAAGCGCGAGGTTCTGAGTTCGACTCCCGGAACCCACATACGAGAAAAGGGCTGATGATATCGCTCAGTGGCATGCGTGCCTGCTGGCGCACGAGGTCCTGAGGTCAACCCCCGGGACCCACAAAAAAAAAGATATAATATATACACATATATATCAACAATTGCTCCAAGTAATATCACATTTACTTTGCTTTATATTTCATGATGAATTTGTTTTAATTCTCTATACTCATGCACATTATCCTCCTCCAACTAATGTAAATTAATTTTTTTTTTTTTTTTTTTTTTTTTTTTTTTTTGTGGGTACCGGGGGGTCGACCTCAGGACCTCGCGCGCCAGCAGGCGCCCGGGCCGCTGAGCGATATCACCGGCCCCTTTTTCGTATGTGGGATCCGGGAGTCGAACTCGGGCCCTCGCGCTTGCCAGGCAGGCGCTTAAGCCGCTGAGCCATCTCACCGGCCCGTAAATTAATTTTTATAAAGTCCTTTAATTTCCTTTCGATTTGAATTCATTACTTTCTTGGCTTATTGTTCAATCCAAGATTTCTTTCATTTTATCTGTGGATCAGCTTAGACTGCTTGAATTCCTTTTCTTCCTCTTTCTTGGATTATTTTTCATATTACTAGAAACTGTATATCCTCCTAACACTTTTTGTAGAAAAAATAAACAAGAAGACAACTTTTTGACTTCTTTCATATGTAAAAATTCCTTTATTTTTCTTAAGCTTTACAATGGCACTTTACAATGGCGCTTTACAATAGAATCATGTATCTATTTTCTTTTGTTATTTCTTTGATTTAAATTCTTTGTTTAAAATTGTTTCAGTAACTTGTGTTGTTAAAAAATTGATGCTAATCTGATGCTCATTTCCTTAACCGTACTGTAACTGCTTTCTTTGAAAGTTTTTATGGCTTGTCTCTTCCTTTACAAAGTACAAAGATATACTTAGAATATATTTTTCTAGTTGACATTTGGTGGGGTTTACTAATGATTGGATTAATAATTTTTCAGGTGGAAGAATCATTTATCTATTTTCTTTTGTTATTTCTTTGATTATTTCAGTTCTTTCATTGTTTTTATCATCTCCTAATACATATATACAGATAGGCATAGAACCTTCTGGAGTTATGCTATACATTGCTTTTCAAGTTTTAATGCATACATTTTTTTTTAATTCAGAGAAGCTTATTTTTATATTACACTATATTCTTGAATTTTGATGCTAATTAGACATTTTTAATGTTCTCTTTTATTCCTTACATTATCACTCTTTCTTCTTAGGTCGGTTTTCATATTTATTCATGCTGGGCTTTTAAAAAAATTTTTTATGTGATTTCTCTTCAGTGCTTGGTAATCTTTGGCTTGGTCATTAATTTTTGTGCATAAATATAGAGAGTTGACATGGGTAACTTTTGAGGTTAAATAGAACAGTTTACCCCAAAGCTGCTAGTCTATACGGGAGGGCTTCCTTCAGGCTCTGTGTCAAAAGGCAAACTCTACTGATAAGTGGCTTTGTCTTTCTAGCACATGAACAGGCTTGAAGCACTACAACTGCCAAATAAGCCAAATACTCCAGGATAGAGGGAAAAAAGGGACTACTTAGCTTAGATTTCCGAGAATGGACTTCTTGTTACAGACCCTCGTTGCTGCCCCTTAGCCTCTTCTGTTGTACTTGCTCAGACACTCAGACACCTTTTAAGGAAAATGATTCTCACCTCTACACCATGCCCCCTCCCCCATGTGTTTTGGGTTGTAAATTACTCTGCTAGCATTCATCTAACAATATAATCCAATATGATGTCTATCTTTTAAGACTTCATTAAAGTATCTAGTCTGCTAATATTACCCTTTTCTCCTCCTCTTTTAATGTTTTTTTCAAATCCTTTCAGACTTATTTATTTTTGTATATAAACTTTTATTTCAAAGTTAATTTAGAATACAGAGGAGGCAAATGTGTTGAACTGGGAAACTATGCAGAGCTATTTTAGAATGGCTCCGAAGGGTTACCTGAGTTTGGCTAAAATTCATCTGGTTGTTCACAGATAGACAGACCTAACTGTAAATAGGTAAATTTCCATACAAGCTCCCCAGACCTTGCTAATTATTCTTCATGGATCAAGTAGGATTTAAGTGTTAAGGGCTTTGGATGACTCTAAATTGTTCCCTGAACCTCTTGGCAGATTCATGTGTATAGAAGAGCGTGATCACAAAACAAAGTAACTATAGCGATGTGCCTAACTAAGGAAGGCTATGATAAAAATTAAAGTTAAAGCATAATTTGAACTGGCTTAGAATTCACTTTGGGGCATTACATATTTTTATGTTAGTTGGGCCTGACCAACTCTACCTTGGATTTGCCAAGAAAATAATTGATGTAGTCATAGAGCCAAGAATGATAACATGCGAAGATCTGTGGAGGATTGGCAGGACCCCAGATCGCTGGGAAAAAGCCAGCGAAGTACCTATCTTTAAAAGGCAATAAAAAGTTGTTTGAGAATGAATGACCTTTTATGTAGAGAAAAAGCAGTGCACACTGATTACCTTAACCCAGATAAGTTTTAGATGGTCTTAGAAATGGCAATAATGAGTAGAGGAAAAATGTAGTCATGTATTACATCAACAGAACACGAAGTATCCAAATCTGAATAAAACTCTTTAATGCAAAATATGGGATTTTAATTTATTTTATTTATTATAACCATTTTATTGGGCCACATCTTGTTACGTATGTAGATAATTTAAGGCATCTGTGTTTTGGCCACATTTCTCCACTTTTGCCCTATATATGCTGTTAGTTAGATGCTCTAAATAAGAACAGAAGTGTAATATTAAATTGAAAGTGTTAATCATCATTATGTAGTTGTTAATTTCTTCCTTAATATGTATGAAGCATGTATATTAAAATTTTGTGTATAGAACAAACATGGTGGTAGCTGCCTTAGTCTAGAATTTAAAATTAAATTAAACCAAATAAACCAAAACAAGCACTGATATAAGGTATTCTAATTAAGAAGGAAAATAGACCCTGCAAATCTGAATTGGGGGAAAACAATTGGGGAATGACTGGGTGAAAGAATAACACCAGGAATCTCTGAGGGTCCCCAACTAGTAATTAATATATTCACTGATTCATAATTTGATGGGATCTTTCATATCTTCTGGCCTTTGTATCTAATGATCTATGGAATTTGTTTCTTTTCCTTCCTTATCTTGCAAATTCTCCACTCATCCTTCAAGTGTGAACTCTGGGAAACACTTATTGCCTCACATTTTGAATTAATTTCAGTCTTCTGTGTTCCTTGGGTGTTGTGTACATTCAGATACAACCAGTGTTTGTTGAGTGTCTTTTCCTACTGCACCATGAAGTAACAACTGCATCACAGGGGCACAACCTCCATCTGATTATCATTATTTACCCAACTGATGAATCTGAGGTCCTGAGAAGCTACATGAATTGCTCAAGGTCACACAACTAGCAAGCACAGATTTAAACTCTATAATTATTTGTTTACGGTTCTTTCTCCATCTGTAGACTCTAAACACTTCAAGGGCAGAGAAAGTATTTTTTTCACCCCTCAATCTTCGTAGCTAGTGAACTTGCATTAAAGGCAAGCTGAACTTCAGTGTAAATAATTTACTTGTCTCATCTCTTCAAAGGCGGCATCATTGAATAGGTTTTCATTATCATTTCCACCTGCATGCTGCAGTCAGACTTCAGTGTATGTAGACACATTATAAAGAGTGATGTTGGAAACATGGACCGTACAAACAGCTGAAGGAGCAAGGCATGCTTAAGGTAGAAGCCCCAAGCTGATGGCTTGATTCTAAAGCTGCCTATAATGTTGAGAAGTAACCAGTTCATCCTTTTACTAGATATTTACTTATGTTTAATGTGTATGAGGCACTTCATCCGTCATTATGGAGGTAATAAAGTATACAGACACAATCCCTGACTCAGACTTGCAAACCTTAGCACAAGACAGGATGTATGCGTTGCTGAGAGCAACAGTACAAGGTAAAGGTGTCGGTGCTACTGGAGCCATAAAACAATGTGCCGTGTGATGAGGGAAGAGTGCGTAAAGGACTAAGAAGTGAGTGCGGCCCTAGACAAGGCCTGATAGCTGGTAGGTGCTTGATGTTTGTTGAATGTTGAGTGGCGTTTTAAAGGCTGAAGTCCAGGAGAAAGTCTATTCCCTCCTTTATGTATTAATTCATGTAACATATTTCAATGCATATTATATACTAGACACTGTCTCTTAGGCACTGGTATATTGGCCATTTCCTTAGGTGCTGATCTTTCTTCAAATCTATTCACACTGTGTTAGATTCTTAAAAGAGTCAAAACACAGTTATGACCTTTGTGCTCTTTCATATGGTTCCAACACCACAGTAAACCACATAAGTGGGAAATGAAAACTCCAACAAAGGATTAGTTGTATGTTAAGAAATAAATTGACAATGAGTCCAAATAAGTTTTTTTATTGAGATAGAGTCTAGGTAGTAGTGTGGCAGTATCCGGGTAATTTTAAAAAGTCTTAAAAATCACATTGAGAGAATGAGAAATATATTACGAAGCACCCATCACGTAGCTCAGGATGACTGTGTGACAATCACAAGAATATCATTCATCAGCTCTAAGCATGGCCTGACTGGATGTGACCACAGAGAACTGGCTATGAGAAGGTCCCACTGTACCAGGGTGACTTTCACAAATACTTCCTATTCCAATATAGGACATCTGAGTGGCTCTGGAAGCAGAGGGAGAGAAAATCCCCATTGATTCTGAGGCTCTTACCAGGAGATCTTGTTAAAAATTGGCAAGAACCAAACCTTACATTTATGTAACCATTTTTACTAGTAAAGCTGTAGTCCCTAATGTTGAGCTGCAAATGAATAAAACTCTAAAGTAATTTCTATTTGCCATCAACATGTATAAAAGAGAGAAAGAGGGCCAGGGAGATGGCTCAGTGGTGTAAGCGCCTGCCTGGCAAGCGTGAGGTCCTGAGTTCAACTCCCGGAACCCAAATACGAAAAAAGGGCCAATGATATCGCTCAGCGGCACGGGCGCCTACTGGCGCATGAGGTCCTGAGGTCGACCCCCAGTACCCACAAAAAAATAAAATAAAATAAAATAAAATAAAATAAAATAAATAAAAGAGAGAAAGAGAGAGAGAGAGAGAGACAGGGACATACTTAGATACCTCAAAACAAGACTTATCTAACAAAATTATTTTGTAGAAAAAATTGTTTGCTTAGAGACTGAAAACCTGCCACATTTCATGTTAGCGTAATATGTCTTTAGAGTGACAAAATGCCTTGACAATTGACAAATGACTAACAAACAGAAAAATGTGTACTGAAACATTCATCTATGGAGAGTGTGAAAGGGGAGGGAGGGATAATGGGGACCAAGGATGAGATGTTCATCTTGCCTTTCAGAATAATTGTATTGCTTACGCTAAGGACCTCATTGAGGAAAAAATAACACTGAAAGGCAGGGTCCAATTGCCTGGATTTCTTTTTTACTTTTTCCTAGATCTACATGATAAATCTTCCAGTTTCTCTCTGTGTTCCTTGGCCATTTCTTCTCTCCTTTCACCAAGAGCTGGTTGTGAGAGCCACCCCAGCCCAGTCCCCCCATTCCCACCAGCACACCCAGGAGGCGACTCCTTTTTCCTTCTCCAGCATCCAGAAACAGAAGCTCATTGCTTATGCTGCAATTTCAATAACCTAACTGGCAGAACAGTTATTCAAATTTTAAGCTTCTGAATGCAGCAAGATCAACCTGGCCTATCCACATAAATAATTTTGACACGATAAGTATGCGAGAGTGATGATAACCGATAAGTGAAGCAATTACCTTGCTTTTTTGGATTATATTAAATGAAGATTCTGATAGAGTAATGAAAAGAGACAAAGCAGACAAAAAGTCGGCTGCAGAGCTTTTGGGCACTGTGTTATCTCTATTATACCATATTGAAATAGAGAAGCTATCACCAATCATGCATTTCTGTGTAACTTCTGGCTTCTAACAGTGAACAATGAATAAATTGTCACAAGACAGTAACTGATAAATTGGGATTGGCAGTGCTTTTTAAAAAGCATAAATAAACTTACTAGTCACTTTTTTCCTTTTCAAAGCAGTTTTTAGGGGGCTCCGGGGGTAGGTGTGTGGGCAGAATTTATTACAACTTATACCTCCTTTTATTCCCTACTTCTACCCCGACCCATTCTCTGCCATCCTCCTTTGTTTAGTACCAGTTTTAGAGAACAGAGACAGTGTTCTGGCTTTATCACTCAAATTTCACCAATCTGTGGCCCTTTTGATTTAGTATGTGTCTTGAGTGTCTGCAATTCAGATCATTAAATTAGTTTTAAAAGTTTGTGTTTGGTAAAGCTAGTCTTTGATAAAAGGGCAGATATAAAATATGGACAATTGGTTCCATGAGCTTTAAGTTCCAGCAGAATGAAATGCTTTAAACTCACAAATGCTCTGATAATGGCCCAGCCCTGCATTTGTATATTGTTTAGAAATAATATTCTCCTTGTCAGGGGAGGTAGCAGTATGCACTTCTGCTGTCACAGCCCCCCTAAAAGTACAAAGGGGCCCTGGGTATGAGTGCATGAAGTTTTCTCATTTGAATCATTCCTACTCAGTATCCTAGCAAAATCTGTTCACCCAGCAGGTTGGAAGATTCAGTGATGAGTTGTTGTTTATTTATGTTTTCTTTTTTAGATGGCCTGTGGTATAAGAAGGTAGAATTTAGGAGTGAATATGATTCTGCTCTTTCCAGAATCACAGCATGGACTGCCTGTAACATAACTGCCTAAGCTAGTTAGATTAACACACTACACTTCGTGGTGTAGAGGACAGTGCTTGCATGTGGAAGGGCAGGGTTCAGGTCTAGTGTTAACATTTGCTTATATTTTAAGTTATATTCAAGGGATCTGTGAAATGGGAGGAATAAGGTTGAAAGAAATGCATGTTGGTGAAGGAGTTTTAAATAATTAGGCGCCATGTAAAATGTTAGCATTGCTCTGATTGGTGGAGACCATATTGCAAGGTTCATCAGAAGGACCAGGCCCAAAGTTGCCTTTGGCTTTATCAAGATGGCTGAGTTGCAGGCCAGTCAGTTGTAATGGCAGTGTGGGCTGACTGTTCTATGAAACAGTGTGGGAATGAGCGTCATTATTAGTCTTCTGCTCCTACAAGCAGGATCATTTATCTCTTCTCTCATTAAAAACAAAAAGCAAACCATCCACATGGCCACTTTTCAAACTGAAAGGGCCAATAAAGTTAGTAAAAGCAAATCACATTTGATTAAATTATTATCATTATGGTGTTTAAAATAACATTTGTTCTGTTTGTCAAGCTCCAGTCTTACTGCATCTGTAAAGAATTTGCCTTTAAAGACCAGAAAAACAACAACATGAAAATGAAGCCCAGTGCCTACACCAGGCTGGATCCTTGCTTGCTTTGCGGGAATTCTTTACAACAGCCTGTGCTGCCAGAGCTCGAGTCTCCGTCCTCCTGTGGAATAAGTTAACAGCAGCGGTGCTGAGAAGATCCAGGGATGTGGGGGAGAGATGGAAGGAGGAGCAAGGGGAATGCTGATGCTGTCAACTCCAGTGCAGGATCTGGTTTTACATTTGCTTAGCAGTTGGTTTCTTTCTAGACCATACATAACGAGCTGATTTCATGTAACCATTTGTTACCTGTCCCAGGCTTTCAAAATGTATAGTTTCTTCCTTTTGCTAAAATAGAGAGGTTGTTGGTGTTGCTTGAAATAAACACAAAGGATATTTGTTAATTTTTATAGAACCACACTAGCCCTACCCCCCACTTTGAGAAGTCAGCAATCTTAAAATATAGCTTGTCTGTGATTGGCCATAACCGGAGATGTAAGAGATGCAAAGGTATGCGTCCCTCTGGCACAGTCCAAATTGTGATGCTTAGTCAAAAGCAGAATCCAGAAGGCCCCAGAGCATCCCCCCTACTCACACTGTCTTGGTCACCGCAGCATCTCTTTTAAAACTCCCTGTCACCCAACAACTAAAGCTTAATGACAGGCATGCCTGGGGTCTCTATGTGCTTATTCTGGTTGGTTGGTAGCTATAGCCTACTGATTGGTCATTATTTGAATATCATGCATATCTATTTAGTATTACAAAATCAAGTAGAAAGAATAAAGAGCCATGTTTTAGTCCATGGAACTTTTGTCTGTAGCCTTTAAAGGAAGACAAGAAAAGCCTAACAATTCAAGGAGGTGAACATGGCCCCATTGTATGCTTTTAATCAGTTTATTCTATGTGCGCTGCTCTGAGCTCCGTTGAGTATATTTAATAAGCATTAATAAGCTCACCTCTTCAGGTAGGTATTATACATGGAGAACACTCAAATCTTAAGATTTTAGCACACATTGACGAAGATCGTTGAATCAGCTAAATACCCTACAAAAATCTTACGGCGTTATACTTTTGACCACTAACCCTAAAAGTATGGAGTAGATCTATTTGGGTGTTTTACATTGTTATTATTTTTCTTTTTGTATTAAATCTAAAAGAATAGGGCTCGATCCTCTTCACACCATTTGGAAGATCATGTTTACAAAAACTACAAAAACTATACTGGGCTTGTACATGTCTCGGGACATAAATATGGTTTTCATAAAGCCCAGATCATATTCCAAAATAGCCCGTAAATCCAGTAACGGGTCTTATGAACTGTACCCTTTTTGAACACTTTAATTTGAAGAGGAAAACAAATGAGAGTTTCTCATGAGATCACTAGGGATCTACTGAGTGAGAATGTCTTGAAGATGGAGCTCGTGCACCCGAGCAGCTCAGCAGAGGCAGTGAGATTGCATCCCCTCCGCGTCCATCAACACTGGGACGCTGGGAACCGAAGGAGGTATGTACACTCTGCCAGCACAGAGAGTGGAAATACAAATATGTTCTTCCTCCAGCTTCCTCAAAAATTTATATTCCTTATCCTCAGTGTCTAACAGGGAGTGACCATTTAACGAATGTTTGTTAAAAACCGAATATTCTTGAAGATGAATTTTTAAAGTTGGTATTTCATACCTCGTGCTGGTACTTTTCATTCTCTATATGCCCTTCCTCTCATCCTTCATTATTTATCAAGCAGATATGTGTTGTGTACTTCCCGTAATCCAGGAACCAGGTAAGATACTAGCATAAGGTCCGGAACAACATGTGGGTGAAATGTTGCCACCTTTAGGAAGCTTTCCCTCAGTCCCTTGAGCAGAAGTTACTGCATATTTAGGTCCCGTATGCTTTCCTCTGTAATGATGTTTATTATACTGCACTTTATTAGCTGTGTCTGGTTCCTTCTCTTACTCTAAATTACAATTTTCCTAAACATGATTGGGCTACATTCTCTCTGAATCCTCACAGGTGCATATAGCAGTCCATCAGAACACTGTTTATGATGTAACTGATCGCATCCTCCCTGCAGCCATGGCCTATCCCACATGACTGCAGCTCCTTGCAGTTAGAAGAATCTCACTTCCTCACTCTTAGAAGCTGGGCTGGCCTTAGGACTTATTCTGACCAATACAACACGGCAAAAGTGACATTGCCAGTTTTAAGCTTCAAGAAGGAACAAGTCTGGTCTATCACAGTCAATCATGCCAGTCTCATAGCTTGGCCACCTTTGTCTCCCCAGCTCACAGATAGCCAAGCACCACAGATGTAAGTAAGGCTATCCTAAGCCATTAGCCCTCAGCCAGCTCAAATAAACGCGCATGCCCTGCTAGGATTTGCTGAGCCCGGTCCACATCAGCCAACTATCTAACTGATCTGTAAACTCATAAGCAATAATACATACTTCTTTTGGGAGCCACTGAATTTTGGTGTGATTTGTTATGTGACAGTAGCTAACTGATTTACAATGACTTTTACAAATTCATTTTTATTTTTTTCCTTCTACCTAAATAGACAAACAAAAGGTTTGTATAATGCTGACAAGAAAGCTATCATTTTGTTGTATGGTAAAACATGGTCTATTTTTTGCCCTTCTTTAGGTTATCTACTTGGTAAAGATCATGAACTCATTGAATACTAGATCTTCAAAGATCCTTTGGTCACCTACAAATACCCTCACATTTCTTGAAAACAAGAAATTTGCTGTAATTTACACACGGTCACCTAGCCAGTAATGATGTGCAAACTCAACTTCAGTTTATTGGAGAGCCATAAGGACTTCTTCACAGCTACGTACATTTCTTACCTCTCAACTAAGCTTACTAAAGTCTTTCATTTATCTTGTTTTTTTAAGGTACAGTTGGCACAAAATATTCATAAACATAGTCAAACTTAATGAGGAATGCTATAAGCATCCAAGGACAAGGTTATCTAATTGCTCCAATTACTAAAGAAATGCAGCATGTATATTTTCTTCTGCCCCATTTATAATGTTTTTGGACCCTTACTTCAGGGTATATTGATGCCAAGAGTTCCCCAACAGATACGTGTAAATGCACGCCCCCTCATCTTAAAGCTTAAAAGTCTTAGAAAACACCAATCCTTCAACAGGCGGAATGATTATACAATGCTGACTTGGACAGTATGATCACTCCTAAGGCTGGTTTGTTAGAGGGATTTCATTTGCTAGATCTTGTGATTCATGGATGATCAAAACCAAACAGAACTCAAGCCAGGTTGCTCTTTAAGAAACATTATTTTTTAGCCAGAAAGCGAGTACCTTCATCTGAAAAATATATGCTGGGGCCTCACACTGTGGTGTTTGGTTTAGTAGACGATAATGTAAGTCTTTTCTAGGCATGTAAGAGAGCTATGGACTGGAGGCTGGGACAAAAGAGCTGAGAGATATAGTTGAAACATTTGAATGTTGATAGATTGTTTTCCCAATGCAAGTCAGTAGCCAAGAAACTGATACGTATCCTAGTCTAAATTCAGTATTATCAACAACTATGAAGGAAAGGCATTTGGTATTGATCTCTTAATCAGAAACCAAACTGAACTTTATTGCACAACGAAGTAAAATTAACTATTTTGCTATTACTATAATTATCTTCCTCACATTTATTTTGACAGTGTCATTTGGTAGAAAACTATCTCCTTCAATTGTCTCTTTCTTATTATGAATTACAAATTCATACAATTTTGATAAACAATTTTATTCTTTCCTTTACACTTGCTTTGAGGTTTTTACAACATGATTTTTTTTCAGAGAAATACTTTGGTGACTTAAAAGTAAAGAAATGAGAAAAAAGATCAACTATGTGGAGAGACATCAAGCCTTGGAACTGCCTGCCAATCACAGGCATCATTCTCTTTTCATTTCACACTGAGGGTTTTCCAGAATCCTGGAATCCTGTGAGCAAAACTTGAGAAGTCATTGTGATTGGTTAAGGAGTTCCAATCCCAGGATTACTGCAAATGTAACTTTTGGCTTAGGCCTAGGTTATTCTTGATGTGCCATCCTGCTTGAGACCTCCTCTTAAGGAAAAGGAAGAACATTCTGAGATCACTACGAATAGTTCATGCCAAGAATGAAGGTCCTTGCTTTGTCCTCTAGGAAAATTTTCATCAGAAACTTCAGACCTTCCTGACTTTACCAGTGTTCTTGTCTTGGGCTTTACAAATCACCTCAGACATCTCCCTTTTCTGGTTTCTTCAGGTGCCAAAATGCTTGGATAAGAGAAAGAGACTTGAACTCAGTCAGGATTAAAAGAAAGATATTATAAAATTTTTAGCATCTGGATAGACAAAACTTTGCTGAAGAATTGGCTGTCAGCAGCACTTTCCCAGAGCACAAGTGCTTCACCTTAATAAGCCTCCCTCTGAAATGGCCTTGTTCCACCAACCTGTGAGAGGGAGAGGAACAGTGAATGCCAAGTTCAACATTGTGGAATTATAATGAAATTCATGCGTTCAATCATCCCTCAGATAGTTATTAGGCACCTACTATGTGCCAGGCATGCTGGTAAGTTTTGGCAAGATGCACATTTTGCCTTCACATGGTCTGAGAACAGTAAAGTACCTCAGAGGCAGGCATGTAAACAGAATATTGTAAGAACATTGGTAGGAACATATTTAAAAGCTCTTATTTTGTGCCTTTTGGTAAAACTAGTTTCTAGGTCTTACTTAGTACTCCTCAGAAGATTAAGATACCCTGCTTAGGAAATTTATAGATTGGAGAGATTGCTAATAAAAAGACAAAGAGCTAAGCCAGAGGTTAACACATGTTGCCGTAAAGAATGCAGAAGGCATGCTTCACCCACGTTGGGGAGTAGGGCCAGGGAGGAAGGAGTTGGAAAGTCTTGCTGGAACACTAGGACAGACACTAGTCACGGCTGCCAGTCTCATATCCCGGCAAGCCAGTGGGGGATTTCGGCGGACTGCCAGGCTTGTTCACACCGGCAAGTCAGTGAACTCATCTGCTCTAGTGGAGATGTAATGTGGTTTGTGCTGTGTTTTGTGGTTAGTTTCATTTATGTTATTATTACTGATGGTATCTGTTATGGATGCCCAAGTGAAAACTTTTGCTTCCTCTCTAGTGGCTCAAGGCAAAGGGGAGTTTTACAAATAAACAGATACATTTTAAATTGCCCAACACAGAATGTGAGGAGGCCTGTTCCTTGATGAACACATTGGCATTTTCCTCTGGAAAGTTCTTGTTTTCTGAAGAATGGCTTTCTTGTTGCTCCTGAGTAGCTCTAAAATATTTTACAATGCTACATAAAAGATTGAAAAGGTTGGTAATTTTCACAGGTAAAATGAGACTTTAAAATTTCCTTGGACTTTTTAGGGATTTTTCTTGCACATTTTGCACATTTTATACATTTTACATTTAATGCACTTACAAAGGCTGTTCTGGCTTATCTATGAGTAACTAGACTCTACCTTGGCTCAGACATTCCCAAATCCATCTATTTTAAGAATTTTAAAGTACCTCTTATCATTTCAGAATTCAGATTCAAAGTCAGAGAAAGGAAGAGATATTCATTCTTGGCCTCAGTCCCATTCTGAACAATATGAGTTGATATGGAAGCTTGGAGAATGAATTCAGGATGTGTGTAGATTTTATTTTAAAACAACTTACATTTACTTACATCCTCTTTTTCACGAACTAGCAAATAGTAGTTTTGCAGCAATCTTTCCGAACCAAGGACACATCAATGGTGAAAGGAACACTCTCTTAGCTTTTCCTGGGTCTCTTTTAATAAAAATAAAACCATATCTTATTTGTTTGTAGGAAGATTAAGATACTCTTTAAAGTAACACTCTTGTATAGGAAGAAATTCAGCCAAAAAAAAAAAAAATGGGGCCATTTATCTCTAGTTCTTGAAACTTAGGTGCTCAGGTAGGGAAGGTGGGGCACCATATCCAGCCCTGTTTCCAGCACACAGTACAGCTGCCTTGGGCAGACTGAGGCTTCCAGTCTCCTTCATCCTTGTGAAAAATTTAACAGGAATTCTTTAGATTACTGACTTTTCTTGGTGTTTTGGGGCTTTCCTGTTTATAGAAATAACAAAAATGTCTCCACAGTGAGACTATAAAGTCCACATATATGTTACTTTTTAGACTACCTTGCTCCATTGCCAAAGCGCTTGTCTCCTCTACATAATAAGATGCACCTCCAGCATCACACTTCACTCCGATATTATCCTGAGAACTTGTATTAAGGTCAGTCCTACCTACGAGGAAGTGGAGAGGAAGGTTTCACTGTCACGTCTCCCTGGGTGGGTTTTGCGGCTGTTCACAGTCTGTGGTTGGCATTTCCTGGCAAAGCTGCCCATGCTAACAGCCTAATAATTTCTTTCATTTTCTTGCTTTTCTATTTCATTCTGGCTCTTCCTGAAGGGCTCTCGCTTTCAATAAAGTTGTTTTCTAGTGAGATGTGAGAAAGTGTCCTTTTGTTTTCACTGTTGTTTGTTTGTTTGTTTGTTTTTACCATCACCATGGGGCCATGGCAAACTATCATTTTTAAACATCATTTGTTTTGTCCTATATGCATTTGAGCCTGACAATGGGTTAATAACACTCGAACAGACCATATTAAAATAGCATCCTGTATGATCATCAACAATTATTGAGTAAAAGAAGTACACAAATAAACTCCTTCCAAGAAACCAACACTGAAGATATTAGTTAAAATGTTAAAGTATATTAGCCAATTACATAAAATCCTTTTATATTGCCTTGCTTCATTTCAAACATGGCATGGGCTATTTTGTCTGTGAACTCAAGTGGAACAAAAAGCTACAGAATGCAATTTGTGTCAGGAGCTGGACTACAGAAGGACAACTAATTCTAATTAGTACGAATTCCCCATAGGCCAGAGGGAGGCCAAGTACAGGAACCAACTGCCTAATGCTGTCTCTATCTTGCAACAGGTGGGCCAAGGCCTTCTAAAGGTTGTCATGGCAATAGCTAATGGTAGACCTTTAGCCAGACACCAGTAATTAATTGCAGGCATGTCCAGCCTTTGAATGTGATATCTTTTAATACATTTCTGAAATAAAAGAATACTGGCTCTTCTAATTGGTTAAAATTAAAACAGCAGAAGGCTTTGCCAAGAACTACTGCAACATAATGCAAGTCTGATTTAAGCCTCTTAAACTTGGATTCTTTGCCTATCACTACATGAAGGAGTAAAGGGAAAGGTATTTACTTCTGATAACACTAATATTCTGCCCACTGTGGACTCAAGAGCAAAATATTTATGCAATGCACTTAGACCATGCTTGAGGCCTGTAAGAAACATACCTGTAAAATTCTGACAAATGATCAGAAATGTTTATGTGATTTCCCAGGCCTGAGTGTTTACTGCCTATAGGGCAGCTATCATTCAGTTAGCAGTCATCTTCTGTGATAGCCATGCTTGAGGGGTGGCCTCCTCAGTGCCATGTGGTTTGGGGATGTGGTCAAGAAGTGGGTGATGGCCGGTGAGACGGCTCAGCGGCTTAAGCGCCTGCCTAGCAAGCGCGAAGGCCCGAGTTCGACTCCCGGAACCCACATACGAAAAAGGGGCCGGTGATATCGCTCAGCAGCACGGGTGCCTGTTGGTGCGCGAGGTCCTGAGGTCATCCCCCCGGTACCCACAAAAAAAAGAAGTGGGTGATGTTGGAGGTGTTCATAGAGTGAGGGGACTGAAAGAAGACAGCTGTTCTATGTGCTTCCCAGTAATTAAAGTACCCGAAAATGGAGTAGAAAGAGGTAATCATCTCTTCCCTTTGGATTCGACATTGCATTATTGCATGTTCTGGCATTATAAAATAAAAAGAACAACTATGCTAAGAATAATAGCTAACATGTATTGAGTCTTACCACATGCTGGGCATTTTGCTAAGTACTTTGCATGCATTACCTTATTTGATTCTCTTCAAAGCATTAGGAAGGAGGTATGATTATTATTTCAGTTTTAAGGATTAGGAGACTCTGACTTAGAGAAGTTGACTTACCCATTGTCTTCCATACAGTAAGGGAAAGAATCAGGACTTAAAACCAGGCCTGATCCCAAGTCATGAGCTATAACAAAAGCAAAATCATTGAAACAGTGAGTTAAATTGTGTTTATTTAATGTAGAAAACAATCAAACCTTCTTTTAGATTATTCAATCCAAAGTACATTATGAAATCTTTAACTTTTAGTTCTGAGCCCTGAACCTGAGTTCCTGAACTATGGCCCTGTTTACTGAAATGATTCTTTCAATAGACTGCTTTTTGTTGAACATATGGGAAATGCAATTATTCTTTTCTCTTGTCCTAATGGTAAAAAAGTAAATAAATAAGGAAGGTATTGTTCTCTTCCTTACTATATCAGCCAAAGGCGCATTTGAAATCTTCTGGCCACTTCTCCTTTTTGCTTGATGTTTTTAAAAAAATAATGTTTTAGTGTAACAAAGTCAGATCCAATCCATCCTAAGAAATGGATTTTTTTAAAATGTGAAGTTCTAAGCAAAATGATGCTGAATTATATATTGATGTGGATTAACTTGTTTTGTCTATAGTGCAGCTTTTCCTGAGTGAACAATTTCCTTTTGGCTTCATTGGATGAGAAAAATATACATGCAGGTAATTTTTGTACATATTTCAGTTCTTTAGGTGAGCACATAATTTGGAAATATTTACTTTTGCTATTCTCCAAGTACAAGTGACTAGAAAGTATAGGAGGAAAAGCAAAGCTAATGCATCGTCAGCAATTCACTTCCCCAAGAAAATGTCTTAGCCCAGTTCTTTGACCATCTTAAGGTGATATGCTAAGTGGGCGGCGGACTTCCACACTGTGTAATGACACGTCCCTACTGGGTTAGACATGTGTTCATACTTGCTAATTTTATACCTACGATGTGTTCAAAGTATCTACTCTGTACTGCTGCTGTGAGAATCAAATAAAGACATTGCCTAAAATACACAATTTTTAATTTATTGTTACACATGGAAATTTCTAAGCTATGGGCTCCAAAAGGAGAAAGACTTTAGAGTGACATTGCTCTAACACTGTTCCTTTATCAGCTAGCACTGCTCGGTAAATAAGGCAGCCATTGGATCCTCGATGGATTTACTTTTACCAAACAATCGGATTGAAAATACTCCAGAGAGTTGTGGCCTCCCCCATCCTGTTACTAGAATCATTTTATTAATAAAATGCTTTTAACCTGACCTCCCAAGATTTTTTGACTTTTATTGCTTGGGTGGCACTAGAGGCTAAAACGGGGCTCCTTTTAATAACACATTTGCATAAGTTGATCTGAAAGATCCCCATGTGATTACGTGACTCTGGGGTTGGCCTGTCATAGCAGAAAAGCCTGAGGTACTCGTCCCAAAGAGATCAAAACCCAAGAATTAACTAGTCTTCATAAAAACGAGAACATCTCTAGGAGCAGTAAAACAAATGATTATCATTTCTTTTTGGCGTTGGACTATGCCAAGCTAGAGAAAAACAGAGCTCTCAAACGTTGACAATCTGGTATATTGAAGTATGACCATTATTTTTTATTTTCCACATTTTTGGTCCAAAGACAGTTCTGAGTAATTGATTCCCATAATGAGCTATGGTTCGTTAGTCAATTTAATTTATAATTGAATTGGATGGATGTAACTCTGTGTAAAATTGTCTCTGAAGAATCTGTTTTGTTCGTCTGTTCAACTTCTGACAGGGATGGAAGAAAATCTAAATTATTCCCTCCTGCAAGGGGGAAAAATTCAGAGTCTCAGTCTCCCTGGTGAAATTAAGAGGAAAAATATTTTTAATAGTTGCCATGCAAAAATATTATGACTTTACTAAAATTTATACAAGCATGTCAGTTAACACGTTCATGGCAAGGATGGTAAATTCAGGAATCTGAGTAAATGTCTGAGGCAAAGACCTTTTCAGAGTACCAGGAAGGATTTCTCATTATTAGAGTGAACACCAGGTTTCTCTGCATTTATTTTTATCAGTTATTGACAAAGATTGTCTTCTTTCTACATAAATATGCCCCGAAAACAATAGCTCTAATTCTCCAGGTGTGTTTGCAATCATGGCAACTTGTATTTTCTATACATTTTCAATAATGGTATAATTTGTGGAACATGGTATTAAAATAACCATATAACATTTTTAATTTTTTTTTAAGTTTTGTACGACTGTCAGGAAATTTTTAACTTTAATTGTTAACAACAGTCTTGTCGTTTCGCTCAAAGATTTTTCTCTTATTCCCAAAGCCCTTCACATTTAAAACTTTTACAACCGTCTTAGCACACACTCAAAACAAAGCCATAATTATGTAAAAAGAAATGTTTTACAGTTAATGCCATCTAAGACACTTACCAAGTGCCAAAATGCATAGGATTTTGGTAAAAGGCAATCTGTTCTTTGAGGATAATGCATGCAAACTACGCTCGTGCAAAACCTGAGGCAGGAATAGTATACCGTCTTAGATCACACCTATGGAGCTGACTTTGATACTATGCCCAGAAGTGGGTTACAGGCTGTGATTTGAATGAAGTTTAATCATTTTTAGAAGCGAAGGGCCTTTAGGGTACTCTTTTTCCATAAGACTTATTATATCTAAGAAAGACAGAGGTGTAGGCTTTATTCTTCCTTGTTAACAATGGTAATACAGTAATGATCTCTAATGATGGACTGTTGTATGAAATAGACTTACCGGTAAGAAAAGCTAGATGAAAACAGCTGTCATTTCACATCGTCAAACCCTGGTCCTCGTGGACAAAGAGATCATGAATTCACGTCCCAGAATCTGATGGATAAGGCATTATATCACGGTTATGTCCACTGCCATTTCTATGGGCTTTAATCTAATCCCTTGCAAATGTTAAAATATATATTTTTTAGTTGGTTATAATGATCTGAATAAATGAGTTTGAATTAAGGTGGGTCAGGATGTAAAGTTCAAATGTTACAGTTCTCAAGAGACAAATCTCCTGCAGTTTCTCTCTGCTCACATACACCAGGCTACTCTCTTTCCCTGGACCTTTGCGGGGTTTTAACCAGTACTTTTTTTTTTCCTTTAACTTCTGATACAGACAGAAAAAAGATATTTCATTTGGAAAAATACTCCCCAAATGAGGCAGGCTTGACTTTAGCTCTGTGATTCTAAACAAAGCAGGAATTAGCCTTATTTGGTGAACCAAAACGCCAGAGATCACTTAAATTCATAATTGCTACATTCTTCCTGAAGAATTTTTAGTAGGACTCATCTTTTATGTAAGTCAGCTATGTAAAATGGATTGAAAGTTGAATCTAACGAAATATTCAAACCCACATCAATCATTCATACATAATGCACAGTTCAATGAGGGCCCACGCCCGAGCCCCCATAAGCAGCATCGCAGTAAGTTATGCTCTGTGCAAGCAAAATCAGCTGTGATCAATCACTTAGTAACCAGCCTCAGTTGCATTTTTACATTAGTCCTTCAACTCTTTTGAGTATACTTTGAAAAGTATTGTTTTTATCTAAAGTAGTAGATCAATACTTGTGATCAATAAACATTCATTTCCAACTAAAAAGGACAATGGTGAGTGAATTCATTGAAACACTTTCATAGCCAAGAATGTAGGGTTGAAGAGGAGATCATTAATACGTCAAATTTTAGGACAGGGGGTCTTAAAAATCTCTTTGAGGACAACTCTCAAAGAATGCTCCTGTTCTTCAAGATAACTGTTCCATTTCTAGGATTTCCAGTAAAATCATCAAAAGCTTGTGTATTGATAGATCTTGCAGCTTCAGTCCAATGAAATGTAAAAGCATTATTTATTGATGGTATTGGCCTTCGTGAAATTTTGTGACATATTTTGGTATAAAAAAAATTATACAGTGTGTGAAAACCTTACAGTGGCAATGATGAACATTGCAGTGGTAGATACAGGGTTCTGTTCATGGGCCCAGGCTGTCCTCCAGATGTGAGGTGTTCAAGGGGGCCAGCTTACTTACTGGCCTTGGTGTTAGGAGAAAGAAGGAAGACTGAGACACTGGTGACATGAGTCAATCTTTTATAACTATTTACTAGCTTGTACACTAACTTTTTAAACCAATTCCTCCAGGATAAGATCATGGCTTATATTTCACTGTATTCAGGAATTGCTAGTCTGTATTTTTAGTGACAAAGATATATGGTGCTATCATCAGTTAACATTTCAATTTACAAGACTCAGACCATAATTTAATCATGGATAACAATGAATGTACTAGTCCTTTAAAATTATTTTGACTATTTTTGGTTATGACTTATGGTCATATCGAATTATATCGTCCTTATTTTAGTAATGTGGCTATGGGATCACTCAAGCTAGGAATAGTAGATGTGCCAACTCGTGCTTACATTATCGGTATGATCTCCGATCTGTATAGCTTTTGCAATCTATAGGAATTTCAATCTGTAGTTTTGCAGCAATTTTAGGACATAAGGTGTCTACCTTGTGAAGCTAGGATAACTAAAATTATGTAAGTTTGTTTTCTCTGTGTAGGTACCCTGCTGTAACTGTGTTGTGTGTGCTCGTACTCCCCACCCTCAAAATCTAAAGTTTATGGCCCCATTCAAAGCCGTCTGTTATATGCATCAGGGTGGGCATGAGTGTGAATCCATACAGAATTTATGGTTTATTTTTACATAATTTTTACTATAAATGAATATTATAATACTTCTTTCTGCATAACAAAGGATCATCCTGTACAGCCCATTTTGGAGACCATTGTGTTAGACTACAGGGAAAACATCTGACTGTCCTCTGAGAGAATTCTGCCTGATGTGAACACTGTAGAGATTGAACTCTGGTGGGTGAGATTCTATTACAGACAAAGAGTATCCCTCTACTTCCTTGTCCTTTCAGCAATACGTCAGGATACAAATTTATTTATCCATTCACTAATTCTATAAATATTTACTGAGAACAATCTGTAAGCTTTAGCATTCAATATCTCTGTCCATATAAAATTTATGGTCTGAATAAGAGTATGAAGGCAGGAAATTATACTTCGTGATAATAAGGGCCCTGATGGCAGCAAGCACAGGTGCTCTGGGGACAAAGGAGAGACAGCTCATCAGCAGGTGTCAGGCCAGGGGAAACTCTTCAGAGGAGGTGATGTAGGAGTTGAGACCTTCAAAATAAATAGCATCAGTCCCAAGAAAAGAGAGAGCAAAGCGCCCCTGAAGAACTGAAGGGAGTCCTTGATGGCCGAGCATGTGGCATATAACACAGTGGGAAATTAAACTGAAAATGTAAAGAGAGACTTAGATGAAGCAAGGTTTCATGTGTTCTGTTAAGGTTTGGACTTACTCTGAAAGTGATGGGAAGTCACTGAAGCCATTGTAATATGGTACAGATAGGATTAGATAAAGTCCAGTACAGAGTGTTTATGATAAGGCCTGACACACACTGAGCAATCAGTCTGTGTATACTCTGATCAACATTATTAGCAGTACCAATATCACTATCAAATTTTTATCACTGTTGTTACCAGACTAGATTTGTAGAATGATCCTTCTGGTTGCAGTTTGGAGAATATATTGAAGGAACCAAGACATTTTATCTGGTCTAAACTATTTAGTTCTACACTTTCTTTTTTAAAGATTAATTTATGTATTTTGAAATTTATCTATCTATTTATTATTGAAATGGCCTAAGTGAGAAGAAGCCAGAGGGGACCTTGGGGGAAGCATTCGGAGTGATAAGAGTTGAAGAAGTTTTACTGACTTCGTTGTAGCTTTCATTGCAGAGAACCACACATTTCATACGGAAAGCACTTCACACTGAGCCAGTTAGGTACTCATACTTAATAAATACCTGCTAACTGATGTAGTTTTTCTTTTAACTTGAGGGAAATTCTCACTCTTGAATGATTTAATTTTCTAGCACAAATGACTTACTTTTATCCTATATAAAAATATCTGTTTTTTCCCTTCTCTTTTGAGGTGTGTGTGTGTGTGTGTGTGTGTTTGTGTGTGTGTTAAGTTTATATAATTTGTAAGCTTATATAATTGTGTGATCAGTTCTTTTGACTTACCTTCTTGGAGCCATAAATAACAATTACTTTCCCTTTTAAAATTGTACTGAGCAGTACTAGAATATTGTTGCACTGGCTTCACAAGTTATATCCACTAAGATAAATTCTTCACTGAGCAATAAGGATCAAACATTTCTTTAGAATATGTAAATATTCACTGTGGTATCATTAATGGTGTTGCTGATGATTATGAAGATAATTTCTCTGTGTCAGCAACATCTGTGTAGAAAGATTCAGAGAGATTGCTTTCCTTTGATGTCCTCAGGTCGCCATTTTGTGAACAGGAAGCAGCCCCAGACTTTCCTGTTGTGTGCCAGAGTCAGTTCAGAAAGTGTCCAGATGAATATTGATGTAGACTGTCACGTACCTAGTGAGGAGGATGGGCTACAGAAGTCACCTCAGAAATAGTCAGGGGAATTGACCAAAAGTAACATTTTAAAAGGAACAGTGGGCCAGTGAGATGGCTCAGCGGCATAAGCGCCTGCCTGGCAAGCGCGAGGGCCCGAGTTCGACTCCCGGATCCCACATACGAAAAAAGGGCCGGTGATATCGCTCAGCGGCATAGGTGCCTGCTGGCGTGCAAGGTCCTGAGGTCAACCCCTGGTACCCAGAAAAAAAATAAAAAGAAAAAAAATAAAAAGAACAGGCACTGACAGTTAAGGGAATAAAGCACTAAATGCAGTCAAAACCTAGCTGTGTTTTAGGCATTTCATCATACAAGGAAACAGGCAGCTTATTCCCATTTTTGGATGCACTATTACCTGCTGTGCTGAAATTAAACATGGCATGAAACAGGTATTTAAAATGCCCATCAGAAAAAAGATTAAAAACAGTAAATCTCAGGCCCATGAGGCCTAGACAAAATATGGCAAGCAGCCTATCCTGCATCAGACTTCCTACTTATGAAGACAGCAAACTTCAGCTGGGGCAGGCAAAGACCAAGCATAAATATTGCCAGGGAATCTTTTATTCTATTTTTCTTTTGGGTGTGAAGGCTGCTGACACCTCACTCCTTTTCTCCTTTAAGATTTTTTCCTGGTGGAAATAACTGAATTCCCAGGTACAAGAGTGTAGAGAATATACTCAAAGATGTAATGTGCAAGTGAGAAAAGCAGCTCTCCACATGATGGGGGGGCCCACATGGCAGGTCTGAAGGACCTCTCTCTCTACGGGGCAGGTCATCTGCTCCTGTCCAAGTGTGAGGTTATGGACTCCAGCACCTTTACAGACTTACTTGTAATGAGAGATGATTGTCCTCCAAATAAATAGCTAAAAAAAAAAAAAAAAAAATCCAAAAAACAAAAAAATGATTTGTGATTCTGTTTAACAAATCTGAAAATGCATGAGAAAGACAAACATAATTTAAAGTTGGCATTAGAAAATATATAATTTGGAAGAGATGATTTTTTGTATGTGCACATTGTCAAGTTATAGCTTATCTTTGACTTTTATGTGTGCTTTCCCTTTCAGGTGCATTTTCATCCAATACTGTTCCAGATTTATATAGGTAATATAACCTAGAGAATGATGTACAGTATGCAATACTGGTATTGTTGGTACTATCCATTTACAATAATAAAAAGTTAAAAAGACTAAATGTAATGATAATAGTAAACAAAAAATTCAATGCTTTTCTAGCTTTTCATTTCTAATGTTTTATTCCCTAGCATTTTCTCTAGTGGATATCAAGTGGCTACTTTAAAATCTATTCGTTTTTACCTTCTCTTCCATTTTTCCCTCTCTTCTTATTGTATTCCTCTAGGTTTATAACTCCTTAAACATTTCCTTTTGTTTTCACACTTATGAGAAGCTTTAAAAATATTATTTTTTATTTTTAAATATTCAAGTGCTCGTATTTTCTTTGCCATTTCCTTTAGTACTTTTCTCTACATTTGCAATGTTTTCAGAGCCCCACTTCCGTCCCCACCCTTCCTCCCTGCCTCTCATGTTGTTCCCCTTCCCTCAGATTCTACTGCTTTAACTGTTAATTTTCTTTATCTTCACCCTTCATTATGCCTTCTCCTCTCTACTTTTTCATCACTTTTCTCCCCTCTCCCTTTATCCTTCTTTCTATCAGTTTATCTCTACTTTTTCCTTGTCTGTTTCTTTTTCTCAAAATGTGCCCCATTTTAGATATTAACCTGGAAATGCTAAGGTGTAACTTGTGTTTTTCTTTGACTACTGAGAACAGAAGAAAAGAACAAGGTGTAATAATTCATGAAAATAATCTTATATCAGCAACAGTGTATTTTGCAGTATTAGAGCAAAGCTTAATATTGAGTTGATCAGTACCTTCTGGAAATGGATGAATAACTAGGACACATATCTTCCAGGAACTCTTAGCTTGTAAACAAGAAGTCATTTTATCTCAATCCATAAATATTCAAGAATGCTATAAGAATCCACTAACTGCTGTGATTTCATCCAATTCACTTACATTTGCAGAATATCGTGCTATGTGATTTGCAGGTTTTCTGCCTAGGCTGCTGATGGCCTACTGGCCTTCAGATATTAAAGGCATGTTAGAGAGGGTGGTTGTATGTTGGAGCTGTGAAAGTGGCTCAGATCCGAAAAGAATACTTGATTTCAACCCTGGAGTCCAAAATAAGTCCCCACATGAGACATTAGCAGAGGAATTGAGCAAATTTCTTTATTTAGGAGACAGAAATAAGAACAATCAAGAAGATAATTTCATTGGTTAAATTTTAGAATTAAAATGAAGAAGTAGTAAGGGGGCATAGAGTTTGCTTAATCATGGGCAGATTACTTGATTTTTTTTGTCATTTTATTTCAATGTGGGTTGGTAGATCTGCTATCATGACCTTCTCAAACTTGTCTTGGAGAGAAAGGATTGGGAAGTGTGTCGTTTCACACAGGGCGTGTTGTTGTTGTGCATGTGTATGACGTTAACTTTAGATTCACTGTGGCTTCTGACACCTTTGGTTTCCGAACCCTTAGTAAAGAGCGAATCTCCCGGTGAACGCTTTCAGGGCAGGTGCCTGGTTCGCTCCCTAGTGTATAGTGTGGTTTCTGCCGCCTTCCACGTCTGCTCACTCAGGTCTCCTGAATTACCTCTCATTGCACGAGCTTACTTCCTGCTTGGCTATGGCTCTACTCTGCACCCTATGATTTACAAATTTCAGGATCCAGAATCAGAAGTAGCAGTTCCCACCTGGGATATGCCATTTTTCTGACACAGAGAAAAGAATGAGAGAGAGAAATACGAAAAAAAAAAAAAAAAAAAAAAAAAAAAAAAAAAACTCCTGAAGGCCCTTAAAGCTTTTAGTCAGAATAAGTAAACCAACATATGCTCTGATTTCATTGGCCATGGTAAGTCACATGACCAAACCTAAACCTAGGTAGGCAGAGTTCACTCTTCCAAAGGAGCTGTTTGTAGACACATGGCCTCAGATTGGATGTAGAATATTCTTACAGGGAAAGGGAGAAAATTACTGGAAGCAGCGTGATTTTCATTCATAATAAATGCTACTGAATCTAATTAAAATCAGAAGCAGTTAAAAGACTAGAGTATTCTATTGAGAATGTGTAGACAGTGAGAGGTTTAAGAACTCTTTTTTCTTTTGTTTACCTTCCTAGCAAGATCCTCCATTTGTAAGAAGAATTGAATAACATTATCTGATTGAGTACTTAGTACTAATTCAGTGGACATATATGTCATCCTGAAATGGTCAAAGAACAAAGATATGACACAGGAAGAGACTGTAGACTTTTTTTTTTTTTTTTCTCTTAAGAACCAGAGAAAGCTTTTTGGTGGAGTTCTTCAAACCAGAAATTTCTGTACTCCAAATCCAGAGAAAACTTTGGAATCCCCTTCACTACAACAACCTTGGAGGGAAGAAAACATGGTCTGTTAGATTGTCTACCTGAGGAACACATACCAGCTTTTCACAGAAAGCCGTGGCAGTTCATCAAAATATATCATCAGAGATACACGTGGTCGAAAAGGACTCAAGGCCTAAAAGTTTAAACTTTCTCTGACTTCCCTGACAAGAGCACTTTGTAGCCCAAGATCCTGTTTCTCAGCTCGTAGCACAGTTCGCCCCTGTGTCTTACACTGGTCTTTCTCCTCCAGCAGACTCCAGGAGGGCTGGTGCCCTGACCCAGGGTGAGCACTCAGAATTTGTTCAGTGAGTCAGTAAAAGTTGAGCAGTTGCTGACACAGATGCTGAGAATTCTCTACAATTAGCAGATCAGACTTGATACAAGGAAATGACCAATCTGGTCTAGATTCCTCTAGGTTGTAGACTACATGTCTGCAGTGAGTGCATGGTATTACTGCATGTATGACACTACTGCAGGTGTGACACTGTGTCACAGAAACCCAGAGGTGAGCTACCAGGAAGGGATAGGTTTTTCTCTGTTTCTACGTGCAAAATATGGATCTAAGTGCAAAACATTCAACATGGATCTGAGATGGACAAAAAGAAGTCTGTATTTTCATCAGTTAAATATGTATACTTTCAGCCTGTTGTCTATGGCCATATCTATATTTATATATACTCTCTGTGTTTCACTGTACAGCATATACATTTCCTTTCAAAATTATTTCCCTATTTATTTATTGTTTTAAAAAATAAAAATTTAGGAAATTATTTCCAGTCTGGCTAAGGAGTTCTAAAGCGGATGGAGCTGAAATGGCTTTCATCATGTGCCTAAGAGGTCAGAGAGGAAAGAACACTATGTAAATAACATCCCTCTCAGAGTCTACCTGAGCACAACATGAGCCCTTTGGGTGGTCTCCACCTATACAAACACCTCACACCCAATAAATGCTCAATAAATATTTGCTGAATTGAACAAGAAAGTTAGAGCCAGGAAGTGGTGATAGAACAGAAAGGTTAACTCACATCCAGCCCAGAAATCTAGACTGCACCAGCTGAATATGTCTGAACAACTCATTAAAAACCAGGGGAAATGCAAGAGAGCATTTCTTCCCTACCCCATTACTCTGTGGGAAATATAAATGAAATAGATCATTTACATAACGGCATAATGTGCCTAGATATAACAGATTATTTGCATAACTGCATAATGCCACTAATCAGAGAAAAAGCCTTAAATATTTCTGGGATATGAACATACAGAATTATGTAAGGTATGCACATCAACCAATCATCAGCACCTTCTCTTTTTTGTAACTTGTATTCTAATAAGAAGAAATAGATCCGCAGACGTCAGTGAGCCACCCCAGCACCATGAGCTGAAGCCAGGCGTGCTTTCGAGATGCAAGACTGCAGGGTGTGAGCTCAGTTTCTCCAAAGCAACGTTTGTCGCTGCACCCTAAGCAGCTCCTCGCAACCTGTACTCATTATAACACAGAGCAAGGCCTTGTGTAAATAATTTTAAGGTGAGTAATGAGGAGGGAAAGACGAGTCTGTTGTCTTAGGTATCAGTGCTTTCCCTTTCTTGTTAATAATGATTGTACTTTGTGGCACTGGCAGGATAAGGGAAGAAGAAACAAAAAGACAACACAGTTTAGTGAGATTCAATCTTTTTCTTTCATAATCAGAGTAGCCACACTGTTATATATATATTTGCCTTAATGCAAAAGTTCTTTAGCAGGTACAACTCTACTGAGTTCATTATATTTTTTAATGTATTTCAGATCTTGATTTCCCAGTACAAACTAGAGTAACAAATACATAATTATTCTCATAAATAACTTGGCACCTTATATTTCAAACAAGTTTTCCCACAAGGCACAAGTGCCCTATATTAAATTCCTTTAAGTGTAAGTTGATTAAGGTAAAAATTAGTTGTTATTACCTTATGGACATTTTAGTTTTAGCCGCAATTCAAAGCCGGGCCTATCGCAAGTAGATTTGTTGCCGCCCAGAGGTATAATCATCAGGAAAATTAATAATCATGTTCAGTATGACTATAAATCATTGTGGTTAGGCAATTAATTTCTGTAGAAAAATGAAAGATCTATATGTGTTATTACAGTGCAAACTACATGTTGTGAAAACCCAGATCCAACACAGTCAAATCGCGAATGCAGGGTTTCTCATTTCAGAGCGTGATAATACGAGGTCATCAGAGCCAGGGAAGCTGACGGTTGTGAATAAATAACGTGGTAATTTTTAGCAGTTTATGAATGTAGCTTTTAGTGCAATACAGTATTCAGGATCTCTAAACCAGATGCAGTGGCAATAGTTGCTAATTTTCAGTAAAGACAGAGAAAGCCCCTAGAAGAAGATGAACATGGGGATGTTTGAATGATACAACTTCATGGCTGGGCAAATATCTCAACAGCTATAGTACAAGACATGTTGCTTACAAAATGAGACTTCTATTTTCTGGTCGGTCTGTTCAGCATGCAAAGTCAGGTTGGGGAAACAAAGATCCCTAATAAAAATAGTAACATCTGTTCATTTGTGAATACTAATAATAGTGTAATGGACGATCTCCTAGGCACTTATTTTCTCATTTAGTTCCCATGGAATAAAGTCTGTATGATTATCTATATTAATAGATGAGAAAATAAATTCAGAATGGTTAAACAATTTCTTAAAAGTCAAAAGGCCGAGAGATGGTATCATAGAGTTGTAATTCCAATCATAGTTGAGTGCCAAATTGTATGGCTTTCTTCTTTAATCTCTTCCTCTGCTTTTTCCTTTCCCTTCCCCTTTTTCTTTCTTTATTCCTCCCTTATGTTTCTTTAGTGTCATTTTCTTTTTCAGATTTTTTTTTTTTACCACAATCTTTATGCTTTCCCTTGTTTGTGGGTCAAGTCTCCTGCGACGTCGCCAAGCATTTCTTAGGCAATCAAGGGCCCTTAGGCTTGAAACCCTTTGTACAAGCATGGCGTTGGGGGATGTGACAATTTACAGAGCAGTTTATTTCTCTTTTTAGTTTTAGGGATTCTCTCTTTTCCAAGTCTGCCTCAATATCTATGTTTTTGTCCTTTGTATTCAGCTTTATTAGTTTCTACTCTAAGAAGCCATTCATTATGTCATGACTGTTTGTGTACTGCATTTCCTAAAGCAGGCTCTGTCCTAATTTATGGTTTAAAAAAACTACACCAATAAAAGTGAAGAGAAAAAAAAAGAAACAGTCAGAAAGGAAGAAAGGACAGGAAAGAAGAAGAAAGAAAGAGAAAAGAAGGGAAACATTTTGCAGAATGACTCTTCACATTAAAAAGTGTTGTCTCATTTCAAAGGATTCACCATAGGTTCCTTTAAATAGCTAACTAATTTTAAACACTGAGTGTTGTTTGATTTGTGCAACTTTTCAGGAAATCAGTCATGGCATAAAATGAGCCACCTCTATTATTAGTTCAGCAATACCTCACTTTATAGAATACAATTTATGGTTAATAATGCGTTTACCTCCCTAACTCATTCGGCTCTCAGAAAAGCTGCATGGGGTAGGTAGAGAAAAGGTCTTATTTCTGTTTTTCACTTGAAGAAGGAACGTAGCCCTGAGGGATTAAGGGACTTGATTAAGCCACAAGGAGAGAAGAGGTAGGATGGGACTGCAAACCCAGTTCCTCTGCTGTCATAGCTGTGCCTCTTTCAATTATAAGCATAAACTCCTTCTTTGAGGTTATTTTTCACTTAGGCTAAAACTTAACCCAGGTTTTGTGCTGTTTGAGATGGTGCATACCTATAATCCCAGCTACTCAAGAGGCTGAGGCAGGAAGACCACAAGTTTGAGGCCTGCCTCTGAAACTTAGTGAGACCCTATCTCAAAATAAAGTAAAAAGGTTGGGAATGTAGCTCAGTGGCAAAGTTTTTGCTTAGCATGCACAAGGGCCTATATTCAATCCCAATACCACACACACAAAGCAAAACAAAAAACGTAAAAATGAATCCAGCTTCTGCTCCCATATTTCTGATGAATTTGCTCTGGTTAATGGGATGAGAATTCTTCCAATTATTTAGTCCAATACACACTGTCCAATCTTTACCTCATCTGATATCTATGCAGCTTTAAGACCCTAGACTATACTCTTTGCTTGAAATTACCGTTTTGTTTCTAGAGACTTCTTTCTCCTACATCTAAGATTGGCATGTCTGCCTTTGACCCATTTTTATTTAAGTATACTCCCCGTACAATTTTTTTTTCTTCCCAGAGAGTCAACTAGTGCTCGTCTGCTGCTGACGAACGTACAGGTAAGTACTTTCATACCTGTGCTCCGGTCTTCTTCCTTTAGTGCCATGTCTATAATTTCACTTGTTATATGGACATATTCATCGGAACACCGTACAGGGAGGTCAAACTGAATTAGATCCCAAGCTAGGCTTGTCATCTTCTCCACCAAAATTTTTTCCATTTGCCTCCTTCCTTAGTTAACAGTGTCACCATCCAACAGCCCTCAGCTAGAAGAAATCAAACTTCAGCAGAGGTGGTTCACCAATTTCTATTGGGTCTACTTTTTAAGTATACCTTGTGTCTGTCCCTTCCTCTATCCTACTGAGTTCCTGCAGGCCAGGTCTTCATCATCTGTGCCTGCATTACTGCAATAGCCATTTAGCCAGTTACCCTACAATATAAGCCCTTCGACAAAATGAAAGAAGCTGCAGATTATGCCCCAGTCTCCAAGCACTAGCTACATTTTGGTTTTCTACACTCAGTCAAAAAAGCATACCTAACTTTCTATCTTACATCCTCCCTTCTCTTGGACAAATCATGCTTTTCTTCAAGAATCGAATATAACACCTCTAATCCTTTCTATGACATCCTATTCCTGTCTACTTAATTGTCTATCTTTATTTAAATGTTACTGTATTCCAAAGTGATTCCTTATGCAGTTAACACCTGCTTCCTTTGGACTCGTACAATGCTTTGAAGTGTCTTTATTTATACTGTCATCCCTGTATTGTATTATTTATATTTCTTTTATAAGATTGTCCTTGAGAGTAAAGACTATGGTTTTATTTACTATGAGATTCCAATATGCATACATTTCCTGGGACATAGTACTTAGGGAAGACATATTTAATGAATAAATGAGTTTAAAAAAAGGCATCTAAAGTGCCTGAAAATCCAGTTTGAGGCCAACTCACTGCATTCTAAAGCTTTAGAATCCAAGGAGTGAAATGGAATTATTTTGGGGAGATTGTAAAAGCTTCAAGAAAGTGATTCTTCTAATTTTTAAGTACAAGTGTATGGATAATTAAATCATTCTTTAATGTTCATTCATTAGCTGAAAGTCAAAATAGCCCAATAAGGTTAAAACACCTAGAGAAGAAAAGCAACAAATGGAGGGTATGGATTTTAACAGACTGCAGAGGCATACCTACTCTCACATATTAGAAACAATCTGTCAGCCATAAATCACTGTACAAATATTCATGACTTATCATTACCATGGTTAGACATCATCACCCAGTAAGAGACACAGTCATCTAAATTCAGAAAAAACTATCACATATTTGCAACAAGAGTGGGACAATATTAAATAAAACAAATTTTATTTCCACTTTTCCTGGCTTCTCTAGTGTACTTTTCCATCACTATTTTTCATTTTACATTTCCTCTAAGACAAAATGTACATGCTTTAGAATTCACATATCTTATATGAATTGACATATATACACACACATGCAGCAAGCATACTTACCAAGAAGAACAGCTTCCACAGAAGTTTCCTCTCTGCTTTCTATCAACCAATTTCCGTAGGTAACATTGTTCCAATTTCTAATGATATAGATTAGTTTCCTCTGCTTTTGAACTTTATATAAATGGAAATGTACACTCTACATTCATTTGTGTGTGGCTCATGACAACATAATGGCTATGAGATATGCCTATAGAGTGTGCGTATCAAAAGTTTGTTTCTTTTAATTTCTTAGTAATATTATAGCATATGAACATACCACAATTGTTTATCCATTCTCCTATTTAATGACGTTTAAGTTTTTACAGTTTTTGGTTATTATGAGTAAAGCAGCCATACACATTCATGTACAAGTCTTCCTGCATACATCTGCTTTCATTTCTGTTCAGTAAATCTCTAGGAATGGGATTACAGGGTAGGTGTATTTTTAACTTTATAAGAACCCCCAAATATTTCCCCAACATTGTGCCATTTTATATTCTCAGCACTAATATATAAGGATTCCAGTTATACCACATTCTTGCCAATTTAGTATTGCCAGTCTTTTTAATTTTAGTCATTATGCCATTGTGGTAGCTATAAAGGAATATCTCATTGAGGTTTAATTTGTAATTCCTCAGTGGCTGGTGATGTTGAACACTGTTTCATGTGCTTATTGAGTTGGTGTGTGCTCAAGTCTTTTTCCCATTGTTTTTAAATGAATGATTTGTCTTTTTTATTAAATTGTAGCAGTTCTTTGCCGGACACACACACACACACACACACACACACACACACACACTGTAGGGAAAGAAAAGAATATTGAGAGAATCTTTTTCATAGTGTTTTTTGATGGGTAGATGTTTTTATTTTGAATCAAGTTCAAATTATTATTTTTTCTTTTATAATTAGTGCTTTTTGTGTCCCCTAAAGGGTTAGGGATAAATTATCTTCAGGGTATATGATAGTCATGATAAAATACACCTACATTTTCTTCAAGCAAATTTATAGCCTTAGCTTTCATGGTTACTTATATGATTACTCTCAAGTTACTATTTGTGTATAGTATGAGGTAGTGGTCAATGTTCATTTTATTTTTTCATATGGATACTCAGATGTTTCAGCACCAGTTTTTTAAAAGACTTCCCCATTCTCATTGAATTGCTTTGGTATCTTCGTCATATGTCATTTGACGAGGTACATGTGTGGAGTCTGCATTTGGGCTGACTATCCTGTCACATTGACCTATTTGTCAATTCTTTCATCATTACCATACTGTTTTGATTATTGTAGTTTTAGAGAAATCTTTAAGTAGTAGATAAGTGGATGCTTTATTTGCCTTTTCAAGCCTGTTTTGTTTCTCCTAGGTTCTATCCTCATATACATTTTAGAATCAGCTTGTGGATATCTAGAAGAAGGTCCTTTTCTTATCAATAAGAACAGATTGGATTATGATTTCATTGAATCTCTGGGTCAGCTTGGGGAGGATTGACATTCTAGAACTGTTAATATTCAGTATAATAATATTGATAGTGTTGATAATATTGAAATTACAATCCAAAACTATATTATATCCCTTAATTCATTTAGGTATTCTTTCATTTTCTTCAGCAATATTTTGTAATTTGCAGTATTTTGTGTGGTCTTCAATTTATTACTAATTATATAAGTTTCAATGCTATTTTAAATATAACTTAAAAATTGTTTTTCTGGCTCTTTGCTTCTAGTATATATAAATCTAGTTAAATTTTATTTGTCCGTATTATTAAAGAACAGTTCTGAAGACAGGACTTGGTTGTGAAAATTTGACTTAGAAGAACTTTACGATGTTTGACAGGTGGGAAAAAAGGCTACTGGATTCTATGGTGATCTCTTTAAAGTCAGGTTGAATTAGTCTCTCAGTTTTTAACATTACAAAGTCCAGACATAGGGAATGCAGTCCACTTTCTGCTAGGTGAAGAGGGCATTTTTCACTCCCCCTAGAGCAGCTAGTGTCATCTCTGACATTTACTTTCAGGAGTCTCCCATCTGAGATTCTGTTGCTGATCAACTCAGGACAAAAAGAAGGCTGTATTTTCATCAGTCACACATCTGTCCACAAGGGAAGCCATCCAGTCCTGTGGTCCAGCTCTTTAACCAAAGAGGCCATTGTGGTGCTACATGTTTTTGTGACATATTCCAGTTTTAAGCATTAGAAAGCACACTGCATGCCATCATTTAAAACTTTTCTACTTTGTTTCTCTCCTAAAGTTTCTAGGAAGTCAGTGTATACAACTACGTTTTAATTTTTGATATGAAGCAAGTGCATATGGGGTAACCAATGACCTAAAACAAGGAGGAAATTCTTAAAAAAAAAAAACACCCTACAACTATTTATGGAAAATTTAGCTCTGTGTTTATGATATTGCTGATATCTTCACCTTGGGCAACTTTTGAATTCATTTATAGAAGAAAACATTGTTTAGAGGTTGTGTCTGCTTCAGAGATACTTGGACCTTCAAAATCCTTCTTTCTTTTGGAATATAAACTTCTGGGTAAGGAAGTGAAATTGTCTATCCCAAACAAGTTAGAATTTTTTGTGACATTCTTCTCTAGAATATACTTCCACAGGCACTTACACTGTAAAGGAAGTCCAAAGTTATGAGCAATCAGGGCTTTTCTGGGAGATACTGAACAGAAACACTGAAAATTTGCTCCTTGAAATTCTCATCCTTTTGACACAAGGCCAACTTCTGTATTTAGGTGAACTCACATTATATCATCAAACAAAGTGTCCAACAAAATACTCAAGTTTTCCACAGTATATTTGTATGATGTGATTCTTAAGGTCATAAAATGACTGCATGAATACACCACAGAGAATTTATTGCAGTCTTCTGTAAGTAGTATTCAGTAATTCACTTTTCATTCTCAGAGTTTGTATTGCCACTAGATCTATAAGAAAAGAATTGTGATAGGTTATACGTTCAGTCTGGTGATGTTTATTTAGTTTCTTTTTAGTTTATCCTCTGGAGAAGCTTTGGACTTGCAAGACAGGGGACACAAATCTACCAGTAAATATTTAGGCAAATTAGTTTTAAAAACTATAGAGTTGAACTGTTGCTACTGTACTTTCTAAATATCCATTCTAATTTGTCAATACAGCATAGGCTAGTTGGAGGATACTTTGAGATCCCTCCGTTGAGAGTTTTACCTATGTAAAATGTCTTTAAGGTCAGAAGTTAATATGCATAGTTCCAAAAGGCCTTTGACCTCCTAGGGTAATAATACAACTTTATGGTCTAAGTTAAGAATTCTCCTGGTTATTAAGACTGAAGAATGTACCTTGAACCTAAAGAAAACCTGTCCCAAGCGTGAGAAATGTGGCTACTGTTCATATCCCAGCAGCAGAGCTGCCACAGGGAAGGCAGAAGATAAAAGTAAGAAAAAGAAAACAAAAAGACTTCCAACAGACAATTCACACATGTCACAAGAATCCACCCTCCTGTGTCTGAAGTCACACATATGTCTCTTTATTTCTATATTTAGGATTATCTTTGAAATATCTTTGATTGTGGAAACTATAGAGACATCTATTCAAATGGGCATTTGCAAATGATGTTTTTGTTTGCAGTGTACATGATTTCAAATCATCCAGATAACATGAGCCCTCGTTTAGTCCACTAATTTATGTGATAATAGAATTGTCAGATTAAAGCCTAATTTGTTGACCAAATTTCCTTGTAAATGTAATTAGATACACAAGGCATGAGGCAGCCATACGGCAGCTCTAGCTGAGTTAAAACTATCTACACATCTTAAAACTTTTACTCCTTTTCATTTGAATCGTCCATATCTTTATTTAAATGTGCACTTCTTTTCCAACAACAATAGAATTATTTTCATATTGCTATGAGCACCCTTAAAAGATAATGTCACACCCACATAGCTTTTATCAAGGTTTTATGAAGAATGTCTCATGTCCAGTACAGATGGAAGAAACCCACAGCGACATTTGCAGAACTAGATATATACGTATATCGCACATTAATGAAGGTGTCATTAACTGTTGTAGTGCACACACTTCCCCTATCTCAGTGTTTCATCATAAAATGCATTTATTTCTCTCCTAGATGAAGTCCAAATTGAGTGCTCATGTTAAGTGGGATGGCTTTCTTCCAAGTTGGGGTTCAGGGATTCAGACTCCGTCCATTTTGTGGTTCTTACCATCCGCAATTTGTGATTGGTGGGGGCACCATGCTTTCTCGAGTCAATCTGGTGAAGATGGAAAAACGTCATGGATAGCAGGTAGGGGCTTCTATGGGCCTGGCTGGGAGCTGGCACTCATCACGTCTGTTTTCCTTGGAGGGGAATCAAATGGGCACAAGTAAGAGCAAGGGAGGATGGGAAAAGTCATCTAGCTTTTTGTCCAGGAGAACAGCTACATACACCCTTTTCACTAAACATAGCTATGTTATCTCTATACTGTGTCAAATTAAATAATGTAACCGGACCTCTTTAATGAAAAACATTACTAGAAAAACTGAAGGTGGACATTTCTCTATTTGTTGGTCACACTCAGATTTCAGAGATGAGCATATTTAGCTATTTTCTGACTGAGAAGTAAGGTTCCTTAAAGCAGTGGTGTAGTATGTTTGAAAATGTCATGGACCCATATTCATAAACTCTGATTTGCCTATCTCCCACTCCTATTAACTGCTTGAGTGACCTTGGGCAAGTCACTCTGTGGGTTTCATTTTTTTTTCTTATTGGTAAAACTAGAAAATTGATTTAGACAACTGCTATGTTTTCATCCAAGTAAGATTCTGTGGTTCACTGACTTTGTTTTGTCTCCCTGTCTTTGTGATGTCTGTAATTAGAAGAATGCTAAATGAGTATTTACTGTATTACTGGCACTCCATAATAGAACTGGTATTTTTTTTTCTTTAAACTTATAGGGTTTTGTGTTTGATAAACACTTTTGTCTTTTTCTTCCCTTTCTATACCAAGGCTTTTAAAGATTTACTCTCTTTCTATAGTTTTTCACTGTCTTTTTTTTGTGGAACAAAAGTTAACACGAATACTGCTTTCACAGATATCTACTCATTACATCATTACAATCTTAGGTTTGCAGGATAAACTGGGTAATGAAACTCACTGACTGTCATCCATGAGGACAGTGAGTGAGGAATTGAACTTGGGTCTTTTCAATTCCCAGCTGTCAAATTGCCTCTAGACAATAGATGGGATATTATTTAACATTAAAATGTTTCCCAAGGGTCCTTGCTCTCTCTCTTTTCGAAAACATCATAGAAAACAGATTTTCACAGCTTTTCCCTTTTTTCCTAATTTCTTCTCTCTCCATAAGTATAAATATGCATGTGTGTATGTATTTTTAAAATAATCTACATGCTTTCCAATTTCCATTTTCATTGAGTATGTTTTATTTTTTTCGGTCCTGATATTTTAAACAGGGAAACGGTTAAGATTTTCTTTTGTCAACTTGATTTTTCCACATCTTTTTTATCCTGCTCGACCCAAGGCCTATGTTCTCCTGTTAATAAATTTACATAGGAGAAGATCTGGAAATTTTTCCATGGAGTGGCACAAGGCGGCAAGTATGCTAGCGTGCTTCTTCTTGATCTCTTGGCTTAAAGCATTTTCCTTTTTGCTAATTTGAAAAAACAAAACAATACAACATAAAGACTTAAGGATCCTGTTTCCTTTTGCAGAAGTAAGCATTGTAATAAGAGGCCAGGGCCTTGTCCTTCACAATTCTCCAAGAACAGATATTTCTTTAATTCCCCTTGGGCTCAGAGGAATGTGGACCTGACCATTATCTGATTCCAAGTTAGCTGTTTTCATCTGAGAACTTGAAAACATTTTACCAACACAGATTCATTCCCATCACACTTATTAGAAGTAATATTGACCCTATTTTGCTGATGAAAAAACTGGGGCACTGAGAATGTGACAAATTCGGAGTACGTGGTGGAGCAGGGATCTGGAGAGCCGGGTTCTTTCTCAAACAACTGTGTGAAATGCCTCCAAGGCTATGAATGGACGCAGGTTTTATTTTATTTTATTTTATTTTATTTTATTTTATTTTATTTTATATTTTACTTTATTTGTTTTATTTTTAAGACACAGAGAGACTGCAGAAGAGACAGAGGGATGAAAAAATTTAATAAGAAGTCTTACTTAGCAGTTGAATGATGCTTATTGTTAGGACTTGGAAATATCTCTCACCTGGAACAATCCGAGATGCTGAAAAGCTTTGAAACTGTTAACAAACAACAAAATAGGAAATGAAAAATATTCATAGGAATTTTTAAAAATAGAAACATCTTGGTCTAAATGCTAAATGTGAAAATGATGCCGTCGTGGGTTCTCTGAAATATATGTCTTCATTACTGATTCTCTCCAGTGAAAATATATTTAGATGCTTTCAACTCGACACATTCTCTGTGCATCTATCTCTCCATCAATATATTTCTAGGGTGATCTTTGTCATTTGATCATTTCATTTGGACAACGTAGGCTTGTGTATTAAACAAAATCCAAAATATGCCAAGTGTGATGATCTGTTTCAGTTTTGAAGACATCAGCTTAGATAAGCTTTTCAACAATAAGACATTAATAATCCTCTGTGCATGATATGAAGCAACTTTAATGATTGATTAATAGCTCTTTGATGCAAACAGCAATAACAATGAATGTACATGTTCGTCGTTGTGTAGGCAGATAGAAAGATCGTGATGCAAATAAAAATTACCCTGTAATTAATAAACAAGCACATACAAAAGTTAAATGTGCCTCCAGCACTAAAGCCAGCCACAATATGAAGTTTGTAAGTATTTTTAATTCTACTGAGAGAGCAATCGCTCATGAGATAAGTAAGACGAAAGGGTGACTTTGTTGGCAAAAGATATACTTTTAAAATCCTGCCTAATAAAATGATGAAAATAAGCAGATTTTCATAGATTCTAGGCTGAAAAAATATTATTCTGGGTTTAACAATGCATTTCACCCATAAGAAATATTATACCTTCCTTCTCTTAGTTTTCTTTTCATGCAAGCAGCTAAGTTAAAGTTCTGAGTGTGTCTCCTGCAACCTATCTGTAGTCTTTTATTGTGGGAACAGTGAGAGGAAGAGATAGTTTAGGCCTGGATGAACATGGGAATTGTGATGTGGTGAGGCCCAAACAAGTGCTGGGGACCAGTAAGAATTTAAGAATGTTTATGGGATTTCTCAAATCCACCAGGAAGGAAAAGGATACAGAACACAGCTGTTGGAACGATGTATAGAATTGTAAACCTTTTAGTAATTGTGTCATTGCCAAATTTTATTTTCTCTTTGATTTACTCTGTAAAGTTCTACACAGTCCAGAGGAACTCAGTACATAACAATGATAAAAATGATGGAGATTACACATTGGCAGTGGGTTGCATTGTGGCTTTGGTAAAGCAGTGTTTCTCAAAGTGTGGTCCCTGGGCCCCACACAGAATTACTGAATCAGCAACTTGGGGTATAGGGCTCAGAAATTCTCATTTTTACAAATCTTCCAGTTGATTCCAGCCAAGCAGAACTCATGGGATAACTTGACCTATAGGAGAATCACATTGAATAGGACCTTTTTCAGAGAGTTCAAGTCTGGGATAAAGGTTCCATATTTGTGGATACAAGCAGGGTTGAAGGACCAGGTACATTAGCTCTCAAAGGTCTTTAAATCAAACACAAGTGTGCACAGATTATCCCACCTTGAGAGTCTTGAGAGTCTGCCTCAGTGTACCCTCTGGGATTAAGTGGCACTGGGCTAGAAGCGGTCCTAGGCAGCTTCTCAGAGGATCCCTTGGAAGGACAGCACACAGGATCCACAGCAACGTTTTTCTTGTTAAGGCAGCAGTGCAAATCCCTCAACATGAATTCCTCTCAGTGTCCTTTTTAGCTTCTTCTGAAATGAGAATTAAAAACACAAATTAGTTTCCTTTATGTCACACTACGCTCCCTGGGGTAAGTGTGGCTTACACGGGAAGGTTTAATGAGGCAGATCTTACACATAGTTTGAAGACCACCAACCCTTCACATATTAGATATCAAATTCAGTGTGAAATCTGTTTTGTAGAAATAGAGTTTGTGGTACAAATTTAAAATTACCCTAAAATTCATCCGTTATATATTGCATCTACGTGTCTACCGGTGTTTGCTCAGTGTTGTCGTTGTCACTGGTGCAGAGAGACCCAGGGAACAGTGGACACTATGATGGCACCTGGGTGCTGAGGACAGCGGTGTGGGACAGCATCTGGATCTCTTTGTGCCAGGTATCGATTGGCCTGTGCATGGAAGGCCCAGTGATGCCTCTCTGGAAGAGGACACCGTGGCAAGGCATGGAAGGCACTGGGGAACCAGGGTGGTGGTGATTTACCAGTGGATGTGACCATTTATTGCCCATGTGCTTTGTGGCAGCTCTAACTCTACGGAAAGAAAATAGGCACTGCTTTTAAAAACTACTGTGGGATAAGGTGATTCTCTCAATATTGACATGTTAACTCCAGAGGCCTCTGTGCAGTGTCTCTTGAGTGGGTCTGAGTGTGACTTGGATGATGACATTTTTGGCAAACTGAGTTTTCTCTTACCATAGCAGTGGTCACACTGCACTGCAATGATCCGTTTGCCTTCAGCCCTCCGGTCACAGACTGGTATGGTTGGTGCCTGCCCTGATCAGAACTGGGTTGCTCAGCAGGAAGTGAGCAGCGGGCCAGTCAGCAAACCTTCATCCTTATTTACAGCCCCTGCCCATGTTTAGGTTACCCCATGATTAGGTTACCACTTGAGCTCCGCCTCCTGTAGATCAGTGACATTAGATTCTCGTAGAAGCAGGAACCCTACTGTGAACTGCACATGCGAGGAATTTAGGTTACAAACTCCTTATGAGAATCGAATGTAATAATCATAGCAATGAAGTGCCCAACATACATAATGCTCTTGAATCATACTGAAGCCATCCTCCCACCCCCAACCCCATCCTTTTCCACAAAACCAGTGTTTAGTCCTAGAAAAGATGGGAAGCCACTGCTCTACATGACTAAAAACTCCCAGAGCACAAGGGCTGGCTTGCCCTTCTGTTTTCCCTCCCTCTTCCCTTTTACTGTCCTAGCATCTACAATGTCTGGTACAGGTCAGTAACCAATAAACAGTTTTGAATGAATGAATAAACAGTTGCAGGCTGACTACATTTGATCACTAAAAGTTGATGGGCAAATGTCAGACAGGATGCCTCTAGTTTGTCACAAGACAGGCTCGATCTAGGTTTTACATCAAACCACAAAGTAAAGGACACACATACCTTGTGGTCTTTGGGAGACAAAACCTAATTACACAAACCTAGAGGAGAATTAATTCCGCAGGAGCTGAGGCCAGACATGGTCTCTTGTTTGGGTTATAAGGACACTTCAGAAAGGGTGAGGTTCATCTGAGACAGAACATGAACTTGGGGGAGGCGGTAGAGTGAAAATAAGGAGAAAAACCCATCTCTCTTCTCCTAAGGCAGCAGTTCGTGGGAAAGCTGGCTCTGGGTGAGGAATAGTTTGGTGGAGTCACAAAGAAGCTCAAAGAAAAACATCCTTGAGCCCAAGACAGGCTAAACTAGTGGTGGCAAACCTATGGCGTGCGTGCCGAAGAGGGCTGCTTGTTATGGAAATCTCTAAAAGGTTTGCCATCACCAGTCAAGGAACAGACAGAATTTAGAGCACAGACTCTCTAAAAGGATGCTTTAGTTACAGTTAGATATTGCCTTTGTGTGTACTATGAGGTATGATAAAAAATTTGGTGATTGTTTAAATTTTAAAAATTTATTACAGGAAGACAGATTGATATTTGCCCTGGTGCATAATGTGGATGAGGTCACATCATAATTTTTTTTTAAAGCCTATCTTTCTATTGGATGTCACTTGGCAGCAGCATTTACCTTTTTTTTTTATCACAACTTATAAAGACATTCACGAAAGAGGACTTCCAGAACTGCTTCAGAAAGTGGCAAGAACAATGGGATAAGTATGGTATGTTCAAAGCGAGGGAGAATATTTTGAGAGGAAGTTAATGGCAATGTGTCTTACTGTAATAATTTTTAAAAGTTTAAACACACCTGTGTTTTTTGATCAGCCCTTGTGCCGCTTGTTAGTCTTCTACTTATATGACGCTGGTCCTCTTAGCAATCATCCTGTTTGTGAGACATTATGTTGGAGCACAAAGGAGCAAACCAAGAGAGAAGTTTTCATCAACACTGTGTAGAAATGACTGGAATATCTTAGACAATTATTGAGCGTTTTTTGAAAGGATCTATAAATCATGCCTAAGATCATGTCTTTTGGAAAGAGCCCAAGAATCTTTGGGTGGGATACTGTTTGATACCTGTCAGAGGCCCTCAATGCCTGGCATGACTAAGCCAGAGAAAACAACACTAAAGCAAAGGATTTTTGATGAGTACAAGGAAGCACGCCTTTACTATTAGCTGATAAAACATGGATGGACACTGAGAGAGCTGGTGCCCATCAGCTGTGAATATTGTAAAGAGAAAAGATGCCTTTGATTCTGAAGCTGTTTTTTATCTTCCCAGGCTGGAGGCAAGAGGTAGGCATATTCCACCCGGAGTCTAGACAGTTTCTCAAGACCTCTCCCATCACCCTCACTCTGTGATTCATTCACAAGGGCTTGTTGTCCCTTGTCTCCTGCTTACATCTCTGGGGCTTTTTCTGCCTTCCTTTTCAATTCTGCTGTGTCTATGACCTTCACGGTTCTTTCTAATTGCTAACCCTTTAAAGAAAGGATCCATGGATTTCTTCCTCTTTGGCAGCTGTTTTGGGAAAAGATGGCGGCTGGACTAGCTGTGCCCTGACACCAGCCAGCACAGAGGGAGCTTATGAAACACACTTCAAAGTACTTGCTCAGCTTGGGCTGGAGGGCAATCCTGGCTCGGCTTTGGCAGGTACAGCCCAGAGGGGCTGGCAGCTCAGGAGGCAACCTGAGCTTACCAGCCAGGGAGTGGCTGGGGCCACACCCAAGGTGGTAGCCTCCCCAGAAGGGGCCACCTACCAGATTAGAAAATCAAGTCTATGTGTCCACCCAGCAGAGGCACGAAGAGCTGCTTCCATTGTTTGTAAGCAGCCGAGCAATGGGAATCATAGGATGCCTTCAGCAACCAGAGAGTCTGCTTTTCAGTGTTCTTCACTCTCCATTTGTGTCCCTGGGCTCTTGCTATCACTCTCCACTCTTAAGAATCTGAGGCTATCCTGCTTCTGTGGGCACATGAGGCCATTTTCCTCCCCATTGCTTTGACTTTTCCACTGCCACTCCTGTGTCCTGACCACTTCCAGGCATTGCTCATGTCTTCCTTCACTTTCCCACTCTAACCTTTTTCCAATCTGGCTTCTGATTGCAGCACAAGAATCTCTAGTAGTTTTCTGTTTCCCATTTCAAAATATTACCAGGATTAAATGAGAGAATGTGGGTAAAACTTTTTTTTAATGAAATACAAAATGCTATATATTTAGAAGACTTCTTATGCTATAATCAGTTTGAATTAATGATTGAGGATAAAATAATGTTCTCAGATACCTTGCACATTTGCACTGAGTGAGAACATCATTTAAAAAGCTTGGTTCTGTTCAGTGAAAGGTTACTAGTGTTTATCACACAAAGTGTGATTGAAAAATAGAGTGAATGTTGAAATTTTTAAATATGTATTACAATAAAAGTCACATTATCCCTAATTCACCTCAAAATACTCCCCCTCACTTTGAACACACTTATTCTCTCATTCCTGCCACTTTTAGAAGCAGTTCTGCAAGTCCTCATTCATGAGTGTCTTTATGAGGTGTGATCAAAAATACAGTGAATGCTGCTGCCAGTGACATCCAACAGAGATTGACTTATAAAAACATTACAGTGTGCCCTCATCCATCTTATTTACCAGATCTGGTATATGTGACTCCTGGCTTTTCTCTAAAGTCAAAATGACTGTGAAAGGTGGACATTTCAAATCAATTCGGGACATCAAGGCAGCCTTGACACTGAAAGACACTGAAAGAGGACTTCCAGAACTGCTTCTGACAGTGGCAAGAATGATGGGATAAGTGTGTTTGAAGCAGGGAAGACAATTTTGAGGGAGATTAGTGGCAATGTATCTTTTTTTTTGTGGGTACTGGGGGGTCGACCTCAGGACCTCGCGCGCCAGCAGGCACCCGTGCCGCTGAGCGATATCACCGGCCCTTTTTTCGTATGTGGGTTCCGGGAGTCGAACTCGGGCCCTCGCGCTTGCCGGGCAGGCACTTACGCCACTGAGCCATGTCACCGGCCCGCAATGTATCTTTTACTGTAATAAACTTTTAAAAAATTTAAACATTCATAGTAGTTTTTATTATCACACTGTGTTTATCTACAATTTCATACACATGTGGAAGTTTTGAAAGAGGTGTATGAAATGGTTGCTTTCTGAGAAATGGTATGTTCAGAAGAGGCTATGCTACACTCTGATGAACTACTTATCTGGGGTTTAAACATGTCCTCAAGACTTTGGAACTTGGCTTCTCAGACCAATAAACTTAAAAAAGCAAACAGATTGGGAGATCAACATTTAGGTGTCAATTTTTTACTTTTCATTTCCATTTAACAATTCTAAAATGGTATGTGGCATTTGTATATAGTAGCACAGAAAACTATGTAACACCAAAAAAAAAGTCCATAAGAAGTTAAAGCTTGACTCACGTGAGCTTTATGGAAAACATAAGCTCTTTCTCACTCTACTTTGAGCCCCTCCACACTTGGTTATGGACCAGGAGCTGGGTACCACCGCTTGAGCACACAGAAAATCTGGCTGAAGCTAGTCCTCTGGCTCTGGTACTATTTATTTTTCACTGAGTGGATGTGAGACTTTACTGAAGGCTCTGAACCTCTCTAGGATCCCTTTCCAGTTTTGTAAAATAAGCATTGGTTTAGAATGCACACTTCCCAATATGGTAGCCTATAACCACATGGGGCCATTTAAAGTTAAATTAAATTAAATTTTAATTTTAATCTGTTAGGTGTACTGGCCATATTTCAAATGCTTACTATCCACACGCAGCTAAGAGTAATTATACTGGAGGACACAAATTTAGACCATGTCCAGGATTACACAGAGTTATATGAGTATCCTGGACTATATGATTTTTAATTTAAAAATTTTGTTTTTAGTTCCAGAAGTTTTGTGGTTGCATATAGGACTTAAATAGCTTCTGCCACAGAGTGGCCCAACTCATATAAAGTTGTTAAACGATCCTTCAGTTGTCTCTTAAATCTTAATGGTGATAATAATGATTCTTAGCCAACTCTGACAAATAGCATGTTGGTTAAATCAGTCTCATATTCAACCTACTATATCTATCTATCTAAAATGTTGTTTTCCATTTGAATATCTACTTGTTCTAATCTATACCAGGTCTTTTCTGTCTTCTCTTCCCTCCCTCCATCTATCTTTTCTCTTTCTTTCTTTCTTTCTAAGATTAATGTCCCTTAACATTTTCACAATTGGGAAAAGTTAATCTAAATGATAAGTGGTTTTGTTTCTTTTTTGTTCTTCAATCTACCATAAAATTGCCAATGTGTTTTTTAAGCCACTATTTTTATAGAACTTGTATAAACACTGTTTTGGACTCCATCTGTCAGATCAGCCCCAGCACTAACAAGTATTGTTGTGAGATGAGCCATCCCTGGTGATGCGGATGGGCTACAAACTTGGCTTGGAAACAAGCAGCGCCACATAAATTTAGTCACTGTCATTGCTGGTAAAGCGAAGCACCACTGCCATTTCAACTCCACACAGTCAAAGATGGGAACTGACCCAGCGCTTGGTTTCTGAATCTGAAAGAGCAAAATCATTAAAAAAAAAAAAAAAAAAGTGGCTCCAAATTTCCAAGATATAAAAATAAAGAAATAAATACATGGGGGAGATGTGAAAGAACAAAACAGAGTAAACACAGTGGTCCCTAAAAATGACTTCACCAACTCTACCACCAAGATAATGACAATTTCTGAACATCAAAACTTATCTTTTCACCATTCTGTCATAAACTTTCTTTCTCTGAGAAGGCAGAGGTTCCATAGCCCATCACCATTCTCTTTGCACCTTGAAGTAAATATAATAAGACAAGTAAAATCTGCTGACCAAAGAATTGACGAGAACATTTGGCAAAGTCCAATGACATAACCCACCGCAGCTTCACAGAGTCACCAACTCTGCCCCTGGTGCCTGCTCAAGGACTCTGCTTCTTGTCAGTTTCGCATTGCTGCTGTTATTACCATATTGCCCACGTTCTATGTTGAGAGCAGAGAAACTGCCCTGGGAGTAGGCTTGTGTCAACATTTTTATAGCAAATTCCCATTTTCTGATCATTAAAAAGCTTTCGGCACAGAAGTAACTTTGCAAAAGTTCAAACTTTGAAAGGATTCATTTAATGGCTTAAAAATAACACTTGGGCCACGCCCATAATTTAAAATGTTCTAGCTGGCTTTGTGGCCTGGGTTTTTTCAAAACGTGTAAACTTAAAATATGAAGGGACTCAGGACTTGGAGCAATTCCAAAGGTAGGTTTTTAGTGTTTGGTGAGCTGGAATGAAGTTCCTTAATGGTAAGCTTTACTTGCAGAAATGAAACTGTAGGGTCGGTTTAGTTGGAATGTTGTCTGACTTTAGCTGGAAACAGGTCTCTCAGTAAGTTCCTTACGGGGATGTGAGGGAAGGGAAGAAGGGTGAGGTCTAGGATGGGCCCTGTGCAAAGTGAAAATGCAGGGTCCCTTGTTGAAAAATTATTAAGAATTTCAAATGGTGACAGCAGAATATTAAACCAAATGTGGGCCTAAATGTGGGGCCCATGAAGAGGCTGGCTCTTGCTTGTCCTCTCCTATCTGTCTTTGTCTTTCTGTGTCTGTCTCTCCCTTTCTCTCTCTCTTGGATTCTCAAGGTATACTAAGGATTTAGCTGTTTCTAAGCACTGTTATTTTTTTTTTTAATTTTAAAAAGAAAAAACAATAAAAAGAATGATACAGAATTTCAAAACAAGATAATAGGAGATTAACAATAGTTAATATATTGTGCATTGTTATCTTCAAAGTAGTTGCTCAGATTACAAGATATAGGCATGAAAAATTGATCAAACAATGTAAGCACAAACCATTCCTTTCAATGAACTAATAGAGATTAGTAGGATAATTATCTTAGCTGTCTTGTGTGTATATATATATTCTTTTCCCTTCTTTCTTTTCTCCTTTCCCCCATCCCAGTTGTTCTTTCCTTTTGAGCAGTTTCTTCCCCTTTCTCTTTCACAATATCTATTGTACACTTTGGATCTTATTTACGCTTTCATTTTTTTTACACTAGGGAGACAATACAGTGTTTACACATGTGAGTCTGATTTATTTCATTTATTAGTATGGTCACAAGTTGCATCTATTTACCGTTAAAAGCCTCAAGTTCATCCTTCTTTATAGCTGAGTAGTACTCCATTGTATAAAAATGCCACACCTTTTTATCCATTCCTCAGTTGATGGGCATTTGGGTTGTTTCCAAGATTTAGCTATTACAAATTGTGCTGCTATAAACATGGATGCACATATATCGCTGAGGTATGATGTTTTAAAAAAATTCTTCTGGGAAAATACCCAGAAGGGGAATAGCTGGGTCGAATGGGACCTCCAATCCTAATTTTTTGAGGAATCTCCACACTGATTTCAACAGTGGTTGTACCAGACTACATTCCCACCAATAGTGGAGAAGAGTTCCTTTTTCCCCACAGCCCCTCCAGCATTTGTTATTCGTTGATTTCTTCATGATAGCCATTCTCTCTGGAGTGAGGTAGAATCTCAGTGTTGTTTTTAATTTGCATTTCTCAAACAATCAATAATGTTGAACATTTTTTCATATATTTATATTTGCCATTTGTATTTCTTCATCTGAGAAGTACATATTCATGTCAGATGCCCATTTTTGGACTGGGTCTTTGAATTTGGGAGGCTTGAATTTTTTCAATTCTTTATATGTTCTAGGTAGAAGTCCTTTGACTGAGGGAGAGTTGGCTAAAATTTTTTCCCATTCTGTAAGCACTGTTATTAAGCATCATTAACACAAGGATAATTTACAAATAAAAGCTATTATTTTAACAGGTTCTGTTTTAATTCTTTTACAAAATACTAATATTCCAAACTTTCTTTCCAAATGGTGTTTCATAATAACAAATAAAATATTTGAGAGAAGGTAGGTTTTTTTAAATACATAAAATGTTTTCGTTTCTATTTTCAAATGGGATTGTCAAAATAATGCATGGATTTAGTGAACTAAAATAAACCCCTTTTACAGATTAAGGAATTGAGGCACTACAGTAAGGTTAAGTGATTTGCACAAAGCATTACAGGTCCTTATTGGAAGAGCCCGTATCAGAAGTTTACCCCCTTGACATTTAATCCTGCTTTGAGTGACAGGACTCCAGATATCACAAAGTTTAAATAAAAAATGGGAGGAAACCTTGGATCAAGAAATAAAGGAAATATTGTAAAATGGATTTTTTGATAATGCTGGGATTGGAACAAATTAACAGTCCTTGCAAAGAGTTTAAAGAGCATTTAAAAAGCATGTTTTTATGAAAGTTGCTCTGCTTCAGGGGCGCTGTCCTATGGTCAGGCTGAATTCACATGCTATGAGCTTCTGCTATAAATGGGCTTGTGTACAACTTTGTGGTCAAAAGAGGTGGAAGGGGCCATCCACAGACTGTTGCTGAACACAAAGGAAAACTTCAGGAACAACTAGAAGCTCATATTTGTTTATTGAAACATTCAGTGGGTTGTTAAAGTGTAACCAAAAAAAAAAGGAGCTCTTTTTGGTCAATTAAGTTTGGGAAAACAATGACTTTGACAAAGTTAAACAGCTTCCTAACTGCGGACCATCTCAAATCTTTAATGAGCCACTGTGATTTGTCACTCCCCGAAGAGGAGTATAGCTTTTTCAAACTTAAATTTGAGTATAGAACATCTTACTTTTTCCCCCCTAAAGAATCTCCAGGGGCTACTGCTTGACAGAACACATTTTGTGAAATGATGTCTTGGATTAAAGAACTGACGTTGTTAATAATAGATCTGTAGTGAATTGAATTGTGGCTCTCAAAAGATGTTTCTATGAGGAACTTCAGAGAGTGATTTTATTTGGAATACTGAGTCAAATAAAGATGCCATTAAGGTAAGGATCACAGGTGAGATCATGCTGGATTTTAAGATTTTAGAGTGAGGTTTAAATCCAGTAACTAGTGCTTCTGTAAGAGAAAGGAGAGAAAAATGAGACACAGACATGGATTGGAGACATGTTGCCACAAGTCAAGGAATTCCAAGAAGCATCAAAAGCTGGAAGAGGAAGGATAGTTTTTCCACCAGAGCTCCTGGACTTCCAGCCTCCAGAACTGTTTCCTTAATTCAAGGCATAATTCAGGCCTTCTAACTTTGAGAACTGTGTCAATGGACTTCTATTCTGTGGAGCTACCTAGTTTGTGGTGATTTGTTACAGCAGCCCCAAACAAGATGTGCTGCCCATCCTAGGTGCCCAGAAATGCTGCCATTTTTGTTATGACTGCTCCAAGGGACTGAGGAATTGCTCACGAGAGGGTTTAAGACCTAGGTAAATTAAAGTGAATGAACCCTACAGAAAAAGCCAATGCTGTCAGCAGTCCAGCAGCTGTATAAAGGAAAATGGCATGATGGGACAGTCACTGGTGAAGCCTCTAACAATGCCAACCCTGTCCTAAGGAGATTCTCCCACGGATCTCTAAGTCGCTTATGGGGTGAGAACCCTACATGCTCTCAATGGCCTCAGCCCTACCGCCTGGCTCTCAAATAGGACTGGGAAAATTTCCAAGCTTCCTTTGTATTCTGACCCCTCTAAGCATGTTCATGGTTTGTTCTCTTGGCTCTTAGCTGAAGAGGTCATTTCATTTCTTTGTCTCTTTGTAGCCCTTACCCTACATTGTTGCCTTAGTCATTTATTTCTGACCTGTAATTGGGCAGCATAAGGGCTTTCTTTGGCTCAGAGCAAGGAGGAGTTGTGTTAAATAAACTAAACTAGTTCTCTAATTACTCGTGTGCTTATTATGTATTAGCAGAAGTGGCTGAAATGTCAAAGAAGGTTTTGCTCAATGGCTTTCACTCTGGACATTTAAGGGTTGTGGTGGCCTGGGAGGGCCCTTGAGTTACACTGGTTTTGTAACTGCGGTTAGCATAACATAACGCAAGTGGAAAGCTACAGTGAATGCACTTGTGGCTGCCCCTTCCGGAGACTCAGAGTGAGTCTAACCAGCCCCACCCTTCTGGGGAGGTGAACAGAGCCTGGACTTCAGAGAGCCGCTTGTCCACTTGCATTTAGCAATCGCTTAACACTTGCCTTCCATGTCTGTCTCCAGTCCCTTTCCTTCTGTCACACCAGGAGGAGGCACCGTGGCAGGGACAGGGCGTGTTGAGCAAAGGGGAGTTTAGAAGCAGATCAGGACCCTGCCTTGCTGGTCTGTCCTCTGCCCCTACTGACAAGAAAGAAAATTCAAAGAGCGGCTAGTGCCAAAACAACTTCCTGGTGCCACTGCAAAAGAGCAATCTGATGGCAGCAGGGAAGTGATTAAGAGGTGGTGAAAGGGGGTACTCGTAGAAATTTTCCCCCTGTGACTGACCCATAAATTTTGGAAACCCTGGTGATCACCCCTATTAAAAAAGCAAAAATATGGGCCACAGAGAGGTTATTCCAAGTTCATCCTGAGACACCGGGGCAATATTGGAAAATAAACTTCTGACTCCTGATTCCTGTTCTACACCACCACTCCAGGAGAACCATGTTACCCCCAGCCTGTCACCCCACTCATAAATACAAGCAGTGAAACCACTTCCAGAATTCCTTTGCCTACTCCTCCCTCTTTAACTACCCGTCCATCCCCAGTGAGTGCGCAGGGGCAAATATGTCAGACTGAGAAAGCTTTCAGGGACTTTGTGCAAGAATGCAAGGAAGCCACATGCAATAGGTAGAGAAAGACCAGAGAAACATCTGGAAAAAATACCAGGGTGCATAATTATGATAACAGCTCCCAGGAAGGTCTGGGTTTAAGATTTCTAGGGATTCTCTTTTCCTTATCTGTTGTGCACCCCCACAAAAACAGCAGACCTCCTTGCCTTGGCGCCTCCCCCCAACCACACTCCTAACCTATAAATCTTTCTAGAGTTACCTTCCCTACTTTTAGTATTTATTTGTTTCTAACATGCAGGCACCATAGACTTTCTTTTCGTGATTTAAGACTGAATAATTAAGAAACAGACATATCTGAAAAGAAATACCCGTTAAGATGCAGTTTTTTTCTTTGATAACATGGCCAGGAGAAGTTTCCCTGGGCTGTTTTTAAACAACACAGCTCCTCTCTGGAGCATTCCAAACATCCTTTCCTCTCTTCAGCCAGCACTTGCTGCAGCAAAACTGCCCATATTTAGATCAAACACCCAAGTAAAAGTCTGAAGGAATGGAGGCTAATACGGGAATGTAAGATCCATTAAACTATGCAAGTATGCATGAACTGGAAAAAGTGGATCCCATACATAGTGCTATAGCCCTTAGCTGTTAGCAGGTGTGAGTCAGTCAGTTGTACAATTCATTTGTCTACCTAATTGCACTGAAGATAGGCTTTTACTTTGCCTATAACATCTCTAATGAGTAGGTTTTCAGTTCGATCTAACTAATTAATTCTTGTTAACTTCCTTTGCATCGCTGTTCTTTTAATTTAACCAGAGACAGCCCAGAGTTGCGACTAGTGTTTAGTCTCAACTAGATTACTCCAATTCATTAAGGCCTGTAATTGTTGGTCATACCCTTCCAAACGGTCATTACAACCTCTGGCTTGCATATTGAATAACAGCAATTTCCTGACTCCAACAGACTTTTGTGTGAGGGAGGAGAAAATGCTAATAAAGAAAGAATAAATGATTCTCAACTCCATTCAGGGCTGTGTAGATTTCTTTTGCAGCAGAAATTGTACCGAAGTGGTAAAACGGGCTTCTCGCAGGCCCCCTACCTCCACCCTGAGCGAAAACAATAAGAACCAAGCGAAGCATTCCCTGCTACTGTGATTACAGCATCTGTAAAAGTGATTATATGGCTGCTGTAATCAACTTCAATGAAAGCTGCCTGTTAGAGCTTCAATAATTACTCATTTCTGTTAACAGCTTGCTTTCAGTTTAGCACTTTGAGGCCAAGAGGAAGAAAAAAAACTTGGGGCATTTTAATAAAGGATCCCACTCACATGGTATTTTGGGGGGGTAAGTGTTTGTGTGTGGGCAAAAAAAAAAAAAAAAATAACAAATGCACATGTAAGTTTTTTGTCCCTTTCTCAATAGCAGCTTCTTTCATTTTAAGCTTAGATTCTATTTAACCAGCAAAAGCACAAGTTCATACAGGGTTCAATCATGTACTGAATATTTACTGAAGGAGGCACAATAGTTTAAATAAAGTGGTGATTTTAAATATTTTACCCATTCCTTTAAACAAATTGCCAATCCTTAAAGTCTGTGCTAAACACATTTCAAAAGAGAAATACCACAAGGATCTTTCAATAAAACTTCTACATTTAGTGTTTCATTTGCTCTCCTGTACTCCCCCCCCTTCCTTGTTTTGAGTTCAATTTATTATTTATTTATTTACTTATTTACTTACCTTTTTTTCAGGAGAGGGCAAGTTAGGGAGAATAAGTTTGTTCAAAAGCATTTGAGATATTTTTTTCTAAAGGGGGGCAAATAGAGCCAAAGAAGAGATTATATCAAGCCCAACAACACCAGGCATGCAGGTGGTCAAGTTTTGAGGAATCTGGGCAAGATGTGACTGGTCAGACAAAGAAATAAATCAGATCCACTAGAACCTGACCCGTATTCCTCTCCCAGTTCTCATTTTCAGCATTTCTGAAAGACAAACAAATCACATAAACATAATATGAAAAGACCAACAATAGAAACTTTGTTTTCATCAAAGACAGAAGGCAAAACCACTAATACACAAAAGTTCTTAGAGTTCCCTTCCCATCCAGTAAACCTACTCTCCTTTCTTCTCCCCACAAAACCAGCACTTGGAACAGAAATGCCAAAAACCCTACAAGAAAGTTAGATCCTGTTATATTTCCATGCCTTCAAAGTTCAGATTATTTGGGAAATCCTCAAAATTTGGATGTGGTTTCATTCCAAATCTAAATTTATTTTTGTTTCTCCACAACACATAAAACCCAAAGCATATCTAAATAAAATTCTGGTACCTTTGAAATTGCTTAAGGGGGAGGGGTACACAAAACAAAACAAATAACTCAATTTAATTTTTTTATTATATTTTCCTCAAATGATTAAATGACCAGAGAGGAAAGTCTACAGAATTTTTGAAAATTGTGACATGAAAATTTAATTTAAAAATTTAGGAAACTACAATTGTTTTATCAGCAATAATAATCTTATTGACTTTGATTTTTATTTAACATTTTTTTCAGAGCCACATTTCACCTGTTTCAAAATTTCACTGCATTTTCATAGCAAACACATAGCAGGGGGCAACTTGTCTAAGATATAAACATTCTTCGTCTGCGCAGATCACGGCATTCAGCACTTGAAGAACAGGTCCCCCAATCCTGGGACTCACCGACGTATTAGAGCGAGGAAACACGTTTCCATTCATTTTCCTTCACAGCTGTTCCACTGACACATTACAAATGGGCTTTCATCTAAACTATGTCTTTCTCGATGACATATTTTTGTCTCTTCCCTCCCATTACTCCCACTTCCGGATTTGTTTCATGGTGAAGTGTCCTCCATTGGATCGTGAATCTTTATTAATGCTCATAGTTTAGTTGTCCTTCCCATTGAAGCCTGGCTGTGTGTAGACAATAGGGGTAGGGTGGTGGGTGTGAATGGGCTGTGGGCTGGGACCCCAGGTAGGGGGAGTGGAGTAGAGAGAGATTTTTCCCATTGGTAGCTTAAGGCAATTGTTTCAATAACTCTCCCAGTGTCTGTCATTAGAAAGGCTATGGGACTCCTAAACCAAGTTGATCATGCTTGTCCTTTATTTCCTTCCATATGGCCAAGCCAGGATTGTCTTATTCTAATTTGGAAGGTTCTATTACATTGAATATTTGTCCTTTTATGAAGAGAGAAAGATAAAGCTATATATTTGGGGTTCAAATGAAAACAGGACAGTCCCGTATGAAGTACTTACATTTTCCGAGAAATGAGAATGTAACCAATATTTTAGAATTTTAAGACTATTTCTGATTGCCTTTACATATGTAAAGTTACAACTTAAACATGAACTAGAGAACTTAGAGTTTTTATTAGCATTTTTATAAAATGCACTCTCTGAAACATAAGATAATCAGGGTTATTAAGGAGGATTTGAGTCATTTTACTTTCTGCTTTCCATTTAAAACAGCCACATTCTACCAAAAAATCTTAAGGGGTGCTGCCAGCTTCTATACACCAGACTCACACCGTAGAGGCGAAGAACCTTAGCATGTTGTATTCTGCAGAATTTATATTCTCTGATCGAGGATAAGGGAAAGAGATAAGATGAGCCTTTGAAGTCAAAACAAAGCAGAGGCTTGCAAGGATGGTACTTCCACTAGGAATTTTATACCAAAAATTCTTGTAGTTGGGTCCCATGGTTTCTAGTTTTATGTTTCATTTGGTTTCTATACACCAGGGCATCTCTTCTCCTTCATTTGTGTAAACTAGTACTATCCATGTGAATACAATAAACTAGTAATATTTGATGGGATTCATGTCATTCGGGCCAGGGCATCAAGGTAGACAAGTAAATTGGTAATGTTCCGACATTTGTGTTTTTAAGACATGAAGATTGGCTTTCAACCTTTTAGCAGGCAGAAATGATTAAGCAAGACAGGCTCTGTAGGAACTAAGAGAAAGTGGTGTGTTAGTGCTTAGCTTCTGGCTACCTTATCAAATCACAGCAGCGGGTGACTCTGTCCCCCAATCGCCCACCCCACCAAATACCAGGACTCCACAGGTGCTGAGAGCCGGGAGTGGGGAAGAAACTCTACAAAGATTTCTGAGAGAGAATTTGTTCACAATTAGTCATTTCATTTGCAAACTGAAGGCACTAGAATTCAGTAGTCAAGCATAATCCTTGCTTAGAGGCAAAATAATACCTTTTTAGTATTTTTCTGATCCTTATTGTTGCCCTGAGAATTAGTGAACTACAGGTATAAAACATGATTTTTTGAAATATGTATATATCGTGGAATGGCTAAATTGAGCTAATTAACATAGCCATTACTGTACTTAATTAAACCATTTTTTGGATAAGAACATTTAAAATTTATTCTCCCAGCATTTTCAAATATGCAATGCAACATTATTAAGTATAATCACCATATTGTACACAGATGTCTTGAAAAAATTTTTTTCTTCAGTACTGGGGACTGAACCAAGTGCCTTTGGACTGAGCTACATTCCTCACCTTTTTTTGATTTTTTATTTTGAGGTAGGGTCTTACTAAGTTATTAAATTGCCCAGGCTGGATTTGAATTTGAGATCCTCCTGCCTCAGCCTCCCAGAGTGCTAGAATTACAGGCATGCACCACCATGCCCAGCCAGATCTTTTGAATTTATTCCTCATGACTGAAACTGTGTACTTTTTGACCAATATCTCTCTCCTTTCCACACTCCTTCTCTATCCTATCTATCCCCTGATAAACACCATTGTACTCTCAGTTTCAATGAATTTGACTTTTTTAGACTTTACATATAAGTGAGCTCATAGTATATTTGGTGTATGTGTGTGTGTGTGTGTGTGTGAGTACCTGGCTTATTTCACTTAATATAATTATCTCCCATATTTATCTGTGTTGTCGCAAATGACATGATTTCCTTCCTTTTTAAGGCTGAATATTATTCCATTGTATATATACCTGTACTACATTTTCATTATTCATCTACTGATGGACACCTGGTTTGATTCCCTATCATCTATCTTTCTGTCTTGGTTATCATGAATAATGCTACTATAAATATGGGAGTGCAGATATTTCTTCAACATATAGATTTAATTTCCTTTGGGTACATGCTAAGTAGTGGGATTGTTGGATAATATAGAGCTCTTTTTAAAAATATTCTTTACAACAATATATAGTTGTATATATTATTATATTTACGAGGTACAAATGCTGTTATGATTTATGAGTACAATGTGGAACAATTAAATAAAGCTAGTAAACATATCCATCACCTCAAATTCCATGTTTTTGTGGTGAGAACATTTGAAATTTTCTCTCTTAGCAATTTTGAAATGTACAATATACTACCATTAACTATATTTACTGTTTTGGGCAATAGAGCTAAAAAAATTCCTTTTAATTTTTTGAGAAGTCTCTATATTATTTTCCATAATGGCTGCAACTAATGTACGTTCCCACCAGCTGTGTACAAGGATTTCCTTTTCTTTTTCTTTTTTTTTTTTTTTGTGGATACCGGGGGTTGACCTCAGGACCTCGCGCGCCAGCAGGGGCCGGGGCCGCTGAGCGATATCACCGGCCGTTTTTTCGTATGGGGGATCCGGGAGTCGAACTCGGGCCCTCGCGCTTGCCGGGCAGGCGCCTAGCTGAGCCATCTCACCGGCCCCAGGATTTCCTTTTCTTCACACCCTCTCACATACTTTGTCTTTTGTCTTTTCGATGACAGCCATTCCAGCAGGTATGAGGCAATAGCTCATTGTGGTTTTAATTTGAGTTTCCCTGATGTTTAGTTATGTTGATATTTTTTATATACCTACTGGCCATTTGTATGCCTTCTTTTCAGCAGTATCTGTTCAGATCTTTTGCCTATTTTTTAATTGGATAATTTGTTTTTCTTGCTATTGAGTTCCTTGTATATTTTGCATATTAACCTTTTATGGGATATACAGTGGCAAATGTTTTGTTCCATTCTGTAGGTTGTCTCTTTGTTGTTTGCTGTAAAGAGTTTTAGTAATCTCATTTGTCTATTTTTGCTTTTATTATCTTTATTTTAAAGGTCATAGTGAAAATGTATTGCCCAGATGAATGTTGTGGAACATTTTTCTTCTGTTTTCTTCAGGTAGTTTTACAGTTTCAGTTCGTATTCTTAAGCTTTTAATGCATCTGGTTTTGGTTTCTGTAAGGTATAAGGGTCTAATAACATTCTTCGGCATGTGAATATCCATTTTTCTCAATACCATTTATTGAAAAGAGAAAGTATGCTTTCTCCATTGTGAAAATTTGGCTGCCTTGTTGAAAATCCATTGATCATAAATGCATGGATTTATTTCTGGGCTGCCTATTCTGTTCTGATTTTATAATTGTTTTTTTTTTTTTTTTCTGTTTTTGTAAAAACTAACATTTGAATTTTGAATTTGATTGCACTGAGTCTATAGATTGCTTTTGGTATTATGGACATTGAACAATATTAATTCTTTCAGTTCATGAACTTTGGATATCTTTCCAATTATTTATGACTTTTTTAATTTTTTGGTGGTACTGATTAAACTCAGAACATTAAACATGCTAATTACTTGTTTTTCCACTGAAGTACACCTCAATTCTTATTCAATTTCTTTCATCAGTGCATTAGAGTTTCTAGTGTACAGACCTTTTATTTCCTTGATTAAAATCATTCCTAAGTAACTAATTTTTTCTTAATTTCTTGATTTCTTTTTCAGGTAGTTTGTTGTTAACATATAAAAATACTAATTTTTGTATGTTTATTTTGTATCCTGCAACTTACTGAAAGTACTTATTAATTCTAACAAATTTAGGGTGGTCCTTAGGATTTTCTATCTATATTTAAGATCATGTTATCTGCAAACGATTTAATTTCCTTCCTTCTGATTTGAATGCCTTTTATTTCTTTCTCTTTCCTAATTCTGGTACTATGTTCCCATTGGTTTTGGATCATGTGACTGGAACATGGAAGCCTGAGTACAAGGCATTTCTAGTTCATTAGTGTTGCTATAAGAAAATACCTGATAGTGTGTACTTTAGAACAGAAATTTATTTCCCACAGTTCTGGAGGCTGGAAGTCCTAGACAAAGATGCCAGCAGATTAGTGTCTGTGAGGGCTTTTCCCTGCTTCCAAGATGGTGCCTTATAAGTGCATATTCAGAAAGGATGAATTCCGTGACCTCAGCTGGCTAAAGGCAGAAAAGAAAAGGGTCAAGCCAGTTCCCTTGGGCCTTTTATGAGAGATAAGCCCTCCAAACTTAATCAGGCTCTCAAAGTTCATCCTCTTAGTGCTATTGCACTGGGATTTAGTTTCAGTGTGAATTTCGAAGGGCTACAACTTTTCAAACTGTAGCAAGTGGCTGTGGGCAGGAAGTTTCTGTGGACAGAAGCGTAGACAAGGAACAGGGACTCAAAAGTTGAACACTTGAAGAGGTATAGTACATTTCCTTATGGTACCTCGGCTATCTCTGTATCTTTTTAAAAGGAAACAACCAAACCATAAAATTACAATTTTATTCTCTAAGTTTGTTCTATAGCTTTTATTGTATTTGTTCATGTGTATTTAATTGGACAAATTGTTGCCATTTGAAAGTAGAGTTGATTTTTGGAAACAGCCAGAAGTTATTTAGAGCTATTTCCGATTAAAGGGAATAAGGTAGGCATTATAACTTTGTCAAAAACGAGATGTGATTATAAAAAAAAGAGACAAAAAAATTTTTTTTGTTCATAAATTGACCCTGCAGGCAATTTCATGAGGAGGTTTAAAAGTGTTTTGAGCAATGACAGCAAATTAAATAAATGTGTTATCTTCCTGAGGTGATTGCTTCAGCGCAAGGACAAAATTCAGGTGTTTGTTTAGGTTGGCAAGTGAGGGTGTGTGAGGGTGTGTGTGTGTGTGTGTCTTATTACATCATAGTTAATCTTCATTCTATAGAAATAGGAAACATTGACTTGATTCTATGTACAGGAAGAGCTAATGTTCAGTAGGAAGTCCTTGTAGAAAGGCCCTGCTTAAACCTGTGAACTGGTCTAACTGGAATCGACGTGCATTGGTTGATGGATATTTTGAATATCACCCTATTGGGTCTTCCACCATCAACCACTGGCTCCCATTAGCAAAGCGAGGCCTGGTGAACTGGGTCTACTCTGTAGAATATACGAATACCGCAGGATACTCAAAGGCAAGGGTAGATCATGACTAACCCAGAGAAGGTGTGCAAAAGTGAATCAAATCCAGCTCACTACCATGTCTGTGCTCTAACCCCAGTATTGATGTATTCACTATGATTCCAGGAGATCTTGGATTTCTTAAGATTCATTAATGATTAAGACAGTTTAGGACAATAATTTAAATAGTATCGCTTTCACTCATTGGCAACTGGTGTCCAATCTTTGCTGATTTCTTCCTACGGGAACACAGAGATGGGGAAAGGGAAGCATTACCCTTGGGGAGCTTCCCATTGGGGCGGAAGAATTTTATTCCTTGTAAGCTATGTAGAGAAGAACTGGTTATTTTCCACAATTACCTAGAATTATGCTTTCTTTCTTCCTCACATAGCAATATTCATCCCCTCCCATGTTCTCTTTCATTGTTCATGCATTGCACCAGGCAGAAAAGTGTGCTCAGGCATGAAGTCTTTTTATTTACAGGACAACACCTGTAAGTGCTAAAGTGTTAACATGATATAATAAAGATACTAGGACAAAAAAAAAAAAATCAATGTGACCTGAATTTGAATTCTGTTCCTGACACCTACCAGTTGCATTGCTTGAGGAAAGCCCTTGGAAAGTTTTAAACTTCTTTTCAACCTTGGTTCCCTCATTTATACACAATTGACAATATTGAAATAATACATACACAAAGAACTCTTATAGTTTAGCCTTTAGAGTCCTAAATAATCTAAATAACCTGCTTGTGTTTGTCATACTCATTCAATATTTGTTTAGGTTCTTCTACGTGCCAGGAATTCTGTTGTCCTTGTCAAGATAATGACAAACAATATTCTTTTACAACACACTCCAATGATACCCAATTCAATTTTTACACCTTAATATTACCTTAATTTTATCTTTCACCTATATAAAATATTGTTGTGATTTTCCTCAGAAGTCAAATTTTCCATAGGGATGAATTTGTATCCACTGGGAGTATAGTTATTGCTGGAGATTACATATGTGGGTAGGGAGTGAGAGAGTGAGGTAGCTACAGGACACTGAAACTGGAGAACATGGTATCCCAAGTTGATAAATTATAATTGATCCAGGAGTCTCATTCTATACTTATCCTGAAGTCATCCTCTATGATCTATTGCTTAATGAAAGAAGAAATTAATTAATTAAGAATATGTGCAAGGAAGCCCAGGGGTTCAATTTCAATGTAAAATAAGTAGCTTACACCTGGTAGAGTGGATTTAACAATGTAGTTCAACCACAGGCAAGGCAACCTTGAAAAGCAGGGCCTAGGCCAGAGGGCCATGCTTGGAGACTTTTCTTTTACTATCTAACTTGTTTTCTCTGTTGTTTAGTTAAATGTTGTAGATGTGAGGTTATGAGCTTTAGTTTAATCACTTTTGGGGTCCACAACACCCTGCAGATTCAAGGTCACAGTTAAAATTCCAAGACCCAATTAGTCATATTGCAAACCCTGCCACTAGTCAGGAGGCCATCATTTCTCTCTCTTGGCTCTTGGGTCATTCATTTGGTTTTGTTTTTGTGGCTCCTTTGCTTATCCCTTGTGGCCTCCTTGGGCATGTTTATTAGTCATTTGTATTCCGTGTCAAAGTTTATTTACTGAATTAATTAATTAATAAAACAAGAGCGAGAACAACAAAAGCTGGTACTGGCTCAAGCCACAATTATTAGATAAACTAGTAGTGTGAAGTCAACCAACTTTCCAATCCACAGATGTGGGTAAAAGTATCAACTCCACTGATGAAGGACAACCTTATTGGCATGGAGTTGGTTCTAGCTTTTTTTTATTAGTTCTTTTGTTTCCGGGTGAAACTTTGGAAGCCCCTTTTAAGGCTCCCTCCTCCTCTTAAGGCCCTCAGGTCATTCCCCTACATAGTGACAACTTCTCATTAGTTTTACAGAAAGGTGAGATTTACAACTTCTGTAGGAGTTTCCTGTACAGAGTAATAAGGCAGCAAGCTGTAACTGCTTGAATTAGCACAACATATTTGCTTTCCTTCCGTCTGCCATAAATTTTTAGGATGACACAGAATCAACATTTCAGATGATTATGTTTGGCTTGTAAATTGTCCTCCAAATTGTCACCTTCTCCCCCTAATGCCACACCTAGAGGACTAAGCTTATAGGACCAGGTCTGACCTCTGGCCTTAGAGTCAAGGTTAATTGGCAGCAAGATCACATGAGTTGCCATTCCTTTCAAGTCAAGCCTTAGGAATTCTACCTGGTTCCTTTTTCGGAAGTATTGGAGTTTTTGTAAACTAGGAAATGTTACATTGCCATATCCTCTGTTTCAAGAATCTACCCAAGATTCTTCAAAAAATTTCAAAACCATAGAGATTTCTTGGAAACTGGACTGCCTAATAAAGGGTTTACTAGTGATCATCAGTGACAGGTAGGTCACAACTGGTCTTGTAACTTCTAAAACCTTCCTGTACTATACTCTGAATAATAAATTATAATATAGTCAGAATATTTACTTGTTAAATCAGTCATGATTATCAACCAAGAGGAAACACATTTTATTTTTTAAGAAGGAAATACATTTTATTTTTAGTACCAAGATAGAAAAATAAATAGATTTATAAATACCACATTTTTCTGGACATTCAGTGTTGGAGAGCACTAGGCTTCGGGCTAATTTGAGCTTTGAAAAAGATGGGAAACCAAAGGAAAATTTTCACTATTTGAATAAATTTGAAAAAACTAGGAGAATGCAAACCTGTCTATTACTGTTGTCATCAACAAGCGACCTTGAACTATTTAAATGCACACAGAGAAATGTAAGTAACTTTGTAAAACAGTTACTTTTGTTTAGTCCTAGCTTACAGCCTTACATAGAAACACATCATAGTAAACTTTCCAGCAAGGGTAAAACTTGGCAATAATGCTTTTCTATAAGAAATTTCAGAGAGGTTAGAAAACCAAAGAGCCTTTCCTTGGTTCCTCCCTTTGTGCTGCGGAAACATGTGAAGCTTCTTATCAATTTTGTAGTCAGTCATGGACACCAAATGAAATGGCAGCAAGACACTGACATCCTGAACAATTTGAAAAACCAGCCAGGGTAAATGTCATTCCTAGAGGACAGACGAGCAAAGCTCTGGCCAGTTTTTATTTTTACATGGTCTGACTCTTGCCACAAGCATCATGACATCAATGAAAACTCACAGGTGTTGCTTTTGAACAGGAGTCTGAAGTTAAGATTTGGAGAGTTTGGTTCCTATCTGAGCGACCTGGACAACTCTCTCACTTCTTTTCGTCTCAGCTGACCTCAGGAAGCAGCTTCAAGGCCCCAACTCAGCTTCATATGGGATCTTATGATAGTCATACTCTCTAGCTGGATTCAAAATATCTCAGGTGAGATGGAGTGCTGTAGAAAAGAAAGAAAAAGGTGACCTCTTTGCTAGTTAAAGGAAGCTAGGCAGTCAGGCAGGAAGGAAGGAAGGGAAGGAGGGTGGGAGGAAAGAGAAAGAAAGAAAGAAAGGAAGGAAGGAAGAGAGGGAGGGAGGAGAAAGAGCTGGAGAGGAGGGAGAGAGGGAGCAAGGATGGGTTCTAGTTTGTGTCTCCGGGCTACACCTCATGTCTGTGTTCCTCGCACTGATCCTGTTGAAGAAAGAGGCACAGGGACAACTCCCCAGTCCCACTCTTCTCACTCAAGCGCTCTCATTCTGCGTGGTGGTGATCCCTGGAGATCCATCCCCTGAAACCAGGCTCGAAGGGACTAACAGTCCAGGGCAAAGCCAAACAGGCTGGGTCCTGCTTTTAACCCCTTGCATGCTATTGTCTCAAAGAAGAGGCTGGCCCATTGTGGCAAAAAAAAGTATTTGTCTCCATCCTCACATGTCAACACTGTCTTAATCTAATCAAAATATTTAGAAATCTTTTCTCTCTATGACATAGAAATTACTTTTTAAAAGTCCAACTAAATAGGGTCCCCAATTAGACAACTTTTAATTTCTTCTGGCTATGTCTCTAAAACAATCTTCAGTCTTGGAGAAACAAAAGTAGAAAGACTAAGTCACTTGGTCAAGTACTCAAATTCCTTTTTGTTGGAAGCCAGGAGGCACCTTTTGATGAGTGTATGTGACAGCATTAGGCAGGGCCATTATTGCAACATGGTTGCCATGTAAATTGGGTAAACTCAACATGATATTGGTCAGGTCTCTTGTGGGGTTCAAATGTTGTGTTTTACTCAGAATACATCCTCCTCTTCCCTCTCCTGGATAACTATAATTTCCATTTTGTGAAACCCATGGTTCTTAAGAAACAGGCTTCTTTCCTGATTTAAGGGTTAGACCATGTAACTCAGGCCAACCCAATGAGTGTGTTCCCTCCACCAGGCTAGTGGTTCTGGAAGGACCACGTGAACAAAGCTGGCCCAGGCAGAAGACTGTCAGGACTTGGTAGTGATGCTGAGACACTGCTCTTTTCCTCCTTGGAGGAAAGAAGCACATAGCTCCAGGTAGCTGGTGACATCATTTAGGCATGACAAAAGGAGTCATCTTTAGGATGAAGTGACATCATAGAAAACAGTAAACAAAGTGATATTGGTTATGGTGTTGGGTGGCTGGACCAAGCCTCATTTGATATTTGCTGTTATTTCTGGATTTATTCATTTATAGAACGTCATACATTCCTTTTGATTAAATCAGTTGAAGTTGTGTTTCTCTAACTGCAGTTGAATGCATTCCAATGGATATTGTGCTAAACAGAGAACAGAGTGGTTACAGGATAAGGGTGGGCACTAGGGGCCAACTATGGCTTTACATAAGCCAATGGCTGATGGGGATTTCCTTCCCATGCAAGTGCAGGTAGCCTAAGCCTTTATTCTTAGAGATGAACACAGAGTCTCTGAGATCTTCACCCTCACAAAAAAGAGCATGAATATTTCTTTGTTTTGTTGTATTGAGATGATTAAAGTTAACACCCTTGTGGATAGGAAGAGCTTCCTTTTCATTCCCTGGGCGTGCATGTGTGTGTGTATGTGTGTGTCTATGCACAAGCATGTGAGTGCCTGTGTGCATGCAGGTGTTGTGCACGCATGTGCAAATCCTGATGGCAAATGGCTCGGCCAGAGGGAGTGAACAGATGCCCTTGGCCTTCCAGCATTCCTCACCATGTGAAATTCCTGCTGGCAGCAGAGGGGAGGCAGAGAGGGTGACAGCATTGGCCAGAGGTTTAAGATCAACTAATCAAGGTCTGAAGTATATTGCCAAATTGAGTAAAAATTAGAGTGTGGAATTTTTTTAAAAATTAAAAAATTGTATTTAAAGGTACACAGTTATTCTTAACATTTTATTTTACTGGCTAGTTTTTTTTTTTTTAAGACAAGAGGTTTAAAAGTGGAAGCCTGTAGCAAGTATTAAAAAAAAAAAAAATTTCCTCCTTCTGGCAGAGAAGGGTCTTCATTGGCGAGTTAAGCAGAGCAAAAGCAAAGCCGGAAGCCTGAGTGAGGACCTGGAAGGAGAAACAGAAGAATCTCAGGGATGCAGAAATGCAGAATGCGCGGCCTTCATCGGCGTTTCTGAAGCCTGGTGGGATGGAGCTCATAACCCGCGTGTGAGCAATCCTATCAGGGCATTAGAATTCAAGAGAGCTAATTTGGGGGAATTTTAAAAAATAGCGAGTATGGTATTGAAGGAGGGAATACTAAAACCCAGGAGAAGGGCAGGCTGCTGGAGTATCCACCATAATTAAAGCAGATTACAATTGCTCTGAGAAAAGAAGAACGCAAAGAGTAGGAATATCCAGAGCACCCGATCGAGACTGATGGGACAGTGGCTCTGTAATGGCAGTGAGGAAATTGGGAGGGAGCCCTAGAGAAATTTCTCATAATACCTATTCTTCTTCTTCTTTTTTTTTTAAAGAGGAAATGATAATTATGACAAAACTCAGAATGAATAAGCTGAATAAAGTAGCTATATTGAAGAAGAAGCATTTGCACCTCATATGGGAAAAAAGCAAGCAAGGCCATTAATATCAACTCAAATGTAGGAAGTAATACTGTTTTTAATCTTTTTGAAAATGAGATACATGAAAAAAAGAAAACAAAAAATTACCGACACCCTTGTTAAAGTCACAAGGCAGGAAAAACCATTTTGAACAGTATGCTGATGTACAGCGCTCGGAAATCAGCAGGTCAGGTGGCCGACACAGGGTATCTGTTCAAGGAGACAAATTTAGACCCGACCACTTTTTTCTCTCTCCCTATTTGAATGGGAAAGGGAGTGTGAAGAAACGTTGATTCTATTTGATACTTTCCCTTCCTTTTTAATTTGCTGTTGTTTTAAAGAAACTACTTCAAAAAGTTATACAGCAATGATCCAAATAGAACAGGCTGATTAAGGCATTAATGATGACTGAGGACGTCAACATATAATAAGCAAGAATGTGAAATGTGAAAGGAGGCAGTGACTCTTTACTAGACTATAGAGATGAACCTGGAAAGCACTCCTTGAAAATGGCCTGAAAACACTACTTTGATAAAATTTAAAAATTGCCCCCTCTAACCCAACGAATTTGTCAGCGTGACAGAGCATCACTCCCAGAAGTGGCTGTGTTGAAGACAGCCCTTAGTAGGTCCATTTGATAATCTAGAAGAAGGTGCGTGCTGGTCAGCGATGGTGCTATGTTTGTGGAACAGCCACGATGTGCAGGGGATCAATTAAACTCTGGGCAATTCCTACCCTCAGATGTGAGTCTAGTTGGGAGCAAGGTCATGCACGTATGAAAACAGTCAACGCTACACAGCGCTATACTCTAAGTGCACTTCAGACCCAGGAGGCCACATCACAGGGGCCATCTGAGCTGAGGCCGCGGGTATAGGAGGCCACTCTATTCTAGGCATGAACAGAGGCAGAATTATCTACTGGCATTTTTTTTTTAAAGCAAGAGTTAATCATTACCAATGAGTTTATCAGTCTACCTGGAGTAGAATTCAAAAGTGGGTATTAAGATCTCACCGGTTAGAAATTTAAATTTGAAAGTGAAATATAAAACAATAAAAACTCTGGATCAACTAATTTGGAAGAAAATATTGTCATACTTTCATGATCTCTAGGAAGGAAAAGACTTCTTTAAAAAAGAAAAACACTGAATATTAAATAAAAATGTATAAATTGATCTACATTACAATTAATAACTTCTCTTAATCAAAAGATCCATTAAAGAAATAAAAAGGCAAGCTATAGACTGAGAGGAAATATTTGCAATGTACATATTCACATATATATGTATTTGTAAATATATGTAAAATATCTGCCAAACAACTTGTATCCAGAATATATAAAGGGCTTCTACAAAACAATAAGAAAAAGAAAAAGTTTCTGGTCAAAGAAATGAGCAAAAGATTTGAAATACTTCATAAAAATGATATTTAATGTACATATGAAAATGGTCAATAAAAAATTAAAAAGTAGTCAATGTGACCAGGTAGCATAGAAATAAAAATTAAAATAAAAATGACATACTACTACCCATCTACTAAAAATGTCTGAATCTTAAAGAATTTATAATACTAAGTGTTGGCAAAGATGTGGAACAAATAGAATTCTTATATATTGCTCACAGGTTGGAGTAAAAATTGCTTCCACTACTTTGGAAAACTAGTTGGTAGTTTGCTATGAAGCGGAACACTCATATTCCATGAAATCCAGCAATTCTACTCCTAGAAATATACTTAATAGAAATGCTTATGTTTACAAAATAAGACATGAACAAGACTATTCATAACAGTTTTATTCATAGTTGCCCCCTCCCCAAGAGGAAATCATTGTCCATGAGTAGAAGGATAAATAAGCTAGGACATGTTTACAAGACAGAATACTGAGTGTGAAAAAGAATAAACCACTGTGTAAGGGAAAGAATAATGTTGAGTGAAAGACAGTGACACAACAGAGTAAACATTGCACAATTGCATTTATGTGCAGTGTAGAACAGATAAAACTAACCTGTGGTGATTGCGATCAGACTAGTGGTCACCTTTGGAGGAATGGAAGGAGATTGAGGGAACTTTGTGGGGGCCTGATAGATAATCCTTTGTAATTTGATGTCAGTGATTGTTTTGGGGTGGATACACGTGTAAAACTTTACTCAGCAGTACATTTTAGATTTGTGCACTTTACTGAATGTAATTTATACACCAATTAAAATGAGGCTAGTGGAAAACAAAATTGAGGAGGAAAGGAAAAGAGCAAAACATACACAAATACTTATCCCTTTCCACATCCCTTTAGGACTTAGGTGTCACATTGTGGAGAAAGGCAAATGACAGAAGGGAGATTCTATTTCATAGGCAATATAAAAAGCCATGTCAGACATTCTGAACAGAGTTAATATTTTAGGAAGATTAACTTGGTAGATATATGCAGAAAAAAGTTGAAAAAGGGGAAAAGAAGGGAGACAAAGAAAGTCATTAAGAAGCTTTTATGGAAATCCAGCAAGAGAACAATCAGTGTGAGCACGACATAGCCTTTTCCCCAGTTTAGGATACAATAAAATATCAGTTTTAATTTTCAATCAGTTCCTTGAGTCCCTATTTGAATTTATTTACTAAAAAGTTTGCATTTCACTTTTGAGGTTCATCCAGTTCTGAATTATCTGGGATTCTTGGGGGAATTGTACTGTCCGAAGGACGACAGAACTATTCCATACTTCAGTTGCAAGAGGGGCTGAAGATTGGCCCTGTGCTTGCTGGAAGCAGTGGGGCATGCATACTCCCTCTGGGAATCAAAGTAATATCTTTTTAATTCAATTTTATTTGCTTGGCCATTTCTTCTTCACACCTCCACATTGTCCCATGGTGGGTGGATCTAGATGGGCTTCCAGACTCAGGCACACTGTGTGGAGGCAGTTCTCCAAACCAATCCTTCTGTGTTCGTGTTGAGCTCAAATCATGTACTGTACTTCCTGTTCTCACTGGTAGGTTTTTCTCTGGGGACTTAGGGACGTCCCCTGTCAGTGGCCCTTGAATGAGGCCATTGCAGTCCAACATGAGAGCTACTAGTTACTCTGAATATTAGAAGAACAAAGAGCCCTGATCTTATAAAAATGGCCCAACTCTACTCCCTGAGCTTTCTATATTAAATAATCTCAGGAGGCGCCATCTTTCTCAAGTCACCATAAGGTTTTTTCTTTTTTTTTGTGGGTACCGGGGGGTCGACCTCAGGACCTCGCGCGCCAGCAGGCACCCGTGCCGCTGAGCGATATCACCGGCCCCTTTTTCGTATGTGGGTTCCGGGAGTCGAACTCGGGCCTCGCGCTTGCCGGGCAGGCGCTTAAGCCACTGAGCCATCTCACCGGCCCCTCACCATAAGGTTTTACCATGGCCTTTCCCCTCGTAGTGATTCTTCACCCTCTTCCACGCATTTCTTAGTGAGAAGGGCCCATTTGAGTGAAGCCTCATGATGATGAAACTCTGCCCCAAGACAATGTGGTATTTTCATCTGAGTTCAGAGAAATAGCTGAAATCACTTGTAAAAATTCCACCTCATCAGGTAAGCAAAGTGTTTTGTAAGTATGCTTTGCTAAAACATAATAAAATATAATAAAATAAATGAGAAAAAGCAAGCAACCTAACCAAAATTCATTTGTTTCTATTTAGTGTACGATAAATGATTTAAAATGCTTTTGCATGACATGCTAAAATAACAGTGTGTGTGTGTGTGTGTGTTTGTGGTACTGAGGATTGAACCCAGGGCCTTCTCACTGAGCTACATTCCAAGTACATTTTTTAAAATTTTGAGATAGGATCTGGCTAAGTTGCTAAATTGTCCAGGCTTAGCCTGAATTTATAATCCTCCTGCCTCAGTCTCCCAGAGGGCTGAGATTACTGGTGTGGACCACCATGACCATCTAGGTGGCATATTTTATATAAAGCAAGAAAAACTGAACAAGGATTTGGCTATGACTATTGAAAGAGGCTAAACTAAAAATAAACAAGAAATGAAAATGTGTAGATGATATAGTGGCATTAAAAACTAGACTTAGAACAGGAAAAACCAAGTTCGAATTCTGGCTCTGCCATTTATTAGCTGTGCAACTTTATGCAATTTATGAACTTATTTGAGTCTCACTTTTCACACAAGAAAAATAAAATATCTTCAAAGAATTGATCTGAGGATGATGCGATAGTATATATTAAAGTATGTACCATAGAGCGGGTCCTACAGCCAAACGTAGGTCAGAGTTTGTAAACTACAACCTGAGCGGGTGGAGGAGATGGGAGGAGAAGCTGTTTTGTAGATGGGTTTCAAAGTCAGTAGTAAATCCTCATTTATTTACTCATTTGCTCTCATTAATGATTTGGAAAATGAAGCGAACCAAGCAAAGGTGAAATTAAATTGTAGGGTAGAAATCGTGGAGTTAATTTTAAGGTGTAGTTTTAAAAGGAACATCAATTGCTGCCAGTAGGTGATCATTAGCTTAGGCCCACCTTAGGCAAATTGGAAGCGTAGCAGAAAACACCACCACTGATGGGAGACGATTAGAAACGGATATATGGTCCTGGGGGTTCAGGGTGGGAATCAGAGGACTCTATCTTTTAAAAGACCAGGCTCCATATTTGGATCTACATATCTCAACACCATGAGGAAAAAGGAACTGGATCCAGGGCAGGACAATTCCAAATGATTATTGGAAACAGTTCAGCAACAAGAGATTAAAGAAAAGCCTGCAGTGGTATTCAGTGATAGCAGCAGTCCGGAGTGGTAAAACATACAGGTCTTCAAGTGGTTGGGTATAAAGAAGCTACCCAGGTGAAAAAGAATGGTAGAACAGCATCGGGATGGGCAACGACCTAAACTTTGGCTAGGTAACACTTAGGAAAGATTATAGGGGACAAAAATGACCTTTCTGACAGTGGGAGTCTCATTTAGGAGTAAGATAATGTAAAATAGAAATATCACACATGAAAAGGTGAATAATTATTATCTTGTAGAAGAATTTTACATTATTTTCTGCCAAATGTTGTTTGGGGAGGCAGTGCCAACATTTTCCAAAGGATTTTTTAAATTGGAAACAGAAATTGTTTGTTTTCCTTCTCATGGTATTGTTACAACCATTAATTAAGGTATCACTAGAAAGCCCAAGACTCTGGGAAGTGATATGTGGAACATTTATTCCACATTGTCTCTACTGTAAAAACGTACAAGGAAGCATCCTCTATCTTCCCCAAATGTGCAACAGAGCCTCAGTCTCTCTCTCTTTCTCTCTCTCTGTCTCTCTCTCTCAATACACATGTAGATGACCTTTTTAACATGCTGGCCTTACTCTCTCCTTCTCTAATGCTATTGGCTTCTAACCTCCCTCAGCCACTCGCTTCCACAGGTAGCAGTGACCTCATCATTATTAGTAGCTAAAACCCCTGGCTCATCTCAGTTCCATGCCTCCTATATTCTGTCCCTTTTTACTTGTGGAACTGACTCTTCTGTACTCTTATCTCCAACCTACCTGCTTTTAACCCTACTAGCTCTCCAGTTCACTGAGCCTACCATCTTGTCCACGTCCCTCTGTCCCTTGATGAACTCACTTCCTACATTAAACTCAACATTTCTTTGCTGTAATGGCTCCTGGCATATGCTTTCAGCCTCTGCTTATCTCCAGCAGCTCTCCCATAGTCTGTTTTCGTTGTAAAGCCAGAATGACCTTTTAGAAACTTAAATGAGATAAGGCAGTTCATTGCTCAATTATTCTAGTGATTCTCTGTTTTTTCTTTTAAAAAAGCCAATAGCTACCATGGGAATGCTAAATTTGATATTTTCACATTAATCCAGCACCCTTAAAGGGGAATGAATGTTCTCTGCTTGGTCGCTTTCCCTTCAGAAGCAATGAAAAACTTCCTAAGAAGAAAACACCCCTAGTTTAAAGCTTTACGTTTCCCATAGATGACGATCACTTGAATATGAATCAACAATTAAACACAATCAAACAAAAAAAACAAAGATCTAGAATACCAAGGTCTTCGATATCGAACTGTTAAGCATAAAATATAAAACAAATATACAGATACTACTTAAAAAAATAAAAAAAAAAATTAAAGTGAGTAACTTTCCAGGAGACTTTAAAATCCCTTATAATTTTGGGGGCAGGGGGAAAACACAGAGTATTTAAGGATAAAAAATATTTTTGCATTTTTAAAGATAGAGTACTAATGGATAAAGAATTAGTAAACTGAAAGGTAGATCTGAACAAATTATTAATAATACTACCTAGAAAGACAGGAAGATACATAGGAAATACGTGAATATAACAGACACTGAATGCAGAGTAAGTCCTAGCAGATATCTAGCAGAGTCATAGAGGGAAAATACACAGAATTAAAGAGTTGTAATAACCAATGAGTTTATACTTTGGAATTTCCTGGAAATGGTGAAAAGACATGAATCTAAAGAGAAAAGAAGCACAATTTCATCAAGTACTACAACTAAGAAGACATCACTAGTAGACATAGTGTAATGAATCTGCAGATCACTGGAGACAAAGAAAGATCTTAGCAGCTGCCAGAGAGAAATGATCACCTGAAGAGGAATGAAAATTTTACCGGCAATAGACTGTACGTCAGCGATAATAGATGACATAAAAACACCAAAAAACAAAACAAAACAAACTCTTCCAGTGGTCAAAAGAAAGGAACTACACACTTAGAATCGTCAGCCTAGCAAAATATCTTTTAAAAAATGGGGAGGAAGCCAGGCGCATGTCTGTCGTCCCAGCACTCTGGGAGGCTGAAGCAGGAGTATTGAAATTGCAAATCCAGCCTAAACTACTTGTAGATTTAATGTAACACTCTCAAAATCTAAAAAAACAAAAATGGTTGGGGATATAGTTCAGTGTGAAGGCCCTGGGTTCAATCCCTGGTACCACAAAATAAAGTAAATAAATAAATAGGAATTTTTAGGATCATTGGAAACTTGTTTGTATATTTGTTTATCATTAACAAATCAGTAAAGGAACAAAGAATATATTTAACAAAAATGAGCTCAGGAAGAATGGATGTAATTTGAAATAAGAAGTACACAAATAACTTTTTAAGCTCCTAGAGAATTTAGAAAAACTACATTAGTTGTATAAATTATGTTAAAGTTATTATTTTTTTTTTTTGTGGGTACCCGGGGTTGACCTCAGGACCTCGCATGCCAGCAGGCGCCCGTGCCGCTGAGCGATATCACCGGTCCTTTTTTTGTATGTGGGTTCCGGGAGTCGAACTCGGGCCCTCGCGCTTGCCAGGCAGGCGCTTAAGCCGCTGAGCCATCTCACCGGCCCTAGAGATAAGTTTCAAAGAGATTTGATTTAACTACAGGACAATACTAGCATATCAGTCAGCAGTGTGTGGGTCATGGTCAGTGTTTTGAGACTGTCATATGATTCAGGATAAGATAATATAAAGTTCAGACTTCAGGAAGTGAGTACAGATGGTAAAAACTTCAGAAGTAAATTCTAAGTTACAGAAATAGAATATATAACTTTAGCCAGTAAGAAGTACCAATGTAATAACAAAATAAACTCTTAATTAATTATAAGAAATAAGGAAAAAAAAGAAAAAGCAGCAGCAAATCCAAATATGGAAACAAATCTAAAATATCAATACAATAAATACTAATGAGCTAAATATGCTAATTGAATCACAAAGTTTGTCATATTGGGAAAAAAATAAAATCCAGGTATGCGCTTTTATAACACACATATCCAAAATTTAATGATATGGAAAAGTGAAAGCTGAAGGGTGAAAAATTAGGCAAATTTCATCCTAAATACAATTCGACTAACTTAATTGATACAAAAAAAAATATAAGGTGCACACAAAAAGCTTTACTCAGGAGGATTCCTTATATAATTATAAAATTTAAATTTTCTAAGAATATACTTATCTTTTCTAAGCATAAGTTGACCTAGTAATATAGCATAAAAATATGAAAATTAATAATTCTAGAGTTACAAGAAAAAATGGACAAAATCCCTATTACAGTGGAAATTTTTCATATATGTACTTCTTTTAATTATTGATAAATCAATAGATGATACACAAGTAATTATATAGAATAACTGAATTCTACTATTAGCAAGTATGTTAAGTGAAAATGTACAAACCCTACCCTAAAAATAAACAATATACAGTATATTCAGATATGCATGTTCATCATAAATCTTACCACATATTAAGATATAAGGTGAGTCACAAAAATTTAAAAGAATAGGTACAATGTTCCCTTACTAGAGTGCAGTTAAATTAGGAGTCAATAACAAAGACAAATTAAAATTCTTACAATTTTAGAAATTGGTAATACACTGTTCTAATTGCTCATGGATGAAAGGAAACATAATTAAAATACAAAGCTCACTTACAACTGAGTGATAATGATAGTATTGCATATCAGACCTATGTGATGTGGCTGAAAACAGACTGCGGAATCGTTATTTTATTATATTGCATTTTTTTTGATTGAATGACAAGAGAGGCAGGCAGAATAGAGAAGAAAATCAGGGATCACAAAATGCTATATGTCCTGGTTCCCTGGATCCTATTTAGCCCAAAGGACAACATACCACAAATAAAGGTGGTATATTCTCTAAAAGTCACTCACGAGCTGGTGTCTTTTGCTATGAAGTCTATTTACAACCTAAAATTATTTTATTAGAAAAGAAAGCCTAAAAATTAATAAGTATACAACTTAATAAATTAGATCAATTATTCTGAAACATTTAAGTCTCAGGGGCATGAGGGCACCAAAGAACATCTACTTGTGTGGTTATAACTATTAATATTTATAGAACCAGAAATTTTAAAATTTAATAATTTATTAATATATTTAAAAATAATAAACTCATTATGTATTAACCTTACATTTTAATAAAGAATATTTTACCAAACACTTTAGTGAGAATTATGGAATTGTTTTATCTTATTGCAAATCTCTGTAATGTCTGACTTAATAGAAAAGAACTGGATTCTCAGTATTTACTTCTGCATTCAGTCTACTGTGATGAGTTAGTTTGACTGAAGTAGATGAAGAACGACGACTGACCTCACACAAACATACATTAGGGAAGGGAGTATTTAGTATTCTTTTCATACCATCACGAATATTCTTCTTTGATACTGTGCCAGATCTCCACTAATGGTAACCTCTTAAAAGTTAGTTGTAATGTGGAATCTGAAACCACATTAATGAGTCTTTCATGGTCTGTTACATTAAGATCCACTGGTATGTTTTGGACTTTGAATCTGTTACTCCTGCAGGAATTTGTAATATTATTTATTGATCATGTGGAAAATAGTGGTAGATTGAAGATGTCAAGTTCACAGTGATAGATGCAGTATAAATTCTAATTTTTACTTGAAAGCTCAAATTTTAACATTGGAAATAAATATTTTTAGCCGTTCACCTGAAAGTGCCAATCTTGTTTCATTAGTTTTTGAGCAAATGTCTGACCAATACTCAAAGATGAGCATCCATAGTTTCTTTGCCTAGCTCTTCTTTCAAGTAAAAATGGTGTCTCATGAAAACGGCTAGTTCAGTTTGCAACTCTAACAATCACGTGCTTTTCCTTGAAACAATCATCATACATTAAAATACAGCAGAACTACTTTATATGTACATCTTAACTCACAAGACAATATTAAAAAGACATGTGATCAGGTTTCAAGTATTAATAAAATAATAACTTCTGCTGTTTTATTAAGGACATTCTCAAGTGAACTGTCATTCATTTTTATAGTGATGGTGCAGTGCTGAGAAATATGGACCACTGCCTTGATTTGTGCTCAGGAGGCAGATTTTATCCACCCTTGTTTTTGCACTAGCAGTTTCATGCAATATAGTAAAAAGTCAAATAACAGCCTAGCATTATAATGAGCATAGTTCTGCTCTTTCGTTCTGAAAAAAGCCCTTAAAAGTCCTTGGAGAACTCCACAGACTTTTATAGACTGCATATTGAGAATGCATGAGTTAGGCTGAGTCAGTAAACTATGGTTCAGGTCATGAATCTTGTCTTGTTTTTGTAAGTTTTATTGGGATGTAGCCATGGCTGTTGATGTACCTGTTTTCTGTGACAATTTCTGTGCAAATATGTACTATATCACCCTTCACAGAAAAGCCTGTTTATACCCAAATTAGGCTGCAACAACAAAGTAGTCCAACAAATATATTTGTAGAAGATAACAAAGATCAGAAGTCAACATAAAATAATGTAAAGAATGTGTAAAGATAAATGTTAATTCTGTGAGAAAATTAAAGGAATACAAAAACCTTGGGTAACATTGACCAAAAAAAGAGAAAGAATCCTTACAAATAATATTAATAATAATAAAAAAGGGGAAAGACATGGTAGAGAATTAAAACAAGAAAAATAAGAGGAATTTTTGTTTTTTGTAAGTACCGGGAGTCCACCTCAGGACCTTGTGCGCCAGCAGGTGCCTGTGCCGCTAAGCGATATCACTGGCCCTTTTTTTCGTATGTGAGTTCCGGGAGTTGAACTCGGGCCCTCGCGCTTGCCAGGCAGGCACGTAGGCCGCTGAGCTGTCTCACGGGCCCAAGAGGAATTTTAATAAATTTTAAACTATAAACAGAATGTATATATATCAAGGAAAAAATGAATTACAAAACCTGAAGAAGAAGAAATACACACAATCATTCTTCACACAGTGTTAAAAGTTTCACCTAGGAAAAGTTAGGAATAAGTGGATTTTATAGACAAGTTATGCAAAATTTTCAAAGGAAAGGTTATTCTAACCATATACATTTTTCTATAACACAGAAAAATATGGGGCATAGTCTTCAATTACTATTATATAATGCTAGCATCAGGTAATTAAAAAAAGACAAGGACAGAATAATTAAGGTAAATTACAGCTCAATTTCATCTTAAATGAATTATTAGAAAACTGCATATAATAGTGTATGAAAAGGAGTAAATCAAAGTGACCAAGTTCAGTTTGTCTCAGAAATGCAAAGATGGTTTAGATTTACAAGTTTGGCCAATGTAATTATTCTAGAGAAAATAAAATTGTGTTTTTTTGTCAGTAGATGCTGAAAAAGCATTTGACAAAATTCAACACTCATGATTTAAAATACAAATAAAATCTTTAGCAAATCAGGAGTAAAGTTTTCTTCCTTGATGTAATAGCTTGTATCTATAAAAACCCATAATAACTATAACTCTTAATTAAGAAATAATTATAAATAAGAAATTAGAAGTATACCCTTTAAAGTCAGGAAAAACACTACTACTAGTTCTATTTAAGATTGTACTAGAGGATATAGACAGTACAATATCTCTCTTCCTCCAAAGAAGTCAATGAAATTAAATAAATATTTGAAAAAAGGAAATAAAACAGCCATTATTCTCAAATTACATTATTTTCTACATAGGAAACACAAAATAATCTATACAGATATTTGAAATTAATATGAGAGTTTAGCAAGATGGCCAGATACACAACCAATATATAAAATTAAACTATATTTGTATATATGGATAATAAAACAAAAAATATTTAAATAATACTGCATAAAATCTAAACATATTTAAATATACTATTTATAATTTCAATAGAAATATGTCAATTAGTGTAACAAAAGTTTTAAGACTTGCTTGGGAAAAATTTAAAATTTTATTGAAAGATAGTACAGAAATGCTAATAAATGAGAGGTAAACTAAGATCATAGGAAACTTCAGTATTGTAAGAATTTCAGTTATTCCTAATTTTAACTATACAATTATTGCATTTTCAAACACAACTCCAAAAGAACTTGATAAAGTGACTATGAAATTTATATATAATACCAAAGGCCTAAGAATTGGCAAGATCCTTATAAAGAAGAATAGCAAACCAAAGGGCTTTGTCCTTCCCTATATGAGGATACACCACAGACAGCACCTGGTACAGGGTTGATGGAAGTTGACCAACAGAGAGCGAAGAGACAGAGTCACACTCACGAAAATCTGATGTTGTCATAAGTGATCACTATGATGCAGGTTCCCCACAATTCCCCGGACAATGGTACCTGCACGATTATCCACCATGACAAAAATGAGATTGAATCTTTGTTTTGTCCACCCCCAAAAATTCCAGATGGAATAAATCAGTAAAGGCAGAATGATGAGTCTTAGGTGAATCATACTACCACAAGTTTGCTGCTATAAAAACAAGCCTGTGAGCTTACTCTTCCAAGAGGCACCATAACAAAAATGAAAAAGATGAAAAACAAACCAGAAGATATGTATTTGTAATGTATATGCTACAGGGCTGAACTGTGCCCCTCCAAATTTATACACTGAATTCCTGACCCTCAGTGTGACGGTGTTTGGAGGTGGGGCCTTCAGGAGGTGATCAGATGAGCTCAAGAGTGCACTGATGCCTCCGCACAAAGAGACAGCGGAGAGCTCATCCTCTCTCCAGTGCGAGCACACACTAGGAAGTGGCCAGTTTGCAAATCATAAAGAGAATCCTCACTAGAAGCCCACCATGCTGTCACCTTTACCTCAGCCTCCAGAGCTATGAGAAATAAATTTTCTGTTCTTTAAGCCCCTGAGTGGATGGTATTTCATTATCACAGGTGAAGCTAAACCACCATACAGCCAACAACGTATTAATATCTCTTAAACAACTCTTTCAAAGTCAACAAGAAAAAAATCAGCCAAACTGAAAAATGGACAAAATTATTAGGACAAACATATCAGAAGAAATACATATGACAAATACATGAAAAAAATTCAAAATCAGGGAAATGCCCATTAAGATCATGGCAAGTTGTAATTCCTATCCATTGATTAAAAATTAAGAAGTCTGAACCATTAACTATTAGTGAGGGTATAGCAAAAGAGATGCATTTTACGACTCAGACTAAAAAACTAGCATGAGTAGTTTGGAAGACCACATGGTGAAATCAAACCTCTCATTCCCTAAGACCTGGCAGTTCAAAGTATCCTGTACGGCAGAAGTTCGAACTTGTGTGAAGTGTTAGACTGATGTGCCTGGAAGTCACAGGAGTGCCACTGGGGTTATTGAGTAGGGCTAGGAGTAGCTGTTCAGGTTACTGCAGGGTTTGACAGCACTGTGATCTGAAATAGATAGGGAAGGATCACCAAAGAGAATTTCCACACTAGGAGATACATAGCAACTCACTGGACATGTACACAAGGACATTCATGGCAGCTCATTAGAAGGAGCATGATTAAATAAATTGTGTATAGCATATAATGGAATATTATACAGCATTAAAAATGGATGAACTCGCACTATACCAATGAATTGTCACACATTTAGCTAGGATTGGACAGTATGTGTGATATTGGTAATATTCTTTCTTCTTAAATTGATGAAGGGTTTATTTTATCTCCGTGCTTCATAACTTATGTGCATATTAAATATAGCCTTCTTAATTCATTAATATTACATAAAAATGGTTGATGTTCAATTTTGGGCAAAGAAAGAAGGAGAAGGGGAAGAAGAAAAAGAAAAACAAGGAAGATGATCTATGCTTTTCGGAAGGAAGATGAGACACTCCTCTTTTATAACAGACTTCCAGGATGCTTGAAGCTCCCCTTGGGCTTAGTTTCCAAAGCCTGTTATGCAAAATTGTGTTTATTCTAACCACTTTTAAGATACATGTCTTGGGATTTACTCATCGACTGTTAATAGTCTGAATAGTCTTGCTGCCCTCACACTGTTGGAAGAGCACTATTTCTGACTCTGGTTTTGTTTTGTTTTTCCAGAAGAGCACAAAATTAGTTTTTGGTTTGCATTAGGAACCAAAGTATTTTAAATAAATGTTTTTTATTTTGTGTTTGCTAAACACGTGTAGGTGAACCTACATAAGTTAGTTGCATATGCAATGCAATTCATTTGTGCTTTATTGTTACAAGAACAGACAGGGTAGAATTCTAATCTATCAAGCTGATAATTTCAGCTTGATATGTTGTTGTTAATTGGATGCCTGATTTTAGGAGTATGAAATGTTAGAGCCAGAAGGGGCTATAAACACATGGCAGGTGCAATAAATGTTTGCTGAGGGGAGAAAAAAATTAATATGGGATCAGAGCTATCATCAAGTTCAGTGGCTTTTGAATGTTTTTTACTTCAACTTACAGAAAGAAATACATTTAATATCATGTCCCATCAAACACACACAGAGTTGAGAAAACAGTTATACAAATCAGTATGTTCCCTTACTACATGCAATTAACTTATTGTTTCTATTCTAATCTAGTCTATTCTGTGCTAGTTGTTACCTACTAGATTAATCTTTGACCCTCTGTCTTAGTCTTTTCTTGTCACTGGAACTCAATACCCATAACTCAGAGGAGGAGAGGCATACTTTGGCTCAAATTTTTAGTGCATAGTCAGTCAGCTCCGAGACAGGAAGGTGTGGTAGAAGGACTGGTAAAGGAAAGCTGCTCACAGCATGGTGGCCAGGAAACAGAAAGAGAAGGAAGGAACTGAAGAGGGAGCCGTACCCTTCTGGGTCACACCCGCAGTGACCTGTCTCCCATCCAGGCCCTGCCTCCTAACAGCAAGTTAGCTGTACTGCACCCACGGTCCAATCCTCCTCCAAAAGCCCTGTGTATAAGGGCAGGAGGCTCCGGAACGTCTAGATATAAACCACGTCACGCTCAGAGAAGCCCAGGACACGCAGTTTGAAAAACATTTACCTTGCCCATCCTTTACAGAGAGACACCTGAAACTCCAAAGGGGCCAAAAAATAAATTATTTTGAAAAGCTATATGCATCCACGTGTCTAGAATAAACTCATCTGAAGCTAGTTTTAAATGTACCCTAGTCAATGACATATCCTTATATGTTTTATCTTTGTTGCCTCTTCTCATACATTCACAGCCCATCATTTGTCAGGTCTGTCACTCTCTCTAACAAAATCAGATTAATCCAGTGGAATTTATTCTGAATAAGCCATGCTGGGCATTACCTAGTATCTTTTTTTGTTTGCAAATCAATCTCTTGATGACTCTCTAAATTTCTTTCCAGGTATTAAAGTTAAATTTACACTGCTATTTAAAAAAAATAATGTGATAAAACAATCAGCTATACAGAGCAGTGTGTGGATCTATGGCTACACATTTATTTCATTACCTAAGTTGAAGCTGAAAAATGCTTTGATGTCCAAACAAAAGTTTGTGTTTGAATTCTCTGATGAAGCTCATAACATACTGGCAAAATATCAGTTAGAAGTAAAAAAAAATCTGAAGCTCAATTTTTATACATTTCTTACTTTCCACATGCCTCTTCCCATATCTGTGTCTAGATGGTTAGATTAACGGGTCATCACTCTTTCTAAAGAATATCCAAAGGACATTGCTCTGTGCTTAGCTTCTGAAGTAATTTTTAGTTTAAATTCATGTGCGAATTGAAATAACTCACAGGTGGATTCCTTTTTTGTTACTGTTCTCATTATCATGATTATTATCAGCAATTATACTGTTATTTTTAATCAAATATAGATTAATTCTTCACTTTCCAACTGCTTAGAGGAGTCCAGAGCAAACTTGTCATTTGTTAGAGGGAAGGGAGGGAGAAATTCAGTGTTTGGAGGCCTGTATGAGCCGAGGTGGCCCGCATATCCCGGGAAATGGCGAGCCCTGTTTCTCCACACGCCTGCAGCAGGTGGGATGGCCACTTGTGTAGGACACAATTTGACTTAGAAACTGTTCAAGTTCCATTCATTGACTCCAAAATTAGCACTTCTGTATCTTGTAAGATAATATGATACTTTCTACGGAGTAAATTTACAATAAATATGTATTTAATTTTTTAGAATATTATCCAGGAGAGGACCTTGGGGACCACACAGCACAGGGGACCTCACTCCAGAGTGGGTGAAGAGAAGGAAGTGAGGCCAGATTTCTCCTGTGGCCCAGGAAGTGGCAGAGCCCCAAACTCTATTACCTAAGTCATGTCACCTCTTTATTTGATTTCTTCCAATGTTCTCAAAGGATTTAACAAAAACTGAAAATTTTCCTCTGATCATTGTCTTTCATCAATTTTAATAAATTCTGAAGCCTCTTTATATGTAGCAAAATCTTTTTTTTTCCCTGAGTGATTCTACCTAATAGTAAACAACTTTAATTAACCATTCCTTCTCTCTTCTAGCAAACCACATCTATCACTCCCAAACAGCCAGTTCCAAAAATTACTCACGTTAGTAATGATCTCTGTAAAAGTTAAAATATACTTAGGTAAGGCTCCAATACGTTTTTACACCTAATCAGACATTCAACTTATCAAAATTCCATATTCTTTCCAAACTCTAATTCACTATATTTGTAACTATTGTGTCTCTTTTGTCATGTTTGGATACTTTTTTTATGGTGGCAAAGTTTCACATTTATTAAAGGTAGGAAAAAAAAACAAAAGGGTAGGGAAAAAATGGGCTCTGCGGAGTGAGCTTGAGCCAAGTAAAAGTGGAAAAAATAAAAATAAAAACATACCCTACAGCATAGGGTGAGCTACTGTGAAGATACACGATAACCATATTTGGACATTTTTGCCCCTTATACTTTGATGTTAGTTAATGCGCATACAAACCAGATATATTTAAAACATTACTATTTTCTCCAATGTAGAATCAAGCTGAATCTCATAAAACAACACTTAACATTGCATATAAAAAAATAAAATGAAGTTTCCAAGATTTAATGTGCAAGTCAGGGGAAATTAAGATAAGGGTAAAATTATTTCAAATAAAAATTATGTGGGGAGATGCCAAGGTGGGCTGATGGTTTGGACAAGAGCTAGATTTGCAGGTGTCAAAGATGGAGATACACAAATACGCTCTCTGTGGTCATCAAGAAGGAAAGCGGCCTGGGCTAGAATTGATGATGAGGACGATGATGATGTACAATATTTGTGCAATCCTTACTTTATGAGCATTATTATACTTAGCATGCACAACAACCTATGAGGTAAGTACCCATGTTATTGCTAAGATGCGAGCGCTTAAAGAGAACAAGCGTTTGCCAAAGTCACAGGGCAATAAGGGAGAGGAACCACTGATAGATTAAGCTTTAGCGACAAAAAATGCCAATGGCTTGAGTCTATTCTAAGAAAGAGTTCTGGCTTGTCTTGTTTCCTTCTTTCCTTTCCCCTCTTCTGT
>CM051829.1:102531288-102646288 GCA_028451465.1 Erethizon dorsatum | reverse complement strand
ATAAGTTCTTGTGCAACTTCACATCAGCGTCTCACATGCGCAGTAGTCTACCTGTGATACGTATCCACGAGAGATTGTCTTTAAAGAATGTGAGGGTGCTCGCTTCGGCAGCACATATACTAAAAGAATGTGAGGGTGGTTTATTTTCCTATCATTTTTTTCACCTGTTCATAAAATGCTCTAAAATTCTCCTTGCTAGCATGTAGGAATATAAAATTTCCTATAGTCTTTTGACATATCTTACATAAATTTTGTCACCAAATGTTAGAATAAACCTTGTCTATCTAGTGGTAGAAGAAAAAAAACAAACAAAAAATAAATGTAAGAGGGACCAGTGAGATGGCTCAGCGGCATAAGCGCCTGCCTTGCAAGCGCGAGGGCCCGAGTTCGACTCCCGGATCCCACATACGAAAAAGGGGCCAGTGATATCGCTCAGCGGCACGGGTGCCTGTTGGCGCGCGAGGTCCTGAGGTCGACCCACGGTACCCACAAAAATAAATAAATAAATAAATAAAGGTAAGAAAACACTTATGGGAGATGTAAGAAGTTATCAAAATGTGATGCTCTGCTTACAAAAAATTTGAATATATATTTTAACATAAATTTAAAATAATTTAATATGAATTTTATATTTCTATTGATTATCAATACGTTGATGATAAGACATTTAAAATGAAAAATATGTTATAAAAACTAAGAATATAGTTGCCATTTTTTAAGCATTGGAAATATAATTCAAGATTCCACAGATAAAGGATATAAAAACAAGTCTATCAGGATCTTACCTTACAAAATACATTGGGCAAAGCAGATGTGAGTTAAGAGTAGGAAATAAATAGTTTTTTTTTTAATAATTTAAGGAACCATACCTTGCCATGTAAAATCAAAATAATACTTTCTCCCCATTTCTCTGCCTGAATACAAAGTGAAATAAATTTAATTAATAGAATTTAATCAAAATAAGTGCCAGTGTTCAGATATTCATCTTAGGAGGTCATCCTCGTTCTAACAGTGCTGTCGTTGTTTTATATGTATTTTGGAACAGCATTTGAGAAATGCTTTAGAGCAGATTTGCAAACATCCAACAAAACTGAGAGTACTATTGCCACTATATTTTGGATATTAAATGTCTCAAAAAGGCCCATATTCCTTAGTTCTCAGCTTTGTGCTACTGGGAGACAGCAGAAAGTTCAAGAGGAAGCTTTGGGTCACTGGGAGATGCCCTTGAAAGGGACTGTGGGACTCTGCTAATTCCTTCGTCTCATTCATTCCCAGTCACAAGCTGAACAACTTCCTCCACCGTACGCTCTTGTCCTGAAATACTGCCGTGTCACAAGCTCAGAGGCACTGAGCTCAAAGGCATGGACTGAAACCACTAAAACCAGGGGCACTTTACCCTGAGCAGACAGGGTCTCTCTTAAATTGCCCAAGCAGACCTTAAACTTGTTTCACCTCCTGAGTAGCTGAGATTATAGGCATGTATCACTGAAACTAGCTAACTCTCTGTCTTTATCAGTTGCTCCTCTCAGGCATTTTGTTGCACTAGTGGAAAGCTGATGAATACAACTGCTTAATAGTTAAAACCCAAGTCTCTTCTATTGTAAAGAACTAAAATTATAGTACTTATTTTAAAATCTTTATAAATTATTCAATAAGGTGAGCCCTGAATGACCTTGATGGGCTCCATAAATAAATAAATAATAAATAAATAAATAAATAAATAAATAAATCTTCTTGCAAAGAATGTCAGTGTGAAATATTTTAGGAAGTCACAGTTATGAACCACAGACTCTGACAGCTTTTCACAAATAGGATGAAATTGTTTGAATGATGGTAACTGACATCATAGGAATAAGTACACAACCATGAAGGTGATGGCTTTGAAAGGGTCACATTTCCTTGTCATGACCATTTTACATGTATACAGGAGTATTTAAAAAGCTAATGTTTTATAAAGCACATAGTACCATAAACACTCAATAAGTGGTTGCTATTATTATTGTTTCATATCATAGAGGGTATTTTTAACAGTGGTGATTCTCTCTCTACTAGCATGAAAATATCAAATAATAATGAACGAACCTCATAACATTGTGTTTATATGAATACAGCCTCTGAGTGTTTGTTTTTATGACAATTGAATACATAAGGAAACCAATTTTTCTCTGGCTGGAGGCAACCTCCTTCCTGTTCACTAGTTACTCTGTTCATTAAAGTTATTCCCCAAAATTCAACCATAACATCTAAAGCTTTCCTTCAATAAGTATATCTGTGTTTCTTTGATACACTTGGCTTGTAGACTTCAATATTCTATTTACTATGTTGCTGGGTCATTTATTCAGAGATTATGTCATTGGATCAGATTTTACTACTTTTGACAAAAGCCACTTTAAAACTAATACAAGAGGAGGTGGTGGGTATTGTGTGATTTGGACTAAGTTGGTGAATAGCTATTATGGTGCTCTGCCCAAATCCTGTACCTTACTAGAGGACTTAACACCATGGCAAGGACCCCAATAAGCAATGCTAACACCCTGCTAGAATATGGTAGCTTCTGGCATTTTCAAAAATTAATGACCCACAGTAAGTAAAGTATAAGTTAATGAATTGCTGTGTTATTAGAAAAGAGGAATTAAAAATATCAAAGAAAAGGAAATGCTAAAATGGATACACTACCACAAGAAAACCTACCAAGGAACTATGTTCATGTAAGGGCCCAGAGTACAATCATTTGCCAAAGTTATTGATACAAAATGTGCTAGGGAAAAAGACTACGGCATCATTGAGAAGCTCAGCGGAATACTCTGGAGCCCAGGGTTGATGGTAAGACAGATTGTCACAGAACAGAGAATCCAAATTTCTGAAGTGAAAAAGTTCAAGACAACATATGTGGTGGATTAACTAATGGCCAACTTGTAACACCCAGCTGAACTGAATCAGTGTGGTGCTGGGTGTGGCTGGCCCACCTGAGGACTGTTGCCAACAGCATAAAAGGAGAACTGGAGGGGGAGATGATGTGCTATTGATTCTCCTAGAGAAGATTGTCATGCTGGTTTTCCTGATATGAACTCAGTTCTCATCAGAGTAGCTCTGGTCCTTGCTGTCACTAAGGATGGCTGCGGTTCTCTTCAAGGTACTCTGGTCCTTACTTTGAGCGTCGCTTCCTGGCTCCAGTGCAGATCCCTCAGCCTGCTGGCACAGATCCTTCATCCCACTGGCACAGACTTTCTAGCTTCCACCACTGACCCTTAGGCCTTCCCAGTGCAGATACTTGGTATGGTCTTGCATGAGACATTGTCATGGGCTCTAGGCCTTCAGCTGGACTCATGGAAGATACTGCCATGCGATCCAGGCCCTCAGCTGGATTCTTTGGGTCTCTAAGTGTGTGAACGGATCTCTGGCACTCTTCTGCATTTCACTCTTTGGATTATAAAATAATCCTATAAATTATGTGCCCTGTATTAAATCTATTCCCTTGCAAACCCTGACTACAACAACATATAATCACCAAAAAACAAGATGATCATAATAATTGTGATGAATGGCAAGACTGGCAACCAATCTTTCTGGGTACCTCAATACCTAGGGAGATATGGATATCGCTAGTAGAACACAATGCTCCTGTAGGGGAAAAAAAAAAAAAGAAAAAGAAAAAGGTGATCAGGCTACCAAGATATTCCTTAATTTATGCAAATTTTAAAAAATCAAGAATGAATGATCAAGGAGCAAAGGGCAGCCATCCTAGGAAAGCAACAAGTTTTTTTGTTTTTATTTTCCAGTGCTGGGGATTGAACCCAGGGCCTCATGCATGGCAAGAAAACGTTCTACCACTGAACTTCATCACTAGTCCAGAAAGCAACAATTTCTTGATCAGACCTGAGCCAGTTCCTAAATCCAGAACCCATTGACTGAAAGAGAGGCCAGGTCTCAGCATCAGGGACCCCATAATATTACATCAAATCTATTTAGTAGTATTCTCCCCTTTCCTAAAAGAATTTATGGCATTTGCATGAGTAACCATATGTTGTATAAAGAGGACTACTCAAACATTTAAGGATTGTAAGACACAGAGTCTAAAGTTACCCTAATATATTGGACTCAAAGAACCATCATGGCTTTTCTTCAGAGTGGGAACAGAAGGGATTGAGGTAATAAATCATTTCCTAGTTCCCAAATATATGATTACACCAGACACACTTTATAGTCAGCAAAATCTTCATATTGTTTCCTGATCTATACGGCAAGTCTATTATAAGGCAGAATAACTCCCTCTCTTCTCCAGCCAAAATAAGATGGAAGCTGCTACGGACTTAATGTTTGTGTGCCCCAAAGACTCATAAATTGAAGCTTAATCCCTAGTACAATGATACTTGGAGCTGAAGCTTTTGGGCAGTCTATGATGGTGGAGCCCTCATGAATAGGATTCGTCCCCTTATAAGAAAGGCCAGAGAGGTACCTAGCATTCTTTTCACTATGTGAGGACAGCAATAAATTGGCAATCTACAACCCAGAAGAGGGAGCTCACCAAAATCCAACAATACTGGCACCCTGATCTCAAACTTCCAGCCTCCAGAACTGTGAGAATCAATGTTTATTGTTTGAGCCACCTTGTCTATGGTATCTTATTATAGCAGTCTGAGCTAAGATAAAAGTTATGCATTCAGATTTGGGCATGAGTAGAGCCAGAGGATACAGGTAAATTGCAGGAACAGGTGGGCCATACTACCCTGTGGGCCATCACTTTTGCACTGACAACTCTAATCCAGTTTTCAGCTATAGTTTTGTAGGGTAAAGAGAGGTCACCAATGACTAGCTGCCAGAGAGGGAAAATGTAAGGCTTGATTGTAAGATAGGTTGGCTTACTGTGAGGGTAAACCTAAAATTGGTCTCCTATACTAACACTTCACCCAGGAGTGATCATGAGATAGAAGAGTGACATAAAATTCTCCCAAAGGACAGGGCTCCAGGCAGCGTATTTTGTCATCCACTTTATGTGAAAGAGTAGTGCCAGATAAAACATGCATAGACCATGGGAAGTGGAGAATGGCCTGGCTAGTTTTTCAGGGGCTTGGTGAAAGAGAAGTGTATTAGAAGACTGGGAATAAGAAAGTGTGAGGAAAATGCATGTGGATGGATATATGAGAGTGTACACAAGGTATGAAGATCTTTGTATTACATTTTAAGCATCACCAGAGAGCATTTCCATGAACAAAGCGCTAAATAAAAAGACAATATGACAGCCAGTTGATGTCATCCAACTGTTGTCAATTCCCATACCAGGGTTATGCATTAATGTAGTGCATTAATGAAGTAGTCACAACAGTAGGGTTGGAGGATGTGCAGCAGGCCCAATAGCATAGGCTTCCACTTATGAAAGCTGATCTAGTTGCTGCCAACCTGACAGCAAATGAGTTCAGGCTCCCAATATGACACAGCACCCTGAGACCAAATACCCCACTGGTGGCACAATGACTACAGGAGAGTCTTTCTACTCTTGAAGGAGTAAAGATTCATTTCACATGGGATCAACACTAGGATCAGTCCAGGGCCGGGATATGTGATAATCTCTCCTGCCTCCATGGTCTAAGCCAGTACTATTAGCCAAGAACTTACAGTGTACTTGATCACCAACCCGAAATGCCACAAAGTGTTGCAGCCAACTGAAGGATCCACTTCAAAGGAAGAGTATGGCAGTATCTACATGACTATGGAACCTACTGGCCCTGTCAAATACCACGTTATCCAGAAGCATTGACCTCATCAAGCAAAGGAATGATCTCTTAAAGTTACAACAGAAGGGATTCTGTCTCCACTTAAAATATAGAAAGCTGGAAGAGAGTCACTCCCACCCAGAAAAAGTACAAAATCATAAATTTTCTTGAACCTACTTGAGAGTTAAAAATCACAAGGCAACCAAGAGTCTTGAAATATAAGGAAAGATAGGCCTTCCTAAAGAAACAAAAACACAAATGCTGGCTGACCTGTGACAGAGCACAAGAGGGAGAGCTTTAACGCACCATATGCGAGGTAGAAATGACTCAACTAAAATTTTTAATGAATTGTCAGACTGAGTACACTCTAGTGTGAGTACATAGAAACCTGAAAGCTGCAGAAACAATGAGATTTTATTCTTTCTTACAAGTTCTCCTTCAGACTCCATTGTGTACACAAGTCATACTTAGGGCAGAGGAAGAGACTAGAGAAAACTTTCTACAGAGGTTCAGGCAAGGAAGAGGGGAACAGCTGCCGCTGCAAAAAAAGAAGCACAAAACTCCATTCACCCTGCTTCCCTACAGAACAAAGTCTTCAAGCTACCAAAGCTAGGACAGCAAGTTCTGGTCTTTAATGGCATGTGTGCAGACCCTCTGTGGCTGAGGGAAGGGTAAAACAAACAAACAAAGAAAACTATCTTTTGGGAAAGGTTAGGAAATTGTCCTTAACCCAGACTTTTAGAGCTCTGCTAATAAAGGGCAAGAGTCAAGAAATGTTTTTGTACCTAAGACCTTCTACAGAATAAGACAGGGTTTGGTTGGGTTGGAGAAATCCAGATCACAGAGAAAGCCTTATCTCTAAGACTCAAAGATACAAGGCCTGCTTAAATCTAAGAATGAATCAGGACCCTCACTTAACTCACTTAACTCCCACCACTGGGCTATCCATCCCCAAGGAACAAGCAAAAATAATCAACCACCACTGAAGGAGAAGCATGAGCATAGAGAGAAACCACTTAGGAGGCACAAGGACATAAAAGCTCAAACCTAGGATTTCAGCATGAACACTGACAAAAATTCTTCAGTAATGAAGGTTCTGCCCTGACCACAAGTTAACACTAAAAAAATTAGTCAGTGATACGCTAAAATTAGTAGCCACAGAAACAATGAAACCTAAACCCAGCTCAACTCTTAATTATATTAACTCAACTCTGCCCACTCATTTCGCCCAACACATATACACACTAATGACCTTAAAAAGGTGTGCAATTTCTATGTACACCTACTATTTATCTCTGTCTCTGTTCCATAATTGAATCATAATTGAATAAATAATCCAACATTGAATCAATAATTTCAAGACACACTAAAAGCGAAAAAAGAGGGGGGAAACAATCAAGAACAAAGCAATCAATCAAACCAGATACAGATATTGAAACTATGATACTAGTATCAATATGTTAAAGCTTTCCTTGAAAAAGCAGAGAGTATTCATAGAAAATTTCAGCAGAGAATTGGAAACTATGAGAGAGAGGAAAGTGGAAAAGGTAAAAATATTAAAACCTTGTATTAGTAATGATATATGCTTTCTATAGGCTCATCAGTAGAATCAATACAGCTATGAAAAAAATCCATGGGGCCGGGGATATGGCTCAGCAGCACAAGCTCCTACCTGGCAAGCACAAGGTCTTGAGTTCAATTCCCAGTACAAAGAAAAAAAAAACCCATACTGTTGAAGATAGGCCAATACAAATTACCCAAACCTAAAAATCAGAAGGAAAAATAGTGAATAAAACAGAACAGAGGAAGAGTTGTGGGACAATACCAAATGGTCTAATATGCCACAAAGAGAGAAATATTGAAAAAGATAATGACCAAGAATTTTCCTGTAAAGATGAAAGATATCAAACCATAGGCCAAAGAAGCTCAAAAAACACCAAAAAGGGTATATACTAAAAATGAGAAGAAAACAACCACACGAGCACATGCTTCAAAGCACATCACATTCAAACAGCTAGATACCAACGATAAAGAGAAATTCTTGAAGGCAAGAAAATGCTGGATAAAAATGATATATAACATACTTAGGAAAAAATATAAATTTTAGTAGACTGGTTGTCATAAACTGTACAATCTAGGAGCCCATGGAGTTACAAATTTAAAACGCTGAAAAGAACAAAAGAAAAGTTCTCTCTTCAGAATCATATAGCGTGAAAATATATATTTGTAACAAAATCTGAGAGAATTGATCACCAATAGATCTCCATGATAAGAAATGTTTTAAATTCTCCAGTAATAAGGAATATATCAGAAATTTGCCTTTACACAATGAAATTAAATATCCAGAAGTTATTAAAATAATATTAGATGTAAAAGTTATTCCTCTCATTTTAGTTGCTCTGAAAGATAACTGATTGTCTGAATTTAAAATAGTAGTAATACGGGCCAGTGAGATGGCTCAGTGGCATAAGCGCCTGCCCAGCAAGCGCGAGGGCCCAAGTTCGACTCCCGGAACCCACATACGAAAAAAAGGCCGGTGATATCGCTCAGCGGCACGGGCGCCTGCTGGCGTGCCAGGTCCTGAGGTCGACCCCCGGTACCCACACACACACACACACACACACACAAATAATAATAAATAAACAAATAATATCTTATTTTTTAAAAAATAAATAAAATAAAATAAAATAAAATAGTAGTAATAAATTGGAGGTTTATCATGTAGTATATGTATATCTATTAAATTTATAAACCTCTAGCCAGACTGATTAGCAAAAAATGAGAGAAGATGCAAATTTCTATTCTCAGAGATAAAAGGACATCGTTATAGATAACGCAGTCACTAAAGAGATAATACGTTAGTAATATTATAAATAAATTTATGACCATATATCTAATGAAAGAGTTGAAATTTAAAAATTACTTAAAAGGCACAAGCTACCAAACTTATTCCAGAAGGACTAATAAGAATATTCTTATATCTACCAAAGAAAATTGGTTTGTGGCCAAAATGTCTTCCAACAATGAAAATTACTGGACAGATACATGGTGTCACTGGACAAGCTTCTCAAACTTTTCAAGAAAAAAAGTATAGAAAACACAAACTATACAGAACAAAAGTATAGAACACAAACTGTTCCAAAAAATAGAAGAGTAATGAATATTTATTGGCTTGTAAGTCTACACTATTACCTTGATACTCAAACCAAAATAAATTTATTACAGCAAACAATTATCTTTCATGAACATAGACACAAAAATCCTCACAAAACACTAGCAAATCAAATCCAGGAGTGCACTTTTTAAAATAACACAGTAGGACCACATAGAGTTTATCACGGGAGTGCAAGGTTACTTTAGCAACTGCAACATCAAACAATGAGATGTAACATAGCAAAAGACTGAAGAAAATATCATGATCTCAAGAGATGCACAAAAAATATTTTATGATTTCAACATCCGTTCATGATAAAACCTCTGAGCCAACTAGAAGGTAGGTTCCTCATACTAATAAAGGTCATCTACAGAAGACCTACAGCTGGCTTAACATACAGTGATGAATGACTAAATGCTTCCCCCAAGATCACAAACAAGGCTCTCATCATTTCTGTTCAACACTGAAATGAAGGACATGGCTAATGAAAGAAACCAAGAAAAAGAAATAAAAGCTGCAGCATTTAGAAAAGAAGACATAAAACTATATTTTCTTCCTCTGAAGATGATATAGTTGTTTATTTAAAGAAAATATTCTAAAGAACTTTCCAAAAAGCTGGTAGGACTACTAGGTCAGTTGTGCAAGGTCACAGGATACATATATATATATATATATACACAGGAGATACATATATACACATATGTATATGAAATTGGATTAAGAAAAATACCATTTATAATATCAACAAAAATGCAAAATACTTAGGTATAAAGCAAACAAAATATAATAGGTACAAAATCTGTATGCTAAAACTACAAAACACTTACTGAAGGAAATCAAAGACCTAAACAAATACAGGTAAACCATGTTTAATGATTGGGAAGATCCAACATTCTTATTGGGTTAATTCCTAACAAATAGGTTTATAAATTCAAAACAGCTGAAACAAAAATCACAGAAAGATGCTTTATAGAAATCTACAAGCTGATTCCAAACTGTATGAATCAAAAGAACTAGTAAAAACGTATAGATAGAGCCTGTCTCCCTCAATTTGGGACCACTCTAAAGGGCCATATGCTTTCAGAGCTCCCTATAAGATGATTGAAAAGAAAGGTTTGTTCTAATATTGTTTGGACAATTGAATGCCGATATCTTGTACTCTGAGTAACTAATTTAAAGATAACAATACACAACGTATTAACCATTGTTACCCTCCTATTATTCTATTTTGAAATTTTGTTCTATATTTTTTCCTCTTTAAAATAAAAAAAAAATTATACTGAAAAAAAGATGAGCTGAGGCCTTAGTTGCAATTGCAGTGTGGGGCAGCTTGTTCTACCCAATCCCGCCTCTCTCAGTTCTTTACAGGGCTAACAGCAGAGACCAAAAGCCCCAGTGGACCCTCTATAAATAAGTGTCCACCTCAGAGCTAGTTTACAGGGAATCATTCTCCAAGGAATTGATCTAACTCTATAAGTTTGAATGAGTTTCTATAAATGAAAATGTTGAATATGTAAGATTTTATTTGACTTTTTAAAAACCAAATGAATATATCTCTATGACGATTTAGGAATATTATCTTTTTGACTTTATGTCTGATTCCTGATGAAGCTTATTTTTTTTAAACAAGGACATTTTTTTGTTTGTTTGTTTTGTCTTTTTGACACAGGGTCTTGCTATGCATTTCAGGCTGGCCTCGAGCTCACTTTGTAGCCCAGGCTGGTCTCAAACTTGCAACGATCCTCCTGCCTCAGCCTCCCAAGTGCTGGGATTACAAGCGTGTGCCACCACATCTGGCTGGACATTTTAAAATGTATATGCATACAATAAAATTATATGCAATAATATTCTTTAAATAATAAAATTATAGAAAAGGAGAACGGATTAATGAATACCAGAGTTACAAGAGTAAGGGGATGAGAGGAAAGTAGACATGGCTATAAAAGGGCAACATGAGAGCTCTTTGTGGTGACAGAAATGTCAGATACCTTGACTGTCTCAGTGTCAGTACCTACTGTAATATTGTAATGCAGTTTTGAAAAGAAGTTACCATTGCAGAAACTGGGTGAAGGATACATGGAATCTCTTTGTACTATTTATTAAAATAACTATCTCAAAATCAAAAGATTAATTTTCAAAAAATGAAAACAAACAATGACGTATATGTCTAAGGAAACATTAATGGTTAGCTTTACAACAACCAAGCTTCAGTGAGTGAGGTTATTCTAGCATTGTTCAAGACACAAAAGAGTAAAGAATAATATGAAACATCAGATTATTTGCAAGTTTTCTATTTTCATTACAAAGCTTATGGAATCTTTCTTCAATAACAGAACTGAGAATATTCTAAACATAAAGTTTTAGGAGGGCTTTGTGAATCTAAGCAGTAGAAATAACCTTCAAAATCATCTCACATGCACACTTTTAATTTTCTTACACCTCTTAAAATCTATAAGTAATACATCATACAAATTTTAATTTAAAGAATGGATTCTAAAATGGTGCCTGCTTCTGAAAATACCTCTAAACAAAGGGAAAGAGAGAAAAGAAACAAAGAAATAGACAGGTATCTAATTGAAGAGAATTCAGATTGTGCACAGTTCATGAGAGCATTTCCCTAAGACCAGAACAAGGAGAAGATGGCCACACTCATGAAAAATCCTAGCCACAGCAAGTAGGCGGGAAAAAGAAAATGCATCCAAGTCAGAAAAATAAAATGATATGTTTCCAGATGGTATGATCTTCTATGTAGGAAACTCTGTAATCTACACACACATACATGAACTAACAGAACTAATTAGAAACATTCAGTAAAGTTTCAAGATAAAAAATCAACATACAAAAATCACTTGCAAGTCTAAACAATAATAAACTATCTGAAAAAAGGAAATTAAGAAAATAATCCCTTTTATAACATAAAAAAGTAAAATAGGAATGAACTTAACCAACACGTTGAAAGAATTGTACACTAAAAAACTACAATACAATAACAAAAGAAATTAAACACTGAAACAAATGGAAGGGCTTCTGGGAAGATGGAGGAGCGGTGAAGAGCAGAGAAACAGCCTTTCAGAGATTTGGTGTCCAGATGCTGGAATATAGCAATGTGAAGAAAAGAAGGATAGAAGTGGGTCCCCAGGACTCAGCAAGGATCTGAAGCAAGAATTGAAGCCCATGGGGAGAACGAAGTAAGAGATTTCAACACAGAAGGAGGTAGCAAGTGGTGCTTTATCCCTGACCCCTGACTCATCACTGGGGAGGGGCAGCTCAAACCTGCAGATGCACAGTGACTACTGGCGACTTTGGAGGCCTCCACAGAGAAACACACCAGTGAAATGGAGCAGTGGATACAGCAGACTGCAGTGGCTGCTAAGTTACTTGGGTTCAGATGCCTCCCAGAGAGGGCAATTGGCCAGGAGCCATCTTGGAGAAAGGCCAACTGAGCAGAGAACTCAGAGCAGCTGTGGTTTGTCTCCATCTAGCAACTCCCAGTGTCAGGGTGAGGCAGAACCAAGTTCAAGTCAGCAGGAGGTCAAGGAGCCAAGTTCAAGCCAATGGGAAGCCCAATTCAAGCTGGCAGGAGGCACACAGTGTTATAGGCTGAACAAATTGGGTTCCAGCCTCACAGCCAGAAACCGGCCTGAACTAGGGGTAGAACTAAGGGTGTAGCCTTGCTGGGATTATCCACTACCCTGCTGTAAATCTACAGCTGGCTTGCTGGAATTAACATGAATCTGGGCTCTCTCTGCCCACTCTGTCTACCAGTGACAGCAGAGACAAGCCCTGAAGTGGGGTTTTTTGTTTCTTCATTCTTGTTTTTCGTTTGTTTCTTTCTTTCTTTCTTTTTTCCTCAATTGTTTATTCTTGTTTTTATATGAGTATAAACATTGTTTCTAGTTTTTGTTGTTGTTGTTCTGTTCATTTCCTGTTTTTATTTTTTTCTTCTCTCTTCCCTTCCTGTCTTCTCCAGTTTCCTAAAGTTGACATAATCTTCCTTTGTCTTCTAACCTTGCTTCTAATCTCTTCCTTTTCTATTTCTCTACATCCTTGTAAAGGGAACAATCCAAGAGGAAGAAATAACAATCATAAATATATATGCACCAAATACCAGTGCACCCAACTATATTAAAAATATCAATGGACATGAAAAAATCAAATAAGCACTAATACAATTGTAATGGGGTAGGAAGAATGAATATCATGAAAATGGCCATACTTTCAAAATTATTATACAGATTTAATATAATCCCAATCAAATACCAATAGCATACCTCACAGAACTAGTGAAAACAATCTTAAAATTCATAAGGAACCAGAAAAGACCTAAAATAGCAAAAGAAATTCTGTGCAACAAAGGCAAGGCAGAGGGCATCACAATCCCCAATTTGAAGTCATATTACAAAGTTACTGTGATAGCTCAATACCTCACTGTCACAAATAGATAAACTAGGCAAAAAAAATCAACAAAGAAATATCAGAATTGAATCAAACTTTTGAACAAATGGATTTAGTAGATGTCTACAGAGTGTTCCACCCCACAACATCAGAATACACATTCTTTACAATTCCACACAGGACATTCTCCAAAATAGACCACATACTAGCTCATAGACCATGCTTAGGTAAAAGCAAAGGAATTGAAAATTTCACATGCATATTATCAGATCATAGAACAATGAAATTGGAAGTCAATGGCAAAAAAAACCACAAAAATTTCATAAACACGTGGAAATTAAATAACAATCTCCTGAACAACTACTGGGTCACACATGAAATTAAAGAAGAAATTAGACAGTTTCTACACTTAAACTATAAGGCTGATAGAACATACCAGAACTTATGGGACACAATGAAAGCAGTGCTGAGGGAAATTTATAGTGGTGAATTCCCATATCAGAAAAAAGAGTGAGCTCAAATAAACAACCTAATGTTCAACCTCAAGCTTCTGGAAAAAGAAGAGCAAGTCAAGCCCAAAGCTCATACAAGGGAGGAAATTATAAAGGTCAGAGCAGAAATTAATGCAATCGAGACTAAGAAAACAATACATACAACCAATGAATCAAAAAGTTGGTTCTTTGAAAGTTTAAATAAAATTGATAAACCCTTAGCAAACCTTATCAAAAATAAAGGAAAGAAAAGACTCAAAGCCATGCAATTAGGAATGAAAATGGTTAAGTCACAACAGATCCTGCAGAAATCCAGAAGATCATCAATACTTCCTTCAAAAACCTGTATTCTAATAAGATGGAAAACACAAAAGAAATGGACAAATTCTTAGATGCATATAAATTACCAAGGTTGAATCAAGACATAAAAATTCTAAATAAACCAATATCAGTCAATGAAATTGAAGGTGTAATTAAAAACCTACCAACAAAGAAGAGCCCAGGTCCTGATGGATTCACTGCTGAATTCTACTAGAAATTTAGTGAAGACATAATGCCACTGCTTCCTAAACTCTTTAATGAAATTGAAAGGGAACCAATATTTCCAAATTCATTCCTGGAAGCAAGCATTCATTACCCTGATACCAAAACCAGAGAAAGATCCAACAAAAAAAGAGAACTACAGGCCAATCTCACTAATGAACATAGACACAAACACCCTCAATAAGATACAGGCAAACAGAAGGTAACAAATCATTATACACCATGACCAAGTAGAATTCATCCCGGGGATGCAGGAATGGTTCAACAAATGCAAATCAATAAATGTAATATACCATATTAACAGAGCCAAGGACAAAAACCATATGATTATCTCAATAGATGCAGAAAAAGTGTTTGACAAAATCCAACACCCATTCATGATAAAAACCCTACAGAAAATAGGAATAGATAGTCTTTATCTCAATCTAATAAAAGCCATCTATGACAAACCAACAACCACTATCATACTAAATGGACAAAAACTGAAAGCTTCTACTCCAAAATCAGGAACAAGACAAGGATGTCCACTCTCACCACGCTTATTCAATATAGTTCTGGAAACATTAGCAATTAGACAAGAGAAAGAAAAAAAAGGAATAAGGATAGGAAAAGAAGAAGTTAAACTATCATTATTTGCAGATGACATGATACTCTTACACAGAAGACCCCAAAAACTCCACTAAAAAACTGCTAGATTTAATAAGCAAATTCAGTAGTGTAGCTGGATACAAAGTGAACATTCAAAAATCAGTAGCCTTCCTGTACACAAATAACAAATTCACTGAAAGAGAAACTAGGAAAACAACATTTTCCATGATAGCATCCAAAAAAATGAAGTACCTTGGAATCATTCTAATGAAGGAAGTAATAGACCTTTACATTGAAAACCACAGTACTCTGAAAAAGGAGATCAAAGAGGATATCAGAAAATGGAAAGATATGCCTTGTTCTTGGGTAGGAAGAATGAATATCATGAAAATGGCCATACTTTCAAAATTGTTATACAGATTTAATGCAATCCCAATCAAATACCAATAGCATACCTCACAGAACTAGTGAAAACAACAGATCCTGCAGAAATCCAGAAAATCAATACTTTCTTCAAAAACCTGTATTCTAATAAGATGGAAAACACAAAAGAAATGGACAGATTCCTAGATGCATATGAATTACCAAGGTTGAATCAAGACATAAAAATTCTAAATAAACCAATATCAGTCAATGAAATTGAAGATGTAATTAAAAACTTACCAACAAAGAAGAGCCCAGGTCCTGATGGATTCACTGCTGAATTCTACTAGAAATTTAGTGAAGACATAATAAAATTCATAAGGAACCAGAAAAGACCTAAAATAGCAAAAGAAATTCTGTGCAACAAAGGCAAGGCAGAGGGCATCACAATTCCCAATTTGAAGTCATATTACAAAGTTACTGTGATAAAAACAGCATGGTACTTGCAAAGAAACAAACCTGAGGATAAATGGAACAGAAAGAAGATGCAGAAACAAATCCAAGCACACTCACCCACCTTGTCTCTGACAAGATGGTCGAACACCTTCACAGGAAGAAAGATAGACTCTTTAATAAATTTTCTAGGGAAAACTGGCTTTCCAAATGCCAAAGATTCAAACTAGACCCATATCTCTCACCATGCACTAAACTAAAATCAAAATGAATGAAAGGTCTAAATATTAAAACAGAAATACTTAATCTGCTGGAAGGTAGAATAGGTAAAACTCTTGACAACATGGGTATAGGCAAAGACTTTATGAACAAAACCCCAATCGCATAGGAAATACTAAAAAGAATCAATAACTGGGATGTCATCTTATTAAAAAGCTTTTTGTGCACCAAAAGAAACCACCAACAGAATGAAGAGACAACCCACAAAATGGGAAAAAATTTTTACCAGCTATTCCTCAGACAAAGGACTACTATTTAGAACATATAAAGAATTCAAAAAAAACCAGACCCCAAATTTAAAAACTCAATCCAAAAATGGGCATCTAAAATGAATACATGCTTCACAGATGAAGAAGGAAAACAGCTAGTAAATATAGAAAAAATGTTCAACATCACTGGTCATTCAAGAGATGCAAATTAAAACAATGCTGAGATTCCATCTCACCCCAGAAAGAATGGATATTATCAAGAAATCAACCAATAACAAATGCTGGCAGGGCTGTGGGGAAAAAGGAACACTTCTCCACTGTTGGTGGGAGTCTAGACTGGTGAAACCACTGTGGAAAACAGTGTGGAGATTCCTCAAAAACCTAAAACTAGAGGTTCAGTTCAACCCAGATATTCCCTTCCTTGATATCTTCCTGAAAGAATTAAAAGCATCATACCACAGTGATATATGCACACCCATGTTTATAGCAGCACATTTTGTAATAGCTAAATCTTGGAAACAGTCCAAATGCCCATCAACAGATGAATGGATAAAGAAGATATGGATTTTTATACAATGGCGTACTACTCTGCCATAAAGAAGGATAAGCTTAAGACATTTCTAGCTAAACGAATGCACCTTGAGACCATACCCTTAAGTGAAATAAATTGGACATGCAGGTTTAAATATCACTTTGTTTAGCTGGTGTGAGAAGCTGAAAGTGTTTAAAAAAAATTGAAAGGACCAAAATGTATAATAGATATTGGGAAATAGGATGAAAATGTTCAACTGGGAAGGGGAACAAAGGAGGGAGGAGGGGGAAAGGAAAGAAGGGACCAGATAAAAAAAGAGAATAGAAGGAAAAATGTGAAGCACCTCAATCTTATTTAAAGCTTCATAAACATTCTAGTATAGACATTTAATGTCATTGACTTAGTTTGGGTTCCATCAAAAGAAGAGCATGAGACAAGGCCTTGAGTACAGGTAATTTACTTGGGAGTTGATTATAAGAAACAGAATGAGAGAACCAGGATGATGAGAGAAGAAAGAAGGAAAAACCAAAATAAGAGTACATTATCCAGCTCCCCAGCATAGGTAAAAAAGACTTGATTAGTCAGGATTCCTGAAAAGCATTCATTATGCCCCAGAACTGTCCACCAAAGGACAAGAGGCTAGGACATTTACCATGAGGTTTTATCCCACATTGGCTGACCTTGGGGTTATAACACACACCACCCCCACTTCTGGGCTGCATTTGCATGGACACTGAGTAGACTCTGGCATCAGAGAAAGCCCTGGGGAAGACAGAAAAACATACAGCATGCACGTAAAGCAGGCATTGTCAGTGCAAAGTGAGTATGAACTTGTATGGAACTGTCCCCGACTGCCACAGCTAAAAACAGAGGTGTGCTGATGAGACGTGACATCCGGCGCTAGAGGCATTTGGTACACACGTCACCCAGAAAAATTTTGGCCAAGTTTCTGATGCTAAATGAACAAACATGCCACAATTGCCATAATTTTCTTTCTTGTCTTTCTTCTCAAAGATGGCAGTAACAATTGCATGTTTAAAGCTTGTGGCATTTCTTCAATGATCCAAATGCTGGGAAAGAGCTTGTACACATTTATTCGACAAACCAAGGAGTGGAGCAGGCATGACATTGACTTCTGTATGTTAACTACTCTTTCTAGCTTTTACATACATGTCCACTTTTTTACAAAAATGGACTGAATGTTCCAATTCAAGATGACTGATGAAGCCTATGTTTCCTTCCCCAAAATCCTAACATTAGAGAATTAAAAATGTTTAAATCTGTTGAGGTGCCAGAAGCAGGGGAGAAATGCCACCTCCAGATCAAAACAAGAAGAAATTTCTGAAGGATATAAAGCCAAGGAGAAAAGGCTGCCAAAGACAACAGAGTTTAGCTTCCTCTCTGCTGCTTGACCTAATTTTCACTGCCAGAGGAATAACTGCAAACACGGTCAATCTGTGAGGTCAGTACGGCAAAGGCAGAGGCAACATGCGAATCCCAGGCAGTGAGACACAAAGGCCTTCCAGCCTTAGTGACAGTGACAGTGGGCTTATTTATATTATAATCACTATTCTCAACAGAATACTAATAGGCATTGAGACTTTACAGACCCTAGAACACATTTTTAAAAGATTAATGTTAAAATACCTGTGTGTGTGCGTGTGTGTGTGTGTGTGTGCACGCACAAGTTGAGATTCAGGTCCAGGGCCTCATGAATGCTCAGTAAGTACTCTATCGCTCTACCACTGAGCTATGTCCCCATCCCAATACACCCCGTCAGTGCAGTCTAAATGATTCATCCCCTGACTCTCTCCCTTCAGACAAGAGATGAACGTGACCTGTGTGCTAAATGATCGTCATAAAACTCAAATTGCCTTACTTCCTCTTCCTATATTAGGTTACACTGACTGGTTTTACAAAATTGCTTTTGCATCTACCTCCTCTATATCTCATCAGTAGAAGAATGTTGGAAAACCTAGGGTTAAAGAATCATGAGCAGGTAGGGGTTGGCTATGAACTCTGTAATCAAGCATGACGTGCTAATACTCATGCAATCTCTCTGACTCTAAGAACAGGAGACTTGCAGAGATCAGAATCAGAAAGCTAGGAGAAAGAGGAGGGCTTGAGCAGCAAGCAGATAACTCACCAATGGCCCAAACAAATTGAAAGCCCTGTTCTTGGATCTTCTGATTCCAAAGTTTGCCCCCAGAATAAATACATAAGAAGAGATTTCTAAAATTGATGGGGGAGACTTGCTGATTAGACACTGTGAAGAGGAATGAGAGAATCTCAGATAATTTAAGGGCATGACAGGGGACAAGGTGCATTGTACAGCCATTGGCATTAGGCCAAATGATGGCCTCCCCAAGATGTTCCTGTCCTAAGCCCCAGAACCTGTGAATATGTTGACTTACATAGAAAAGAGTTTACAGGTGTCATTAGCGTAAGGATGTTGAGGGCCTACCGTGATCATAGGGTCCTTACAAGTGAAAGAGGAAGGCAGGAGAATAAGAGTCAGAGGTGTGAGAGAGAAGCAGAGGCCTGAGCAACATGATTGCTGGTTTTACGGATGGAAGGAGGGTCTCAAGTCAAAGAATGTAGGGAGCCTCAGAAACTGGAAGCAAAGAAGCAAACAACCAAGTCTCCCCTAGAGTTTCCAGAGCATCATGTCCACACCTTGATGTGAGCCCCACTTTAGACATCTGATTGCCAGAAGTACAAGACAGCAAACTCATGCTGTTTAAACTTCATGGTCATCTGTTACAACAGCAACATAACAGAAAAGCTTTGTGTAATCAAAACAAACTTTGACAGGTAAATAGATTTTCATGGCTATTAAATCCAAACTGTCTTCTGCATACATGAGCACATTTAAAGGAATCATCGTATATTTAAGAAAAACTTCAACATGCAAAGCACCAATATATTAAAAAGAATTAATCCTCAAGGAGGCATTTCATACATGAAATAGGAAAATGATTAACTTAGTACAATTTGTAACCTAAGCTGCTACTAAATAAAACTTTTAGAAACTTAAAATAGAATTGCTCAAAACAAGTTAAAGAGCAGAACAGAATAGCAGCTAAGTGAAATTAGAATTAGAATATTGAACAACAGGAATGTTCCTAGGGCGTAATGAAAAAAAAGAGAGATTTTAAAAATAAGAGAAATGTTAGAAGACATGAAGGATGGAACCAGAAGTTCCCACATCTTTATACTAAGAATTTATTCCAAAAAGAAAATTTAGATAAAAGAAGAGTAACTAGGCTAACACAAGATTCTAATCTTCAAATTGGGTGGGCCCACCAAGTGTTATGAAGAAAGAGTTAAACAAAAACTCAGTTCTTAATACACCTTAGTAAAATTTTCTGAACTCAAAGAGAAAATCTTCAGGCTACAAAGGTGAAAAGATTGGAGCAAATTTTATATTATCAGATTTCTTACCCTTAACTTCAGACACCATGAAAATAGAATGATATCTTTAGAGTTTAGAGAGAAATTCGCCTTGAATCTAATATCCAGTCAAAACCATCACTCAAGTGTGAAAGCAAAATAAAGACATATTCAGGTACAAAGGTTAGAACATTTACCACTGTAAACACTTTCCAAAGATAATCACTTGAGAATAACCATTAAAATGAAAATGAATTCAACAAAGAACATGACAAGAGTGAGGAACAATAAAATGTATCGTTAAGTATAAATAATATTAATAATATAATATTATTTATTGATAATAAATAATATTGATAATATTGATAAGTAATATTGATAATTATTGATAATATAGCTGTGGAACTTAAGAATTAAGAATACTAAGAATTGGGGCCAGTGAGATAGCTCAGCAGCATAAGCGCCTGCCTGGCAAGCGCAAGGTCCTGAGTTCGACTCCCGGTACCCACATACAAAAAAAGGGCTGGTGATATCGCTCAGCGGCACGGGTGCCTGCTGGCACATGAGGTCCTGAGGTCGATCCTTGTTACCCACACACAAAAAAAAGAATACTAAGAATTAATCCCTAATAATGGATTGCATAATTTTGTTTATATAATAACAATGTGGAGCTAAAACGCAGCTAATTGTAAACAAAACATGGAAAATGTAAGGGGTATGGGGTAGTCTTTTTTTTTTTTCTTTATGTGGGTACCAGGAACCGAACTCAGGACCTCATGCTTGCCAGGCAGGCACTTATGCCGCTGAGCTATATCACCAGCCCTGGGGTAGTCTTAAGAGGAGGAAAGTGATGGTAAGTTATAGATACTGAAAATTCTCAACATTGATTTTTAAAAATATAAGTTGAAATGTCATTGCTTAAAATATGAGTAACTAATAGAAAAAAATATGTATGACTTCAAAACTTTAGACTTTTTAAAAAGTATAACAGAACTCACCATAAAATGAGGAAAATTAGCAAATGTGTTATGAATAATGGAATGTGTTCAACTCTCTATTAAAACAAATATTCTCACACAAATGGCAAATAAATATATGAAAAAAAAGTTCAACATCATTGGTCATTCAAGAGATGCAAAATAAAACAACACTGAGATTTTATCTCACTCCAGAAAGAATGACTATCCTCAGGAAATCAACCAATAAATGCTGGTGGGGCTGTGAAGAAAAAGGAACCCTTCTTCACTGTTGGTGGGAATGAAAACTGGTGCAACCACTGTGGAAATTGGTATGGAGGTTCCTCAAAACACTAGGATTAGAAGTCCCCTTCTGAGTATCTTCCCAGGAGAATTAAAAACATCATAACACAGCAATATATGTGCACCCATGTTTATAGCAGCACAAATTGTAATAGCTAAATCTTGGAAACAACCCAAATGCCCATCAACTGAGGAATGGATAAAAAAGATGTGGTCTTTTTACACAATGGAATACTACTCAGCCATAAAGAAGAATAAACTTGAGACTTTTATAGGTAAATGGATGCAACTTGACACAATACTCGTAAGTGAAATAAATCAGACTCACATGTGTAAGCATCATATTGTCTCCCTGGTGTGAGGAACTGAAAGAGTAAATAAAATTCAAAATGTACAGTAGATATTGTGAAATGGGAAGAAATTGTTCAAAAGGAAAAAGGAACTAGGATGGGGAAAGGGGAAAGGAAGGAAGGGAAGAGGAAAAAAACAAAACACAAGGTAGTTATACTACTAGTTTCTCTTAGTTCATTGTAAAGAAAAGTTTGTGCTAATATAGTTTGGAGAATTTTTTAAGCCCACATCTTGTACTCTGATTAACTACCTTATTCATAACAATACACAGTGTATTAACTATTGTTATTCTCCTATTATTTTGTTATGATATTTTGTTTTATTTTTTTCATAAAATGAAAAATAAAATTAAATAAATAAATAAAACAAAGATTCTCAAATCTATCCTCTGTAATCCCACCATATGTGGTTTTTAATCACATTAAACTCAGCATTCGTTATTTATTTATTTATTATTTTTTTTTTTTTTTGTGGGTACCGGGGGTCAACCTCAGGACCTCGTGCACCAGCAGGTGCCCATGCCACTGAGCGATATCACCAGCCCCTTTTTCGTACGTGGGTTCCGGGGAGTCAAACTCGGGCCCTCGCGCTTGCCAGGCAGGCGTTTACGCCGCTGAGCCATCTCACCGGCCCAGCATTCGTTATTTATAAGGGATGGCTAAATGGAAATTACACACAAAGATGAAAAATGCAGTCATAGAAAAGAGACAGTGAATTCCAGGTAAACATTTCATTTTAATTTCTAGAAACATATTTTCTCCTTTCTTCTCTTTTCCAGTGTTTTGAGTTTACCTTTTTATTCTTTCAGATGTGTTCTTTCCCTTTTCTTTACTTATGTATTAAACTTTCATTATTTGATCTTTTAAAATTCAAGCTTTTGAAAGAGTGCTTTAAAGTTGCCAATCAGACTACTTTGTGTTTTCTCTTATTTTCTTCTCCCCTCTTCTTTTTGTTTAAAAATTCATGTTGGGGACCAAACGCAGGGCCTCACACACGCTTGGCAAGCATTCTACCACTGAACTACATGCCTAGCCTCTAGCACTTTTAATTGTTTAAATTTTGAGACAGAGTCTCACTAAATTGCCGAGACTGGCCTCAAACTTGTGATCCTCCTGCCTCAGTCTGCTCAATAGCTGGGATTACCCAGTTTCCCAAGTAGCTGGGTATAAGCCACTGAGCCTGTTTTCTTATTTTCTAATTATGAATCATGTGTAAGAGACAATTTCTTTGAGGCCTTAATTCATGGTCAACTTTTCAAAATGTTTCATTAGTTTTTGAAAGAATGAATTCTTCGTTGGTACATTTTCTACATCAAACTATGAAAGCATATTTTTCAAATGTATTCTTAAAACATCTTTTTTTTTTTTATGTGGGTACTGGGAGTCGACCTCAGGACATCGCGCTTGCCAGCAAGTGCTTGTGCCGCTGAGCGATATTACCAGCCCTTTTTTTTCCCTTTATGTGGGTTCCAGGAGTCCAATTCAGGACCTCGTCCTTGCCAGGCAGGCACTTATGCCACTGAGCTATCTCACAGGCCCAAAACATCTTATTTTTAAAATTTATTTTGATTCCATTTTATCTGTCAATTTTTGAGAAAAGCATGTGGAAGTCTTCTTCTGTAATTGGGAATTTGTCAAAATATTCTTTTATTTTTAATAGTTTTATTAATTTTAAACAACCGCAAATGGTTTTGAAAAAGTCAATAGTATTGAAAGTATTATTTTAAAAACTTACCTAGTTTCCTCCATTCCCCACTCTTTTTTTTTTTTTGTGGGTACTGGAGGTCGAACTCAGGACCTCGCGTACCAGCAGGCACCCGTGCCACTGAGCAATATCACCGGCCCTTTTTTCATATGTGGGTACCAGGAGTCGAACTCAGGACCTCGTGCTTGCCAGGCAGGTGCTTATGATGCTGAGCCATCTCACTGGCCCCCATGCCCCACTCTTAATGGTACTTATTTCCAATTCTTTTATCTATTTCTTCTGATTTTTTTTTTTTTGTGGGTACCGGGGGTCGACCTCAGGACCTCGCGAGCCAGCAGGTGCCTGTGCCACTGAGCGATATCACAGGCCCTTTTTTCGTATGTGGGTTCCGGGAGTCAAACTCGGGCCCCCGCGCTTGCCAGGCAGGCGCTTACGCCGCTGAGCCATCTCACAGGCCCCTTTCTTCTGATTTTTATCCCAGAAATTTCTAAGTAATTTGCTTATATGATTATTGACTTCGTATAAAAACAAGAATTTCTATCTTCCTACTACAGTTTTCAGTTAAATCGATTTTAAGTATTTTCTTCACACATTGTTAATAATATGAATAACACCTACTGATACATAATATATTCCAGACATATCTTTAAGTGCTAATAGTCACTAATGCCATCATCACAATAATTGTATATTACTCAATCATCCATTTTATAAATGAGAGAACTGAGGACCTGAATAACTTATTTATATAGTACTTGTGACTAAATATTCTAACTGTGAGGCAAAGAACTACAGTTATATTGCCTTTCTGTTTCAACCTTTGGTTTCATGCAGATTATAATTACTTCATGTTAAAGTTTGCTTTATTTGCTTCATTACTAATTCTTCCCCAAAAGTGAATATAGAACTCTTCTGCATATTATTTTCCTCATTTGTAAAGTGTAACCGGCATTCTTCAGGCCTCCTTTTCTCCTGCTCAGTCCTTCTGGAATCTCTCATCCTGCTACTCATGTCTAGAAAGATTATTTCTAGGCCTGTACTCTTCTGTTGGATTCCTTATACCGCAAATCCTGTGTTTTCTTTTTTCTTGCTCTTACATTTTGACGCAGTTCATTCTCCAATAGTTTCCTGATAAATGGTATAGAATAAATACATACTTTGAGGTTTTCCATTGAGATACATTTATTTTACCTTACACCCATTCAGCTTAAGTATAGAATTCTAAATTGGTAATAATTTCCCAGCAGAATTTTGAAAGCATTTATTTCTTTCTATTTTTGCATATCATTCTTTCTTTGAAAGCAAAAATGAAGTTAATTTTTAGTTTCTGTCTGTAAAGTAAGTAGACAATTTGGAGCAGAATACACTGCTCTGTGAAACTGGATAAAATATCAAGCATATGGACAAATTTATAAGTGCATTTAAAAATGTTTTTCTGTTTAAAAAAATCAAATTTGTAATTAAGACTGATGCTGCAGGTGATTTAGTGTGTACAACCTGAGTTGATCAAACACTGAAAGATAACACTTCACATATTATTTTATATATTTATAAATTGATTAATAAAGTCATAGGTTGAATTTCAAGGCATAAGGAGACTTCGGTATTATAATTTGTGAGTTTAAAGTTTAACGTTTTAAATTAAAATAATAATGACTTTTCATTTAAAATAAGGCATTTATACTATAATTATTTCAGTACAAAAAAGCCACCTTTTGATGTAAGACCCATTCACATTGTTACTCAGTCTTCTTCCTTCAGACTTACAATGAAAGACCAATTTTTGCTGCTACCCCTGCCTTTGCACTAAGGGGTCCCAAAGTGTGGTGCCCAGAGTTTTGAAGTGTGGCTTCGTTCTTGCAGGCATGCCCCTCTGCAAGCACTTGCTATCCATCTTTCTCAGCTCCATTAACTCTCTCACGTTCTCCTTCCAAAAAGTTGTTCACATCTTTTGACTATTGTCATATGTACAATAAATAAGAATGTGGCACTGACTAGAAATTCCAGGAATACATCGAGGCATATAGAAGAGTAACACTTAAATTAGTGGGCAAAAATTTAATTATCAAAAAATGGTGCCAGATGACATCACTGCCTAGCTAGTCGGGAAGAATAAAAAAGTTGATTTTTATAGTATTTATTCATTACAATAAATAATTTTCACTTAGATTAGAGATTTAAAGTTTAAAATGAAATGATATAAATTTTGAATACATACAATCTAGGAGTGATGAGGGAGGGGATGTTTTCTGGCATAAAACCAAATGCTACAATATAAAAGAAAATATTAATGGATTTGACCAAATTAAAATGTACAACTTTCAAGTGTCCAACATATAATAAATAAATTGAAAATCAAATTACAGACTGGAAAATTATATGCAGTAGAAATATGGTTAATAATATTAATATTCTAAAAGTTTATATGACTCAAGACAAAAATGACCAATATCCTCTTAAAATGGCCAAATGACTTGAAAAATAATTCACCAATGAAGAAATAGAAGTGGTCAATAAATATTTAGGGGAAATCTACATAATAGTACTTAAAGACATGACAAATTAAAACACCAAAAATGAGTCATTTTTGTCTGATGAAATGACACATGGCTATTAAGATTGAAAATTCACACAACTTTTCTGAGTAGCATTTTGCCAATAGACATCAAAAGTCTTAGAACTGTGTATACCTTTTAACAAGATATTGCATTCTAGGAAACTGTCAAAAGGAAATAATTACAATGTAAAAAAAGAAATGACTATCGATAATGATTTTAGGGGAAAATTGACAACAATCTAAATGGGCACCAATCGTAAACTAGCGAAACAAAAGATGATATAAATCAATTACAATGTAGCTATTAACAATGATAGCATTGAAATGTATTCATTCACATGTAAACATATACTGGTAGAGAAAACAAAATGATTTTCAGAGCACACTATCACTCACAATTTGTACTGAGTCTATTCACAAGTGTATGTCGAATGTCCAGCACATAATAGGCTCTCAGTAAGTATGGTAGATGCACAAACTATGAAAAACAATTACATATGTTATATACATAATCACACTGAAATATGAATTATAAATGTTAATTCTATAATTAAAAGCAACTATAGATTATAATGGCTATATGAAAAATAAAATTTTATTGTTTAATAAATAGGCGGTGTACAAATTATAAATGTGGCTATGCCCAGAAAAAAGACTTGAAGAAAAGACTGATTTTTGGATAATAGAATTACCATTGATTTATTTTTCTTCTATCTTTCTGTATTTTTCAAAATTTTGGACAATCAACACTTTGTAATGGGGAAGAAAAATTTTTAAACAAGTTGCATGTTCTAGAATACTATACATTTATTTTAAATTATATTACATTTAGAAGAATATTCATAAGTGAAAAATAGCCACAGTATATATCTAAATAAAAACAAAGGGTTGGAAATACTGCATTCGGTATGATACAGATTATGTATATACATACATACACATACAGAGGCAAAATAACTACACAGTCATACTAAAATCTTTGTTTTTCATTTCTGGGTAATAAAATTGTTTTTATATTCTTTGTAATATTCTCCATTTTCAAATTTTCTACCAAAAACATCTCTCTTTTGCAATCAGGAGAAAGAGCAGCAGGAAGAGAAAGGAGATGCTTTGCTGTTAAAAAATGGAAAATATATGAATAAGTTGAAGGTCAAGCCATCAATCCTTAACAGATTTCTCCACATTGTGGGAATTCATTCTCAATGATAAACTTATTTTTCCCTCAAGTACATATTTTCTGCAACTGTTGGTGCTGATGCTTCTGAACACTATTAAAATATTAATGTATTCTTCTCATGTTGTCCTCTCATCTTGCCCACTTTCTATCCAAGCAATAAATCTATACTTTTCCAACCTCTGAAAGAGCAGGGAAACTTGCCCAAGGTGACACACTGCTTGTTGATAGAGACGGGACTGAAACACAATAGTCCTAGCTCCTAGTCCAGAAACATCCTCTTGGAAAACAAGTTTCAAAAACCCATTCAACAATTTTAAAATACTTGTTCTTTACATCCTCTAAATCAGCAAAAAGGAAAGTTTTGATCACTTCCGTTATGGACTCGATTACAAAAACCTCCACTGGCTCCTGTCTTGTGAAGAGAGAAGAACATAATCATAACGTAACCATCAGTCACCCGCCATAGTGAGTTTGGAAGGAATGTTCGTAACCACTTTGTGTTTAGTATCCTGCTTCATTGATCAGGGGATGCATGCAAGATGAATGACCAAGCCAGGAAAGTCTAACTTCCACTTTCACTCAGTTTCCCTACCCATGTTAATGTTCCCTGGAATTCTAGAAATCTTCCACCAGCACCAGGAGGCTAACATACTACCACAGAAAAGCCAACCACTCACATGTATGCACGACATACACACTTCACACACATAGCATGCTACCAAGGCTCCTCCCCACCAAAAATGAAAAAACAAAACAAAACAGATTTCAACGATCCCTCAGAGCCGCAAGTGGCTTGTCATCTAATAACCTGCAGTAGGTTCTAAAGCACATCACATCAGCCTTTCAAATGGTAAATTTTTATGAACTATTAATGAAACAGCACCACTCTCTTTTTAAAAATTCTTCAAGACTAGTATTTGAAATTTAATCCAACTCAGAACTCTTTAAACATCAAATCCAACTTCTTGTGCACAGTAAACACAAAGTCCAGATAGCATCATTAGCCCTAAGTTAGGAATGAAATGTTTGCTGCTGTTTCTTCTCATCATTATGAGAAATGCTACTCAACAGGGGATGATTAAAAAGTCCATATGCCACATGAACCTCATGAATATACTTCTCTGCATTGCTTTAAGTATCAATCATATAAAGAAAACTAATACTGTGACTTAATACTCTTTTTACTTTGCCGAAAACGTCTCCTAACCACCACACTCAGTTTAAAAAGCAATAAAATCTACCTAACTTTTTTGCAAGTTAGGGTACCATTCACATCTCAGTATATGTATAAGACCATTTTAATCTCCATCTAAAAGAAGGAAGAACAGAAGCCCTAGGGGTCTCTCTCTCTTGCTGTGACTTCTACTACCACATTCACAATCATGTTACGAGAAGAAAATTAGCAATACTGTAAAATAAAGAAGTCCACTGTAAGCTTTTTAATCCATCATTAATTTCCTCTTTAGTCATAAAACAGAATTTCATATTTTGGAATTTAAGAGTGCTGAGATAAATATCTTTTCATGTTTAAGGAAAGCAGGTTAACTTTTAAGGATATCTTCGTTTCTTGTTAGAAAGACAAAATAATACATCAAGGAAAAATATACTAATTGATGGCTTTCTAAGTAAAGCATGATCATTGAGTAGTTCTAAATTGGTTGTCTTGTGTGTCAAATTAATCTCTTCATTATGTGGAACCAGACTGGTTATTTTGTGTTTCAATCCATCTTTAAGAGCAGTATTTGATTAATCAAGTTAATGATGACAGTTTAGCTAGTGACAAATGATATATTTATTCAGGCGCTTTTTCAGATGATCCAAGCTATTGCGAGCAAAAGAAAAAGAAACATCAATTTGGAAAATTAGTTTAGCACTCCTTGTTTAAACTCTACACTTACTCCAGCAAATGAGATCAGAAGTAAGGGTTAGTTAATGAGTAAAGTTTCTAAGGTATCTATCCCCACTATAAAAAATTATCATCAAATGTAGGACATGGAATGCTTCCTGATTATTTTATGTTAAGGAACATAGTAAAAAGCTGCATATTTGAACTAATGTAAGGTTTGTAGATTTCAAAAACCATGTGATCAGATAATCTCAACTTAGCCACACAGTGGTAACATTACTAAAGTAAGAACTGTTTTAGAAAATAAATTAGTTAATACAGACTGTTAGGAAGTAAATGTTAATATAAAATAAGGAGGTGGCTCAATCCTTTCCCTTCACTTAATGTAACTAGATGACTAATCGGGGCAGCCCAATCTGTCCATTTATAGTTTATGCTCTAAACATACGGAATGGCAACCACCAGCATAACCCACAGGCCAACTCTAGTCTGCCACTTGCCTTTGTAAATAAAGTTTTATTGGATATACTACAAAGTAGTAACTAAGACAGCAAAGTATTGACATAAAAATAGACACAGAGACCAACAGAACAGACTAGAGATCCCAGAAATAAATCCATGCATCTATAGCCAACTGTTCTCAACAAAAACACCAAAAACCTATGTTGCAGAAAAGACAGACTGTTCAATAAATAGTGTTGGGAAAACTGGCTGTCCACATGCAGAAAAATGAAACCAGACCCCATCTCTCACTGTCTTTGTCACTTTCCTGTTGCTGAGACACAATACCCAACATACACAATTTAAAAGAGGAGAGGTTTAATTGGGCTCACAGTTTTAGAAGTTTCAGTCTATGGTTGGTAGCTCAAACCAGAAACAGCATGATGAAGCCCTGGGTGATGAAAGCTACTCACATCATGGCAGCCAGGAAGCAGAGAAGGGAGGAACCTGTGAGGGAGATGTACCCTTACAGGTAACACCCCCAGTGACCCGCCTCTAACCAGGCCCCACCTCCTAACAGCTCCCTCAGCTATGGTGTCTCCATAATCCATTCACCTTCCAAAAGCCCTGCCTTTGAGCCCCTGAGAGTTTTGGAGGTTATTCTTGATCTAAACTATAAAACTCACCATGTAAAAAATAACTCAAGACGAATCAAAGACCTAAATGTAGGGCCGGTGAGATGGCTCAGCAGCGTAAGCGCCTGCCTGGCAAGCGCGAGGGCCCGAGTTCGACTCCCGGATCCCACATACGAAAAAGGGGCCGGTGATATCGCTCAGCGGCACGGGCGCCTGCTGGCGTGTGAGGTCCTGAGGTCGACCCCCCGGTACCCACAATAAATAAATAAATAAATAAGACCTAAATGTAAGGCCTGAAACTACAAAATTTCTAGGAGAAGTTATCCTAGTTGAAATACTTCAAGACATCAGTAGAGTCTAGAATCTTTTGGATAAGAACCCAGAAGCAGAGGCAAAAACAGCAAAAATAGACAAATGAGACTATATTAAACTAAGAATTAAAAATATATAGAATGGGAGAAAATATTTGCAAACTATTCACTTGACATAGGATTAATATCCATAATGTTTTAAAAATTCAAAAACTAAATAATCCGATTAAGAAACAGGCAAATTATTTGAATAGATATTTCTCAAAAGATGGCTTTTTGGATAAGACTTCAAAAGGACAGGCAACAAATGCAAAAATAGACAATTAAGATTATATCAAACTAAGAAGCTTCTGCACAACTGACAGTCAAAAAACAAACTACAGAATGGGAGATAAAGCTTGCAAACCATTCACTTGGCAAAGGATTAAGATCCAGAATATATAAGGAATTCAAAACACAAAACAAAAACCCAAATAATCCAATTAATAATTGGGCAAATGATCTGAATGGACATTCCTCAAAGGGAGAACTACATATGGCCAAACAAGTATATGAAAAATGTTCAACATCATTAGACATCAGGGAAATACAAATCAAAACTGTGATGTGATATCATCTTACCCTAGTCAAAATGACTGTTACCAAAAAAGGACAAGAAAAAAATGCTGGAGAGGATGTGGAGAAAAGGGAATTTATAAGCTATTCGTGGGAAGATAAATTACACATTATGGAGAATAGTACAGAGATTCCTCTAAAAAACTAAAATTAGATCTACCATTTGATCCAGCAATCCCTCTGCTGCACATATATCCAAAGGAAATAAAATCAACCTATCAAAAGAGATACCTGAACTCCTATGTTTATTGTAGCACCATTCACAATAGCCAAGATATGCAATCAACAAGTCTCCACTGATGGATAAATGGATAAGGAAAATGTGAGAGATATATATCTATATCTATATCTATATCTATATCTATATATAGATATAGATATAGATATAGATATAATGAAATATTATTCAACCATAAAAAACATGAAATCTTGTCATTTGCAACAAGATGGAAGTAAAGGACATTGTATTAAGTGAAATTCGTCAGATACAGAAAATTGCATGTTCTCTCTCATATACAGAAGCTTTAAAATGGATGCCAAAGTAAAACGTAGACAAGTAATTACTACAGGCTAGGGAGGAAAAGGAGAAAGGCAGATAGAACAAGGTTGGATAACAAGTACCAAAACATATGTGGGTGTGATAAAAATACAGTTAATGTTTACTTTTTAAAATATGTATTACAGTAAAAGACACATTGCCATTAACCCCCTCCCCATGATTCCCTTCACTTTGAACACACTTCTCCTATAATTCTTGCCATCTTCTGAAACAATTCTGGAAGTCTTCTTTGCTGAATGTCTTTAGTTGCACTGTCGTGGCTGCCTCCATGCCCTGAATCCATTCGAAACATTTACCTTTCATGGTCATTTTGATCGGGGATGAGCCAGGGTGCCAGATCTGGTCAATATGGTGGGTGAGGACCTGCCTTTCTGTTGGATGGCACTCAGCAGCAGGATTTACTGTATTTTTAATCACATCTCATAAAGACACTCAGGAAAGAGGGCTTCCAGAAATGCTTCATAAAGTGGCAAGAATGATGGGATAAGTGTGTTTAAAGCAAGAGGGAATATTTTAAAGGCAGTTGATGGTAATGTGTCTTTTACTGCAATAAATTTTTAAAATTTCCACATTATTGTATATTTTATGAACAACCACAAAAGAGGAGCTCAAATAAAGGCTCTAAACATAAAGAAAGAATAAGGAGATAAAAATCCTACTTGATCATTACCATTGCATACATATATTGAAATATCACATTGTACCCTGTAAATATGTATAATTCTTGTATGTTAATTAAGAGAAAACATGAAATTAAATAAATAAAAATAAAGTTTTATTGGAACACAGCCACAATAATTGTCTGTCGCCACTTGCACACTTAAACAGCAGAACTGAGTTGTGACAGAGACTGTATGATTCACAAAACCTTGTTTAAAATACTATCAGGCCCTTTGCCAAAACTTTGCTGATCCTGCTCTAATACACTAGTTTTCAAATTTTTAGCAGTAGAAGCCTTTTAAACAAAATCCTACAAGAAAGCCTAGGAAATAAGACATCTGAAACCATTGCTTTATTAGTACACATTAATTTTATAAATTAAACTGTATAACATTTACCTAATAGGACGTCAGTGAATGAGAACAACCAGTAGTTTTGTTAAACACAGAACTGGAAAAGGGAAATGGCAGGGGACAGTTGTGGCCATTTTTGTGTTGTTGTTGGGGTTTATGTGGATGTGCATTTTGTTTTGGTTGCAGAGAACTGATTCACACAGATAAGTGGTTGCAAATAGTAACAGTTTTTTTTAAGCTCCTTTGTAAATTCAAGATGCTCTACCATGAGAAGATGATAGAAGTTTTATTCCATGAAACTGTACAACTTAACCTTGCAGCCCAAGTTAACACACTGCAGATCTCCAAGGTTTTAAAATTCAGTACCTAGCACTTTTGATATGTGTGCTTTTCATTACCATTTTTGAAACTGATCTTTTTGAAATCAAAGAGAACTTTTAGCTTGCCGTGATGGTTAATTACACTGTTATAAAACTGTCTGCCAAATGTTCCCTCCTACTTCTTATGGAAAATCTTTTTCCCAAACTTCAAACATGTCATCTTAGTAAAAGCTCTCATATTTCCTGATGATACCTTCCAGCACAATGAATGACCCAAACCAACCTAATCATAGCTCCTTCCCAGGATTCTTTCCCTAGGTATAAGAACAAGGATGATGGGCCGGGGATATAGCGCATCAGTACCGCACCTGCCTGGCAAGCGCGGGGTTGTGAGTTCGATTCCCAGTACCAAAAAAAAAGAATGAGGATGATTCAACTCTTCTTGGAAGTTGAAGTGGAGAGTTAGGAAGCCTCCATAATTCTTCTCAGTCTTGCAGACTTAGCACATATAAAAGAATGATACTGAACCACCAAAAAAAAGAAAGCAGAGGGAAGCGGACCGCAGTCTATGCTTCTTGTTGTCCCTGAGACCCAGCTACATCCTGTCCGCTCTGTGGTTTGCTTACAAAAACCAATAAACTCACATCCTTTTGCCTGCAGTAGTTTAAACAAAGTTTTCATTGAGTATCTGAACTGACACACACAAGCCTAAAAACTTTAATTGTAAATGTATGAGTGAACACGGAAGAATACATATGGTAATAGATGTCTGTCACTCTTTCCGACTACTCACTGTAGGAACAGTTTTGAGCAATCTTCCCTATCCTTACAGGCCTTCACAGTACATAGAATCAAGTTCTACACTAGACACTGAAATAGCAATAAAAGCTCATACTTTTATACCTCCTGCATGCATCAGGAACCACTTTAAACAGCTTCATCTGGAATAACATACTTTATTTTCACTGTAAACTCATTAAGTAATTGCAACTATCAGCTCTATTTTTTTGGGGGGGTACCGGGGGTCGAATTCAGGATCTCACGCACCAGCAGGTGCCTGTGCCACTGAGCGATATCACTGCCCCCTTTTTTCATATGCAGGTAATGGGAGTCAAACTCAGGACCTTGCGCTTGCCAGGCAGGCACTTATGCCGCTGAGCTATCTCACCGGCCTCTACTAGCTCTATTTTATAGATGAGGAAACTGAGATCAGAGCAGTTGAGTAACTTACACAGAGTTACAACCAGTAAATAAAATTACAGACTGCAGCTCTCTGCATTTCCAAGTTCTCTACTCTAAACCTCATCTCCAATTTGCTCTGAAAATCCAATATCGTTGCTTTGCAAGTCATCCTTGCATCTCAGCTATGCCCATGCAAGCAACTTAGCCCACAGTGGCAGGAACCAGGGGAGTCTAATTGTCAGTGATGGCAGTTGTAGAAGGGTCCAGTTCCTAGGAGGAAAGGAGTGTAGTGCTAAAGTCCAGTCTCTGCTACACAATTTTAATGATGCAAGCCAAAGCATCTACCTCATAGTACCCATGCTGGTGATATTTTCAGTGTTACTTGGGGTATTTCTCTTCACTGCCTCCTGGCTGTATAGTTTTCCACTTGGGTCTAAAACCTACTCCATATATTTTTAAAATATATTCCTTTATTATTTCAATCAGACAGCAATTAAGAACATTTGTTTATAAATTCAAGTCAATTGGAACTAAATATCTATTACTTATAATTAAGAAACTTACATTACAGGGCCGGTGAGATAGCTCAGCGGTATAAGCGCCTGCCTGGCAAGTGTGAGGTCCTGAGTTCGACTCCCGGTACCCACATACAAAAAAAGGGCCGGTGATATCGCTCAGCAGCACAGGCGCCTTCTGACGCACGAGGTCCTGAGTTTGACCCCCAGTACCCACAAAAGAAAAAAAAAAAAAGAAACTTAAATTACAAATACATTGCAAATGTAGCCCCTCCAGGGAAACAGACTTAAGGAAGGGTGATGTTTTTCAGTACTTTTCACATCTTCAAAGCGGCTTAGTTTTATGCCTCAACAATGGTTTCACACTTTTCTTCCATACATATTTTAAAAGGTCTTATGTTCCATATTAAGCATTTGGTCCTTATCCTTCGTGCCATAGAAGGACAGTGCTTCGACAGAGATACATCACAGAGAAGTGTAGACGATGACTTTGAAACAAGGCTATACACAAAGGGGTTTGTGAAAATCAGTAAACTAGGCAATTCATTTTCAGGGCTTCCCAGTAGGGTGGTAGTAGAACAAATGGAGAGGAAGGGGCAGATTTGAGAGCATTTTTAGAGGTAAATTTGGCAGAGCTTGGTGCCTGAATGAATATAGGAAAGGATATAATGAAAGCTGACAAGGGTCACTTCCATGTGTCTTTCTTTGGTGACTTAATAATACTGATCCCATCATCCAGGGAAGAATAAAGAAGTGAGAACAACCTTAGAGACAAGATAATAAATTCCACTTGGTTTTGTTGCATCTGAGTAGCTACAAGATATCTAAATATTATGCAACTAGAAGTTGGAAATGGCTATGTGATAATCATGGATTTAATATAGAATAGAAATGTAGAGTTAGGCATGTAAACTATATGTATGTAGAATATCAACATTTAGATTTTAATAACTGAAATCATGAAAATAAAGACCATCTACAGAAACTATGAAGTGTGAGAAAGGCAGTGAAAATGAGAAAATTGAATGTAGGGAAATATGTCAGGCATAGGCAAAGACATATAAAGGGGATCTCAGAAATGGAGAAAAAATGATCAGAGAGGTCGAAGGCAAAAAATCAATGTGCCATATCCAAAATCCAAAGGTGTGCAGAGTTTCAAAACTGAGAAACTGATCAACTATATGAAATTCAGCAGAAAAATCTAATAAGAAAAGAATTGAACAACATCTGTAGATTTTGTAATTAGAATGTACCCACAAAATGCATAACACAGGCATTCCTGGGAGTGCCGGCCTAGAAAAGGTCTCGTGTATAAAACATAGTTAGGGACTTAGAATTTAAATGTGAATGATAATATAATAGCATTGAGGGAAAAAAATGTCTGTTCTGGTTGCCCACATTTCAAGTGATTGGGTTCTGATTCTGGACTGGAAATAAATAAGTCTTTACATATTCTTTGTAGGCTCAGAAGCCCATGGAATATGATTCTTCACACAGCTGAAGGAATTACAGATGATCTATTCTTGAATACACACACACTCTCTCTCTCTCTTCTGTTTTTATTACATTTTAAATAAGACTTTAAAATGCTAACTTATCAGAAATACACTAGAGGAAAAAGAAACAGCATGGATGTAACCCCCTACTAATGAGGCACTAATGCATAATTATTATAATACACGTACTTCTCTCCACAGACGAATATTTATAAACACTGAAATAGTCTAGTTTGCAGTGAAGTCTTATGTACAGATTGTTTTTCTCTTGTGGCTTGTCCTTTTTTCTTATTGTGGTAATATTTAATGAATTTCCAGGCTCTGCTTATTCTCTGAAAATACTGAATGAACTTGGATACATAATATGTGCTGCCTTCAATAAGCACATAGTGATGAGATATTAAGCAACATTAAAGATACCACCACCAGTAAAAGAAATCAGCTATCTCCATTTTAAATACTCAGAGTTGAGCTAAAACACAATATGTTAAAACAAATCTGTTTGAATTAAGTAATTCCAACAGATGGTATTTAGGGAAGGGATATGGGAAAACAAACCAAAAAATTCAAATTAAACGTTCATAAAATTTGAGGTGGCCCACTAAACAGCATCTTTTTCTTTTCCTGAGTTCTAACCAACTGAGAACTAAACAAGAAATGGAGTATAGCCAAAAAAGGTAATCTATGTTGAAAGACATAGCTTAGGTGTCAACAATGGATGGAGGAAAACTCATGCACTCAGTCCCATACAGAACTGAAATGCAGGGTTACCTGGCTATCGGGTAGACCAAGTGCTGAAGGAAACTGTTCTCCAAAGACTGCATTTCACATTGCATAAATGCTATCACTGTTCATTCAGTTTCTGCTACAGAAAATGTATATAGCAAAGCAGATTAAAATGTATGCTGCCTGTAAGCAGTTGTACACACACACACACACACACACAGAGTGACAGAAAGTGGCTAGGCTTCACACACCTAGTTCCTCCCCTAAACACACTAGTTAGGTAACTCACTGTTTATCTGTGGGTTGGAGTATAGGGTCAGACAACAGAAAAATTCCTCCCCTTTGAAACTGAGAGCACTGGACAGGAAGTGACTTCCACCCCCTGCTCCAAATAACTCTGGTTATTAGCTGATTTCAGTAAAGAATGCTTTGTTTTTTATCAACTGCAAGATGATAAAATAGACTTTGTTTCTCTGGGTCTATTTGTCAAAACTATGATCATAAGTCTATACATGTGCACTGAATATGTATGTACAGACTCACTGGTAGGGACAGGACTTTCAACTGAAACCATTATTCTCCGAATTAAGATCTAGGTGACAATAGATTAACTTTGAGAAAAAATATTTCCCAAATTATATTCAGCATTATACAAACACCTCCTTTTATTCATTCAATGAGTCTTTCTTGAAAGTTAACTATATTCCAAACAGTGGGTTACACCATAGAGACACAAAGATTAACAATGTGAAATTCCTGATTTTTAAAAAATGACCCTGCTCCTACGGTTGGATATGGTTTGAGTGTGCCCTTCCTCTCCAGGGTTCATGTGTTGAAATTCAATCCTCATTGTCAATTATTAAGAGAGTGAAAACAATCCAACTATAGTGTTTAGTGTCGGGGCCAAAGGGAGGTGAATGAGATTAGATGATGTCATCAGGATGGAGCCCCTATGACTGAGTACTGGTGGATTTAAAAGAAAAGGGAGAGAGGCCAGAAGAGACCCTGTCTCTTGCTATGTAATGTCCTGTACCACCTCAAAATTCAGCCAGCAAGAAGATCATTATCTGATGAAGGCTCTTGAAACTCAAGAACTATAAGCTAAATAATGCTTTTCTTTATGAAGTCATCCAGTCTGAAGTATTTCATCATAGCAACACAAAACAGACTATTACAACTCCTATGAAAAAGTTCACTTCAAGAAATAATGCTTCCAAAATATTAAAAATTTAGATAATCCAAGTACATAAAATAATTTAATATATGAAAAAGTAGCCTCTCAGACCAGAGGAAAGACTGGGCGTGGTGGCACATGCCTGTAATCCCAGCACTCTGGAGACCGAGGCAGGATGATCACCAAGAGTTCGAGGCCAGCCTGGGCTACATTGTGAGTCCAAGGCCAGGCTGAACTACATAGCGAAACCATGTCTCAAAAGAAAAGAAAAAAAAAAAGACCAGAGGAGGATGAGTTGGACCACTGAATAAGGGATGATGAGATATCTGAGAAGCCATCTGTAAAAAAGTGAATGTTTATCCATACTTTACACATAAGCCAAATTAAATTTCCAATGGATCAAAGGTTTTAAAATGTAAAAAATAAAATCCTAGAAGTTTTAGACTAAAGAAAATGGGGGACTTTTATAGTCTTGGAATAAAGTCTTCCTAATTATGGCTCAAAACCTAAAAATTATGTTCTCACCTTAAGATTTGAGTAGGGAAAGATCTATTTCCGAATTCCCTCATGTGTTGGAAGAGTTCACAGCAGTTTACTTCTTTAACCGCAGAAACAAAGCATGGGCTTCTACACTTCCAGTCTCTTCTTTCACAGAGCTCACCTGATGAGGTTGAGATAACCCAAGATAATTTTAAAGTCAAACTTTAAGGGACTTTATTACTTCTACAAAATCTCTTAATCTCTGCCAATTTCTCCTATTTAGGAGCAAGTCTTGGGTTCTGCTTCCACTCAAGGAAAAGGGATTACACAAGGGCTTTACTCAATAGGAATCACCTCAGGTAAGTTTACCATAGCTCCCAAATAAAGAATATTTCAAGAAATCAGTAGATTACTGGAAACAAAAAAATGGTCAGTTCCAGACAAAATTAACAAGTGCCCTTGAACATATGAAAAGATGTTCAGTTTCATATGAACTAAGAAAAATGCCTTTCTAAAAAACAACCTGATGTGGTGATTAGGATGGAGTCAATCGCTGTGGCCTTGCGATCTGCCCTGAGGGTTGGCGGAGCACAGTTCCCAGTGTCCCCTAGGCTAGTGGGGCGTGGCCTTGTGGTCTATGTCTGGATGCTGACTCCTTCCTCTCTGGCACTGTTCCCCTGCTTTGCTTCCCAGCAACCATGAACTAAGCGGCTTTGCTCCTCCAAACCATTTCGCCATGATGTTCCTGCCGTGAAGCCAGATGACCGCATGCTGAATTTCCTGAAACCATGGACTAAATTAAACTGCCCCTCCATTCAGTTAAGACAGGTATTGCATCCTGGCAACAGAAAAGCTGACGAGTGCACATATCATATTGGCAAAACTCTAAAATCTAGAACTTGGCCAGTGAGATAGCTTAGCGGCATAGGGGCCTGCCTGGCAAGCGCGAGGTCCTGAGTTCCAGTCCCAGAACCCACATACGAAAAAAGGGGCCGGTGATATCGCTCAGCGGCACGGGCACCTGCTGGCACGCGAGGTCCTGAGGTCGACCCCCGGTACCCACAAAAAAATAAATAAATAAATAAATAAAAATCTAGAACTGCTAGTGTATTACCTGTGGAATAATATTCAGTCCCAATTATTACCGATAGAAGTGTAAACTTGTCTAATTCTTATGAAGAACTGTTGGCAATTGGCAATAGGTGTACATATTCCCTTTGTCCTAAAAATTCCACTTGGGAAAATTTACCCTTAAGATCTATCAGCATACATGTGAAATGACATGGATTTGGACAACTTTTTAAGAGCAAAAGATTGGAGACAACTCAGGTATAGATGTCCCATAGGAGATGGGTTAAATTAACCTGCGTATATTCATAGGCTAGAATGCTATGCAACTATTAAAAATAAGAATGAGGAAGTATGCTAAATACTGTTGTGAAAAAATTAATGGTGAAATACTGTATAATAACAGCTATCTTCTGTAAATAGAAAAATGAGGGGCCAGTGAGATGGCTCAGCAGCATAATCACCTGCCTGGCAAGCACGAGGGCCCGAGTTCGACTCCCAGTACCCACATACAAAAAAAGGGCCGGTGATATTGCTCAGAGGCACAGGCGCCTGCTGGCACATGAGGTCCTGAAGTCAACCCCTGGTACTGACAAAAAAAAAAAAAAAAAGAAAGAAAAAAAGAAAAATGAGAATATAATCTACCTATGTTTGTATATACACATACATAAATTCTGGAGTATATAGATCTATGTCTGCAACATACACACGTATATGTGGACAACAGATGACTGACACAGTATGTGTATGGTAGATGACTGACTGGTAGACAGAGAGCATTTTTTACAATTCATATCTCATAGTTGTTTTTCTCATGCCTCTGGTCATAGCCAATCTTCTAGTCTCAAATTCAGTCGGAAGTAGAGCTATTTCAAAGTGGAAAATTTTCTGTAGATCTGCATTAGAAACTGGCTATTGCTGAATCCACAATTACTCAAATTCACCACATTCATTCTTTTCATACATTTTTACCCTCTGTTTTTTAAGGTATTGGAGTAACCCAACTGCATACCTTTTAGATACTAGTTGTATACCTGATGGAACATGAGTGGAAAGAGATTTCCCACTATTAACTCCTGCTCATGCTCAAAAAAACAATATGTTAAGTAATATTTCTATGGATTTTATAGTCATGAAATATTTTTCAGATATCTGCAATTGTCTAAGCTGGCAACTTGAACTCATATATTTTTTCTACTCCTTCTTGTACTTTACTAAAATGATGAAAGAGGAATCAAAAGCTATAAATCCACAAGGACAAAGAGAACAGAAAATAACAGAAGAGGACAATCTTTCTATCTTCCTTGAATATGAAAAATTGGGTCATTCACTTCACAGAGAAGAAAACCCTGAAGCCTGAGACAATAGAGAAAAAAAATCAAGAAAAAGCAACTTTTATTTATGCCACCAGAACCTGAAGAGGGCAAAAAAAAAAATCAAGGCACTAGGAAAGTTGAGGGTAATAGTTTATAGAAAACTTTGTCATTCAAAGTCTATGGATTAGCAGCAAAGACATCTGTTAAAAGTGTGAGCTGGGCAAGGTGATATATGCCTGTGATCTCAGCTCTCTGGGAGGCTGAGGCAGGAGGATCACAAGTTCAAGCCCAGCCTGAACAATACAGTAACTTAATGAAACCCTGTCTCAAATTTAAATAAAAAAGAAATCTTAAAGGCTGGGGATACAGCTCAGCACAAAGGCCCTGTGTTCAATCCCCAGTACTACAAGAAGAGGAGGAGGTGGAGAGAGAAGGAGGGAAGGATGAAGGGAGGGTGGGAAGAAGAAAGAAATAATGGAAGGAAAGGAGGGAGGGAGGGAAGGAAGAAAAAAAGAAGGAAGGAAGGAAGGAAGGAAACTATGTTAGAAATACACCATTTTAGGATCCATCCGGGCCTACTAAATCAGGGCCTGGACTTTAACAAAATTCCTAAGTGATTTGTAAACACAGTAAAATTTGAGAGGAAATGATAATAGTGATTCAGTTCCCAGAACTCCTCCACACTCTACAGAGATACACATCTATCTGCTCCCTAAGGATAGGACTTAAACAGTAAAGGAAGGGGATTCTTCTTAAGTCTACAAAATGAAAAGAAATGCTCACAGTGCCCTTTCTCTGCTCATCAATCCAAGGTCTACCAACAGACTTCCATTCCTAGGTAGAACATTAGGAATTTCTCCTTAGAGGAAACCTACCACTCAAAAGTAAGACCTACATTGCCTATTGGCAGTTACTGTCTTTGACTCTCACACAGGGGGAAAAAATGTGTGTAATTCATTTGCAATGTGTGCCATAAGCATGAGGGAGGATGTAACCATATATGTGAGAATATTATATAACAATCTACATTTATTGAAAAACTGCAATTCCTCCTTTTCTTATACTATCTAATTCAATTCTCACAATTGAAATTGATATTATTATTATCCCCTTCCACAAATGAAGAGTTTGAGAGTTAGAGAAATTAAGTAGACTAGCAAATTAATGGCAAATTGAAAATATACCTCCCACATTTGTTTCCTCCAGAAACAACACTCACTTTACATAAGTGAGATAGGGCAATATCTTTAGAAACTGTTACAAAAGTAGAGAATGATGATGACTTAGCAGATCTAAGAACGCAGAACCCTGACTGGCAAGGAGTAAAGCAGAGAACCAACATAATTTATAAAGCAAAGCCCTGGAAATGTTTGGGAAATAGAATAACAGTTTCTTCTACAAGTGAGGGTAAAGGAGGAGCAGTAACTAAAAAGAAAGAGGATTGGCTGAAATCTCTGTTTAAGAAGCACCCATAATACTGCAGACCCTCCTCTACTTCCTCCTCCTGTCAAATCTAGGAAAAAGACCAGGGATTTATTCTCTCAGGAGGATAAAACAGGGTCTTTGACTCTGGAAAGAGCAGGTACAGTCAAGGTTCTGAATGCTGTACTGAAAACAGACTTTCCGTCTCTGGGATTCCAGGACACTGACCAATAAGCATGGGCTCTACAGGCAGGAATCTGGAAGAGTCTGAAGCCCGACCAGAGTAAAAGAGTTTCATGAAGACACCAACCAAGAGGTTCTCCAACTAAACAGATCTCTGTACAGGGAAGTCAGAGAAACAAGGTGTACTTATGTTAGAGCTCCCAATCCACTTTCAATGTTATGTAATTATTCACTGGAAGACTGGCAAAACTCAAAATATCTGATAGTGCACAATATTAGCTAGAATACAGTATAGAATTTCCTCATACATGGCTAGTAAAAATGTAAAGTGGTGTAACTTCTTTTTTGGTGATACTGGGGATTGAAACCAGGGACTTACATGTGCTAGGTAAGTGTTCTATAACAGAACTATATCCCTAATTTGAAGAACAATTTGTCTGTATATTTCATAGCAACTGAACTGCCAGGAATTTACCCTTCAGCAATTTCACTAGCAATTTACATGCAAAGATAGATCAAGCTATATGTGGACCCTGACAAATTTATCATAAAAAATGTAAAAAATAAATACCTTAAGTAACCATCAGTAAAAAAAAAAAAAAAAAAAAAAAAAAAAAAAAAAAAAAACAACCTGGGTTAAGAAACCAGGTCCATTTGTAAAATAGAAGTCTACGCAACCATTAACAAGAAGGAAGTAGCTAGATCTATATGTGTTGTTATGGTATGCTTTCTGAAATAAAGTAAAGAAAAAATACCATGTAGAAAACTACATAGAATTGTCTTAGTCCATTTGTGCTGCTGTAAGAGAAAGCCTGGTACTAGGTAATTTACAATTAAGAGATTTATTTCTCCCAGTTCTGGAGGATGAGAAATCCAAGATCAGTGTCTGGTGAGGAACCAATCTCTGTTTCCAAGATGGCACCTTGAACTTTGCATCCTCTGAAGGTGGTGAACACTGTGCTCTAACATTGCAGACTAGGGAGCAAATAGGGAGCTTTCTCTGCCAAGCCCTTTTCCACCTGCCTCGTAACTCAATCATGAAGCCACATCTCCCAACACTGTTACTGTGTGCATTAGAAATTTCCTAGGAGGGAAACAATCTAGCCTAAAAAAGAAGACTTAGAGTAAAGAGAGAGCTCCTCACCTTGCAGTCCCTATGTAAAGAAAGTGTGCATATGGAAAGGGACAGAAACATTCAAACCATAGCAATAATATGCTTCAATTTCTATTTAAAATATGTATATATGTGCATACTCCTGTTTATACACACACATACATGTTTATACTAAAGAAAATTCTAGATACATTTCTGAAAATTGTTAATAGCTAAATATAGAGAGAAGAGTTGTTAGTCTGTGATGGAAGGAAGACTTCATTTTTTATTCTATACATGGAATGTTTTTACCATAGCCACCTATTTTTAATTTAAAAATAAAATATTGACATTTTTAAATTGTGTATCTTTATTTAAAGCATTAACTACTATGAAAAGTAAAATATTCCTAAATATATATCCTTGACCTAGAATTCTCTCTTGATACTGCTAGATAAAAAATTAAAATCCAGTAGGTTCAAAACTAAGCTCCTTATCTTGCTATCGCAACCATGATTACCACCACCATCAGACAAGTTTTATTTCCTAATTTGACCGGTCTCCTGAGTCAGAAACTTGGGACTGCACCTTTTCCACTCCTCCTTATACCGAATCATGAAATACTGTCAATTCTGTCTCTCGAGTTGCTCATAAATCTATACCCATCCATCCACTCTCCCTTAATTAATTGTCATCATATCTGCCCCACATTCCTCTAATATCCTTCTTACCAACTATCTGCATCCAGTGTCTCTTGAATCTACATTCCACAAAATTTCTAGGGTGACCTCTCAATAGCCCCAATCTGATCAAGCCACTCCCCAATTTAAAACTCTTCAATAATGGCTTGTCTCCTTCAGAATAAAATCTAAATTACCTAGAATAGCACATAATTTTGATCTGGGCCTTGGCTTCTTCCTCTACCACCTCAACACACAAACCTGCCACTCCAAATACTTGCAGGCTCCCAATTTCATCATGTCAATCCAACCGCATTCTCTCTTGAACCATTTTTGCCTCCTTGTCTGCCCAATCCCCATTATTTATCAGCATTGTTTCACTTGGTTCCTCTACTCTACTCTGAGCATCTTTACATCACCACTTCTATTTTTTATCCTCAGATTGTATTACATTGCCAGGTACATAATGGGATCTAATAATTAAACATTTGCAGGATAAATGAACAAATTTCAGTGACGCCAACCTTTTAGAGCTCTCAGTGATACAAACAGCCCACTGCAGCACACGTGCCATAAATTCACCATCACTAAACTAGACAAACCAGATTATTATTCTAATGCAGGGAATGACAACTCCTCTAGTCCCCCAAAAAATTCTTCCTTAAAAACAATGAATCTTCTCAATTCATCTTCTTATTCTTGTCAATGCAACTTGCTCTCCTAACTCACATCTCAAGGATACCTTGATGAACACTGCTTTTGCATTGTGCCTTTAAAAACTGAATCACCCAAACTACATGAAGATATGCACTGAAAGACACTACCAGGGAGATGTGTTGTAATATTAATGGCTCAAGTAAGAAAGTAACAGCTTCAATCAATTAGGGACAATAGAAAGAAACCAGCAGGTATTAAAGAACAACTTAAAGTCCATCTGTTGTTAGCCCCTTAAAATCACGATGTAGATAGTATAGAGAAAAAATCCAACAGATATAACCTAGGAGAGGTTACAGATCATGGTAAATAATGTTTGCTACAACAATGGAATCAGGAAGAGAAAATTCAAACTACATAAAGCCCTTCTGTGGAGTGCAAAACATTCAAATCTCAACTCATTTTCCTGTTCCTAAATGCCCCGTACTTGTAGAATCATTTTCCATCACCTTGACAATTCTTTTTGTATAAATTTTATTTACCTGAATTATTAATGCCACTTTTGTTTGTGCCCATATCTCAACTTTTCTCTCTTCATTCACCTGTTGGGAATGTTTTGAATTACACTTTAGGAGATGATGAAGAAAATATTTCTTTGGAAAACTGGGTAGTGTCACCAATGTTTTTGTACTACGAAGATATTATTATGTTTTCCCAGTTTTAACAAAAAAAAATGAGCATTTCTTCTTTTTATAAACTGTCAGTCACTGAAATTTTACCTTAAACTGTATTGAATGAATAAAAGATAGACTTTACAGTATGGGTTGTATGTCAAATGAAAAATATAGTACGTAGAGATTCCAGTTGGCAAACAGTTCACAATATGAAATAAGCGCCTTCAAAAAAATTCCTCAGGCCAATAATAGTAAACAATAATTAACAATACTCATAAGAGTATATTTTAGTCATAAAGCCATCTTTTTACTTGCTTCACTCCATACAGCACACAACATTCATACCCAAAACCTGTTTCATTTGGCTAGAAGTTGCATTGAAGCAAAAGTTGTGGATAGAAGTCCTCAAGAGTTGGAATTAAAGCAAGACAAATTCCTCAACTTTAATTGAAAAGAAGGGAGGCAATTCGCAGTCTTTCAGATCTTTTAAAAATACACTTGTTTCATTTTACAACAAGCTAAACTGTAATTACCGAAAAGGAATAGAAAGCCAGTCTGTTTTGCAAAACTTCCTTAAAACTCTTTACAGAAGAAAGATGTCTCACCAACTCCCACTGAAATCACAAAGATTCAGCAGAGGTATTAAAAGACCATATGTACAAACACCCTGTGATTTCAAACAGACAAGCTCATCGGGAAGAAAAAAGTTTTCTGTCTTTGATTTCTTTTAGAATGATAAAATGAAAGGGACAGTAATACATATTTTAAGCCCTGTGAATTCACAATGGGGCTTTAGAATAAAGAGGTAAAAAACCTTTGAACTAACAAGGTCCATCACTGTACACTTCTTTTCTCACAAATGCCTTGTAAAGGAAATCATGCTACATAGGGAGACCAGCTGGCTTTTGCCTCTACACCGTTAGTAACATAGCACATTTTCAGACCATATCAATCCAGCCAGAATGAACCACATCACCACTCCTCTTGGACCCTTTCTCTTATCAGATAGAGCTGTTCTTAGTCAGATGCCTTAGGAAAGCATTCACTCAGTGACTTACATCTGAGTGTCCCTTTGTACTACCCCAAAGCCTGAAGTCGACAAACTCCATTACATTGATTAAAGTAGTCCCAGAGACTGCACAGCCTTTTACACCGTCCTTAGATTAAAGACAAAAAAAGCTTCTTTCTTCTGAGAATGTTTTAGTTTTGGTTGAGAAAGCAATTTGGATGAGGTGTTGAGTTTGTGGATTTTTTTTTTTGATGGGTTTATTTTATTTTCTCTGCAATTTTCAAAGAGGTCAACAAAAATACAAGGGCTCTTATATCAGAAAAAGAGAGGAAGCTTTTTATTTGAAATCATTTCTAATTACTTCTTTGTTCCAAAAAGACAGCAGTTACAGCTAACTAACCTAACAGCAAGTCAGCTATAGCCCACATACTCCAAACACATTCCACAAGCCCCATCTCTGAGCACATGTGGCTGCCAGATCCAAACCTCAGCCATACTCTTTACAATTATGAAATGTCCCCCTTATCTCTAATAATACTTCTCACCCTAAAAGTCTGCTTTGTCTGGTATTAACAAAGCTATAGTAGCTTTCTTCTGGTTAGTGTTTCCAAGTACAGTAGGGCTGCACTTATCCTCAGTTTCACCTTCTATGGTTTCAGTCACCTGTGGTCAACCATGGTCAGAAAATATTACATGAAAAACTCTAAAAATAAATAATTAACAAGTTTTAAATTGCATTTCATTTCAAGCAACACGATGAAATCTCACATCAGCCTGCTCCATCTCATCAGGGACACAAATCATCTCTTTGTCCAGTACATCCACACTGTATATGCTACCTGCCCATTAGTACCTTAGTCGTTGACTCTGCTATCAGACCACCTCTTGAAGAATCACAGTGTTCATGTTGAAGAATTGTTTATTTTACTCAGTGATGGCCCCAAAGTGCAAGAATAGCAATGCTGTCAATTAACACCTGGCAGCTATAAAGTGTTTCCTTTAATTGAAAAGGTAGAAGTTCTCAATTTAGTAAAGGAAAAAATATATACTATAGCTGCTAAGATCTATAGTAAGGGCAAATCTATACATAAAATTGAGAAGAAGAGGGTGGTGAGATGGCTCAGCAGCATAAGCACCTGCCTGGCAAGCATGAGGTCCTGAGTTCAACTCCCGGTACCCACATAAAAAGGAAAAAGGGCCAGTGATATCGCTCTGGCAAGCGCGAGGTCCTGAGTTTGACCCCCGGCACCCACATGAAAAAAAAAAATTGAGAAGAAGAAAAAAATTTCATGCTAGTTTTGTATTCACATCTCGAACTGCAAAAGTTGTAGGCACAGGCATGATTTATGCCTGGTTAAAATGAAAAAGTCAGTAAATTATAAAATTCAGTACTATCCACATTTTCAGGCATACAGTAGATATAATGAAATATACCCCACAGATGAGGAAGGACTACTTTATATTTTTCCAATCCACCCACTTTTAACCTTCTTTTATCCTTATGTATTTGCATCTTTAATTCTTCGTAAGCAGTATATATTCGGAGTTTGTGTTTTTATCTAGCCTTACAATTTTAATCTTTTACATGGAGTATTGTTTTAGCCTATTTACCTGTAATACAATCCCTGATATGGCAATTTGACTTCCTATTTTACTATTTATTTTATATTTCCTTATTTTTCTTTCACTTTTAGATTCTTCAAATAAATTTTTCATATTTTCTTATGTTAACTGGTTGTACTATTCATTGTTCTCCTATAGATTGCTTAGATTGCATCATGCATATGTGAATTATCAAATTCTAGTAGAAATTATTACTTTTTCACTTTCCAATACTCCTAGAACCATAGAATAAATATAATTCTATTTAATTTTTTCTTGATTTTTACATTTTTTATTGGGCACTTTACTTATACAGCAATTTGGGACTCCAAAAGACATTATTATTATTGTTCTATGTGGTCAATTTTTTTTTTTTGAGACAGGGTCTTGCTATGTAGTTTAGACTGGCCTTGAATACACTATGTAGCCCAAACTGGCCTTGAGCTTGTGATGATTCTCCTGCCTCAAACTCCCAAGTGCTGGGCTTATAGTCATGCACCACTATGCCTGGCTTAATACTGATTTTTATTTACCAGAATTTTTTTTTCTTTCTGATGTTTTTCATTCCTTCTTGAATATACATGCTTCTCTCTGAAGAGCTCTCTTTACTATTTCTTTTTGTATAGGCCTTGTGGCAAGAAATTATCTTCCTTTTTTTCTTTCTTATTCTTTTTATTCTTTTTTTATGGTACTGGTGATTGAAAGTAGGAGTGCTCTACCACTAAGAAGCATCCTCAGCCCTTTACATTTTTTATTTGAGAAAGGGTCCCACTAAGTTGCCCAAGCTGGCCTCAAACTCTCAATCTTCCTGCCTCAGTCTCCTAGTAGCTAAGACATATAGGTGTATACCACTGCACCTGGCTACACTTCATTTTTATTTGTCTGAAAATGTCTTCATTTCAACTTAGTTTATAACATATATCCTCACCAGGTTAATTTCTTCCAGCATGCTAAAAGTGACATCTCATTGTCTTCTGCCTTCCATGTTCCCAACTGAGAAATCAGAGGTAAGTTTTATTGACATTCCTTTAGGGATACAGTATTTTTCTGGTGACACTTAAGACCTTGTCCACTTACTGGTTTTTGGCAGTTTTACTATGAGTTAGTAGGTGTTATTTTCATTGTATTGAACCCACTTGAATCTGTGGATTGATGTCTTTCATCAGTATAAGAAAATTGTTAGAGCCTCCCTAATTTATTTTCTCCTCTTAGGACTTCAATTATATGTTCTTTTCAGCAAGCTTCATATTACTTTACTATTGGTTTGTTTTGTTGTTCTGGTTTTTATTTATATTTTCTTTCTGTGCTTCTGTTTGGGTCTTTTCTATTGACCTGTGGTTTTTTTCGTTTGTTTGTTTTTTTGTTTGTTTTTTTTTATGTGGGTACCGGGGGTTGAACTCAGGACCCCACGCTTGCCAGCAAGCACCTATGCCACTGAGCAATATCACCAGCCCCTTTTTCCTTTGTATGTGGGTACCAGGAGTCAAACTCAGGACCTTGCGATAGCTAGGCAGGTGCTTATGCCGCTGAGCTATCTCACCAGCCCTATTGACCTGTTTTTTAAATCCAAAAAAACAACAACAAAAAAAACACAAAGCCATCAAATGATACTGTCTTCCATCAGAAAGGCTTTCCTGTTTTTACTAATAGCAAGGACAGGTATTTAGGGAACTAATCTTCTCAAGCCAATACAGAATTGATCTGGATTGAGGCTGTGATGACAGTGTGGCAAAACTCAATATAGTCTTGCCTGGGCCTGCTCCTAGAGCATGGTTATCTAGGACTTTTAATTGACTTGTAATCTTGATAGGACCTGATTTTTTAAATCTTCACAACTGAACAAGGTTTGGATCTGCCCTTCAGACATTTACAACTTAGCCCTGTAGCGTCCTGTCCCACACAGCTTCAAATGTGGCAGATTCTGCAAGGGAAGACCAGCTATCTGTCTGAGACTCCTCAGGTCTCCAATTTTGTCTCTTCAGCCCCTCAAAATGCCAAAATCCTGATAGCTTCTCTGTTTTCCTGGTATGATTTTCTGCCAGAGGTGAAACCTGGATTTTCAACCTCCACATACACCCACATTTAGTAAATGTCCCAATGATAGTACCCCTGGATCAATCCAACACTCCTTCGAGGGTGCTGAAAATTTTTTCTGAGCATCCTCCTCTGTAGAAGTCTTCATTTCCTAAACATCAGAAGACTGTATAGGTATTTCACTCTGCCTTTCAGAAGCTTTCAGTTTAGTATCCTGAAATACCTTAGAGTTCAGCAAATGTCTGACAGAGAAAACTAACCATGCATTTGAGATATGCCCAGTCACAAATTTTATTACTCCAGCTCTATACAGCCATTAAAACCTTTATTTTCCCAGCCTGGGTCAAATTTTGACTATTAGCTAATGCCCAAATTATCAAATGCCCTCAGAGGAAAAAAATGTCTTCTGGTTATCAGCTTCCTTCCCTGAAATTATACTCCACCTTGTTCTCATTGCTGCTGTGACTTTCTGTGCTTTTAAAACTGTACAGCTTGAAATTTATCTAACTTTTTCTAATTGTTTTCAGCAGGAACACTACCTCGATATAACTAGTACATCACGCTTAGAAGTGGAAATCTACATGAATCTCCTAATAGGCTTTGCTGCTTTCATCCTGAATATGCTGTAGCCAGGGTGATTCTTTCAAAGCATAGATTAGATTACATCACTCCCATTGTATTTGTAATAAAATCTAAATTCCTTCTTATGCCTCCAGGCCAACCTGTTCTTGATCTGATACAACTTGATGCCGTGTCTTAGCTCTCCCATAGGCCTTCCTATTATTCCTCAAGCATGCTATTCAGAAATAGGGTTGCCTGCCATGTTACACCCTACCCCACTATAGAAAAATATAAGATAAGGGACTTAGTTTACTTTGTTCAGTCACTTTATTCCCAATATCTAAATTCATGTCTGGTAATACTGTGAATGCTGGATAAACACTTAATGAAAGAATAAAATTGAAAGTATCTTACCTAAAATTTGGCTGGGGCTCTGAAGTCTTGATTAATTATCTTCTCTTTGCAGCCTATGTTGCCAGATAACTGAGAATTGACCTCATAATTTTGTGTGTGTGTGTGTGTGTGTGTGTGTGTGTGTGTGTGTGTGTGTGTGGGTACCAGGGGTTGAATTCAGGACCTGATGTGTCGGCAGGTGCCTGTGCCACTGAGTGATATCACCAGCCCTTTTTTCGTATGTGGGTACCGGGAGTTGAACTCAGGACCTCACGCTTGCCAGGCAGGCGCTTATGCCACTGAGCTATCTTATCAGCCCCCCAACCTCATAATTTAAAAATGAAATTCCTATAGGAACACTGAAGCAACTTGGTGCTCCAAAGATCACAGTTTGGAAATCAAGTACATCACTAAGATTCCTTCCAGTTCCAATATTTTAGCCAAAAATGCCACATTGAGGAAAATGAAGCTGAATATTCCAGTGAACCTTTCGACTGGTACATATTTTTTACAAGAAAAATATATATCCTTAGATGTCGTAATTAATTTAAGAAGGTGAATATTAAAGGCAAAAATAGTATTAAATATATAGCTTCAATCTAGTGAAACATAATCATTTTAGTCACAGTCTCTGAGAATCCAATCCAAATTATCTCTAGGCTTCTCTTTGAATCAGAGAGAGAGAGAGAGAGACTTCAGAATGCTCTAGAGTCTAGACAACTAGCAATGCTTGTAACAAGCTCACATGTGTGGCTTAAAGTTTTGCAGATTGGGTTCATTTTTCAGTTTGGTTCTTAGGTGTAGAGCTATATGATTCCTATGTAGGTGAGAAAGAAAAAAAAAAGTGTTCCCACTGACCTGTCCTCTCCTACCCCTGAAGATGAAAAAGAACTTCATGCTTACGTGACTTCACAAAAGTAATGACTACATAAGTTCCAAATAACTCCAGTCCCTAGAAAGAACATTTCATCATTAGCAATCACTCACACAAACCTGGTACTTTCTTCCCACCTCTACAAAAGAAGTATCAATTCATTCTCTCTCTCTGACTAGGCAGCCTCCTATCATGCCTCAAGACTAGATTTCCCTAAGTACCGAGTTAGAAGGCACCAAGGTTGTGAGGTATAACTTTGGTTCCTCTCCCTTGTCACTGCAATACATATTCTTCATGATTCCCCTGACCTGAGTAGTATATGGTTTGTTTTGCTTAAATAAAATAGCATAAAAAGAAGTAGTCATTACACAGACAAAACCCGACTGCCCTAAAACTTAAAATGAGCAATAATTGCCTTACTCTGGCAAATTATTTTGAAATAACATAACTCCACAAGCAGAAGGCAAATTCATTCTCTTTCTCTCCTTCTGTCCTCTCTCCCCTTCTCTCCCCCTCTCTTTTTCCCCCTGTTTGGGTGCTGGCAATTGAACCCAGGGCCTCACATATTCTAACACTGAGCTAAAGCCCCCTCCAACCTCTTAAAGCAAATTCTTTTATGGGAGAGACAATGCACACATTTTCTGGTGTTATTCTTAGCTTAACATATTAGCATCATCAGTATTACTTTAACACCAATCATAGACCACAACTGACATTCTATATCTAATAGAAACATTCTGGATAATTTCAGATTTACACAAGTTCTACACATTCTCCACTCATTAACACTGAGGCATTTCTAACTCCTAAGTATCCAGGTTGGGTATGGGTAACTACAGAATAACAAGCTACCAGAAAATCTTTTCATCACTAGTACAGCTGGACTTCTCAGAGACTGAAAATGCTTCTTACCTCTTATTCCCAGAATGAAAGCTGAAGAAAATTTTATCTCTGGATTTTTGCAGAGCATGATGACCAAATATATAATAACTCTTTCTTCTCACATCAGAAGCTTAGGTTATAATCCAGAAGTTTCAAATGGTGGCCAGGAGCCAAATCCTATACATATATGAGTTTTATTTGACCCACACAGATGTTTTAAAGCTTTTAATTCATCGCCAACATTTAAAAATAAAAAGAAATTCATTCTGATAATCCACATGTCCAGCTTCTCTCAAAAAGATTGTATAGGCTGTGCCCTGCACAGGACATCAGCCTAAGGAGAAAATCGGGCTGGCTCCTGGCTCTTCAATCCTTTGCCAAGCTATGCAACAAGAGCTGCCCTTATTTGCTGCCAGATCAACCAAGGGGAAGGAGGACTTTTTTCTAATTTGCAATAATGTACTGGGCAGTCTAGCAAGGACGCTATTAATGGGCCTTCAGGCACCCATGGCAATAATCACCTGGAACCTTTAGCAAAGCAGGTAAGCTTGGATTTACTACACTTCCCACCACTCACTTCTACCCTTCCTGCTTCACCAGATTATGACATCTGCCCATTTTCTCTGTAGACATTTGAGTTTACAACTTTCGATTAGCATCAAAAAGAAATACTTCCAATTTATTCATCTAAATTATGTAAATTCACATTTATTTTGCAGAGGTAAGCCGTTCAGCTCCTGAGACCAGTATACTCTCGGGGCTCAGGTTATACTATCAGGTAGGCATGGGTAGAGACCTCACCTTGGGAAACTGATGGAACCTGTCTGTCTTTCCTTACCTGTAAAATTAAATTAACATTACCTGTTCCCTAAGCTTGTAGTGCAGATTAAATTAGATGACATGCACATAATGCTTGGTGTATAATAAGTGATCAAAAATGTAATTTCATGTTAATTGCTGAATTCACATTATAAGCAGAAATATTTTTATAGCTACAGGATTTCACAGCTTACATGTTATTGTTGGCTCAACATTTTTTTTTTTTTTTTTGAGGTTAAGAGTAGGAAAATTTATTGGAGAAATGAAATGGGGAATAGGAATAGCTCCTGAAAGACAGGAGGGATCCTGAATGGGCTGCCCAATATTTCTTATTGTTTGTTTTTTGTGACAATTTTATTATCACTTTACATCCAAACATCACTTCAGATTTGAAGCAGTAGCCTGATATTGACACTTTGTTGAAGAGTATGACAATTCCTTTGTGTATCTATTTATTGATGAGGCTCATACCTTCTTAGTATTAAATAGTACAATTGACTTCCAATCAGTTAGTTCCAGTAAATTCTGGAAGAAGGTAATTAATACTGTAACTTTACTTTTAACTATAATTCTCCTTACAACTGCATTTTGACACCTCAACTAAATATTTGCACAGAAAAATCAAGTCCATATGAGTGTGGATTTCACCCTACAGAATCTGCACGACTTCCATTCTCCACAAAATTTTTTCTAATCGCTATCACTTTCCTTTTATTTGATTTCGAAATTTATCTCCTTCTGCCCTTATTTCTATAATCATGAATTTTCTATAATCATGAATATTTGTTCAAACTTCAAGTATAACCAGTGTGAGGGCAGGGACTACATTTCATTACCCTCTATCCAACAACAGCACATAATAGGAATTTTGAACTTACTGTATTAGTAAAGCAAATGAATGAATAAAATTACTTTCTAGGCTGCACTGGGAATTAAGAAAAGAGGAAGATCCCTTTCCCTTTTAAATCCAAGAATACTTTTCCAACATGAATCAAGGAATAAAATTATAATCGGAATCTGTTGGAGACTAAGAAAAGATGCACTTAAGCAGTGTAAATAAGATTAAAAGCTTGCCTTAGGTTGGCATAGATGTCCTGGCAATATCATAGTGCATTAAATCCAAATACAGGGAGGGCCCAATCACCCTCACCACCAAATAGATACATTAAAAATCTACAAATGGAAGCACTAACTCAGAGCACAAGATCCAGAAATCTGATATGAAAAAGCTGTAGACTGTCACTTTTCAAGTGGTCTCAGGAAAAATTTAAGGTGATAGAGGACAAGATTTATCTATAGGTAGAAATTTTGGGAAACTAAAGATACCTCACAGGTGGTCAATAAAAATATGAGCCTAGGGCAGAGTTCAATGGCCTTCCAACATTATCTCCTCTTAAAAAAAAAAAAAAAACAGTACACCCAGAAGACCTTTACTCAGTTGTAGGTAGAGAGCATCAAGACTTTAGTAGTGTTTTCTCCATGGACCAAAGGAGCTGACACCCTCTAGCCAAGTTGAATATAAAATATAAAGGTAAGATTTTTTGTCTTGACCCCTTCTTTATGAAACCATATCAGTTTCATTCACCCTGTTACTAACTTGCCTTTGAAAAATACAAGACTGGTGCAGTACACCTTAGTGATCCAGGCTCCTTGTTATTCTATTAGTACAACTGGGAAATGAGATGCTACCTCTCTATGTGTAATGTAGCACAAAGGTATGCTCACTGAGGCATACAACCAGAATGTGCCAGTTTGGAGGGGAAAAAATCCTCCCATTTCTAACAAAATATTTTATACTAAAAACTGCAGCTATTTCTAATGTAAAACTAACTAAGTGATGTACCCAAGAGGAGAGTAGCTTAAGGTTGCAATAAATATATTACTACACAAGGTCTGGTTTAATCTACCCTCCTTTTAAAGGATAATGAATTTTTTTTTAGCTCTTCAAAATCTAGGCAATTTATGATCACATATTCCACAATGTGGAAAGTTCCATTGGCTTTGTTTTAATCACCTAGATCTTATGCTGTTGAAAAGGAAGTATTAAATGCTGCTACTTTGATAAATAAATGCTTTGTTTTTAAAGAAAAAAAAGAGACATTTCTATTTCCACCAGTGAAAAGGCTACGAGCAGAGCTGCCGTTCGTTGACTCCTGTTACTTGAGTAGGTGCCTGTGAAGGGCCAGGTGGTGTTTATGCAGATGACTGAACAATTTACAATGTGTTCTTCCTTTTGGATAAAACATTAGTGTATCAGATGTGACAAATCAGATGTTCATCTTCCACGCTTCTGCATTATTTTACATTGAGAATTAGATGATGTGCTGGCTTGGCTTTTTGTTTTTGTTTTTGTTTATTCCTGGAGAATAAGTTCATAAATAAAGTTCTTTCTACGCTCCGCATAATCATAGTCTCACAGAATAGCTAACTGGCCAGGTAATGTGATAATTACAAGTATACCTACCTTGCATCGTAGGTGAGAGAGGGCACATATTCTGGGATAACAAAAGCCACCCCATTCATGTACTCTGCTTGAAGAGCTGGTTAACATATCCCGTCCCTGTGCTCCTACTGTCAGAGGAAACGCAGTCGGCCCGCGAGCATCTTGAGAGGAGGCACCTGATGCTCCAGTGTCGAGCAGTGGCACAGCACAAACCTTCGCTGTGCACCAAAATTCAAGACTCAAAACAAACTTCTTCTAACACAAAAATACGCTTTATGTTTCCAAAATATTATAAGTCAGACCTATAAGAGTCCCAAAATAATTTTTCAGTACCCACATAACACTTCCGCTTACAGAATCTGTAAGGGCGTTGCCCCCACTTAGCATTGCCCTGCTCTCAGCACCCTCCGACACCCACCGGCCGCTCTCCCCAGCACTGCCATTTTGTCCAAGAAATACAGAGGTTCTCCAGGAGTACCGACCTCCAAAAAGGACAACTGAAAACTTAACCATTTTGTATATTTGATATCTTTATTTTGGGAGTGCCTATGATGAATTAGAGCAGTACCATGTCACCAGCAAGAAACTAATAGAGTAAGGCAAGGAAATAGTGGAAGAGCTTCTAGACATTCTATTAATGCTCTTAATTTACACAACCGTTCAACAAACATTTATTGAGTTTCTATCATATGCAGTTCAAGAAAAGGGGGAGGGGAAGGAGAAATAAGTAGAATAAAGATATGCCATGTGTAGGAACTGATAACCTTAATGAATGTAAATGATATATGTCATAAGCAAGAGCTAAGATGAATAACATTAATGAGAATGAAAATGGCAAATGGTGAATTAGAGGAGAAGGGAGGAAGGGGGAAGGGAAGAAGAAGTGAATAAAACAAAAGAATCAAGCTGTATTACATACATGTGCTCCCTCCCCAAAATGGTTGTAAACTGCATGTACTCCAAACATGTACTAATTTTTTAAAAATTAAATTAAATAAAAAAAAAGAAAAGGACTTTTCTACCATCAGACAATGAAGGAGCAGATACAAGCGTCATTAGAGAAATATAAGTACGCTAATGTGAAATGTACGCTAATGTGAAATGTACGCTAATGTGAAATTTCAGAAGTAGGCAGGGTCAGAGAAGACTGTGTAGAAAAGATGGTATTGATGCTGATCCCTGGGGGATGAGTAAGTGGGAAGAAGATAAGATAAGAAGGGGAGAGAAAGGAGAGGATGGGATAGTAATGCCAAGTTGCTGAAGTGCTGCTTTGGCACTAAATGTGGCCACTAATTGTATTATTTAGTAATAGTGATTAATACATTCCAGTGTATTTTATAAAATATATTTAACATATTTTGTTATTAAAATGCCGATATATTTGATATGCTTAATGTATTGATATAGCTATTGATTTAATAATCATATATATATAGTTTCCATATTATGTAAAATAATCAATATAATGTACTTTTCTTTTTTTTTTTTTTGGTACTGGGAATTCAACTCAGGACCTTGTGCTTGCCAGGCAGGCACTGTGCCACTGAGCTTTGTCACCGGCCCTTGATTTAATAATAATATGTACTTTGTTGATAATACCTGAAGTGTACATTTACAAAAGCTACACAGCAACTCATTTAATTTTCACAGCATTGTGTGAAATAGGTACTGTGAGAATTCCCATTTCACAAATGGAAAGCTAGCAGAGATTAAGTAACTTGTCCGAAATCACTTTGCAAGAATGTGCAAGAGCTGGTTTGCAACCAAAGCAAGATGACTCCAGAGCCCATACTTATAATGACTGTGACCTATTACCACAAGGTTAAAGGCTAAAAAATCAAATGAGGTAGTAAGTTAAGAATATGAGGGCCGGTGAGATGGCTCAGCGGCGTAAGCAACTGCCTGGCAGCGCAAGGGCCCGAGTTCGACTCCCGGAACCCACATACGAAAAAGGGGCCGGTGATATCGCTCAGCGGCACGGGCGCCTGCTGGCGCGCGAGGTCCTGAGGTCAACCCCCGGTACCCACAAAAAAAAAAAAAAAAAAGAATGTGAAATGTCATATCATTCAGTCATCTTTTATTTCTCTCTTTCATCCCCTAGGCCCACTATATCATCATCTTCAAAGTCCTCTCTTCTACCTCCTGAATCTCTCCTGCCCATTCTCTCTTCTTCCCACTACCACTGACCGGCCCTCTTCCTCTCCTTTCAGAGTTGGTACTAAAGTCTTCCTTTTCCAACTGATTCTCTTTATCAGCAGTTATAGGTACCACAATCATCTGTGGAGCATGTTTTAAATAATGTGCTTCTGCTCACAGTTAAAGTTACAAGGCTTGTAAAAGATTTTACTAATGAAGAAATTGAATGAAAATTATATCACTGATCTTGATCACACAGCTAGTAAGGCCAAGAGGCAGAATTTAAACCCCGGTCTATCTGACTCCCAAACCACTATTCCATCCCTTAAATCGCACTTCTATCGTTTCTTGAACTTGAAGTATGAATGCTACACTGATGTAGGCATGTTACATGCCTTAAATGGAATTCTAACAGAGCCTTCATGGAGGTCCTTTCCATAGTATTTTGTGTATCCCTTTTTTATGACACATTATGAATATAATTTGTAATATCATTGTTATTCATGCGTGTACAGTTGTATCTTCCCCTGCTTTCTACAGTATCACTTCCTTTGAAGCAGGAAGGATAATAGTCATCTTGATATCCCTTCTCCTTAAAGATGTGCTTTACACATGCCAATCACTCAGTGAATGATTCCTGAAGAAGTCTTATTCACTTTTCTCATCACTGAGACAAAATACCTGACACCCACAAATTAAAGGGCAAGAGGTTTATTTTGGCTCACAGTTTGCAGATGTTTCTTTCAGTCCGTAGTCCACAGCTCCAAGGAAGGACAGCATAGCAAAAGGCATAGTGGAGAAAAAGCTGCTCACCTCATGGCAGCTGGGAAGCACCAAATGAAAGGAGGAGCCCGAGACCCTTCCAGGCCAAACCCCCAGTGACCTATCTCTTCCCACCAGACCCCATCTCCTATCAGCAGTTCAGCCATAAACTCCCATCGTCCAATCACCTTCTAAGCACAGGAGGCTATGGGGGCCATTTTAAATCCAAACTCTAACAAGAAGTAAACCCACTGTAGTCTTGGATAATTCAAAAATTGCTTCAGAAACTCCATGAACTCCATTCAACATTACAGTGTTGATAACAGTGTGAAAATAGAGAATATTGGAATAACTAACTGCCTTAGGTGGTTATATATGTTTTCTACTGCTGCATAAGAAATAATCATGAAATGAGATACTTAAAGCCATCTACATGTATTAATCTCAAGTTTCCATGGGCAAAAGTCCAGCACAGCCTATCCGGTTGCTCTGCTCAGATCTCAAAAGGCTGCGGCAATGCAGGTATCAGACGTTTACGTTCCATGCCTTTCTGAAGTCCAAATGGCTGTTGGCAGACTTCTGTTTCTTGCTGTTGTAGGGCTGAGGTCTTCACTCTCCTGCTGGCTCTCACCTGAGGGCTATCCCCCAAGGCTCTGCAGGCCTAAGATCAGCCTTTTGAAGAAATAGTGCAGGAGTAAAATCCTCAAGGAGTCAACATCAGCAAAGATGGCAAAGGGATGTAGAAGTAATGGTGGAACATGGACATCATTTGCTACATGAACTTTTGGTAAAAGTTTTAAACTATCACATGGAGAATTATAACATTTTTTGTAAAAAAAAATTGCAGGAGTATAATTTATCATTTAATGGAATATAACATGCAGACTCCTGAATTTGGCAATACGGTAGGGTGAATTAATATGGACCTTCCCTGCATCCACAGACATACAATAGCTATATAGAAATGCAGAATAGATTAACTGGGAACTAATGAATAAGGAAAGAACTGGGAAGGAAGAAAGTAAAAGTATTAACTTCTTTAAATCTCTGTATGAAGGCTTGAGCTCCATCTGAACATGCATGAAAACTATCAGAATCAGCACAGCAAAAGCTTTGAGAACTGAACTATGGTACAGACAACAAATGGAAAGTAGCTAAACGGTAAACACCAGATTATCTCTGCAGTCTTTGGAAAATAACCTGATGTTGGAACCAAGCCTACAGAAGCAAAGTGAAGGGCCAAGGAGATAGCTCAGCGGCACAGTGCCTGCCTGGCAAGTGAAGGTCGTGAGTTTGATTCCCAGTACCAAAAAAGCAAACAAAATAAAAAGTGAAGACTTGCAGTCTAAATCAAACAAGCTCAACTACCTACTATATATATATTTTTTTTTTTGTGGGTACCGGGGGGTCGACCTCAGGACCTCACGCGCCAACAGGCACCCATGCCGCTGAGCGATATCACCGGCCCCTTTTTTTTCGTATGTGGGTTCCGGGAGTCAAACTCGGGCCCTCGCGCTTGCAAGGCAGGCGCTTATGCCGCTGAGCCATCTCACCAGCCCCCAACTATATTTTTTAAACACATTTTTCAGAAAGATTTAATAGAATTCAAAAACATAGTACTCAAGATATCCAAGATACAATCCAAAACTAATTGGCATACAAAGAACTCAGAAAACAACACATACCAACACTGACATGACTCAAATGTAATATCAGACAAAAAAAAGATCTATGGCAGCTATTATAACTATGCTACATGAACTAAAGGCAAACTGTCTAGAAACAAATGAAATGATAGTCTCAGCAAAGACTACAAACTACAGAACAAAAACTAATTTGAAAATCCAGAGCTGATAAATACATTAACAAAATATTTAAGTCTAAAACAGGGACTCAATAGCAGAATAAGATAAAAGAAGAGTCAGTGAACTTGAAGATAGATCAGAAGAGTGAGTTCATCTATCTACTTGATAAACTACAGGACGCATATCAGTTATATGCAAAAATGAGACTGAAAAGTGGTCTGAGAGATGGTACAGTTACCCCTGTGTAATTAATGTAAAAATTTAGAAGCATAACCAGGACAGACTCTGAATTTTTAAAAGGTTTTTTTTAAAAACTATTTACTGGAAGTAGATGTTTCAGATCCAATCTGAACAGGTAGGGGAAAAGTAAAAACTAAACAGAGCCTCAGAGACCAATGGACAATATCAAAAGGTCTAATATCACATTAGAGTTATAGAAAGATATGAAAATGTTGTACAAAACTAATTGAGCAAATAATAGCTGAAAAATCCCCAAATTTGGGCAAAAATTTACAGATCCCAAAGAAACTCAGCAAACAAGATAAACCTTTTAAAATCACACTTAGACATATCACAATGAAACTCCTAAAAACAAACAAAAAAGTTTAATATCTTAAAAGTAGATCGAGGGCCGGTGAGACGGTTCAGCGGCATAAGCACCTGCCTGGCAAGCGCGAGGTCCTGAGTTCGACTTCCAGTACCCACACATGAAAAATGGGCCGGTGATATCGCTCAGTGGCACAGGCGCCTGCTGGCGTGCGAGGGCCTGAGTTTGACCACCAGCACCCACAAAAAAAAAAAAAGTAGATTGAAAAAATTTTATATGGGAGAGGAGAGAATTTAATTACTGTATTTTTCTTCTCAGAAATTATGGAGTCCAGGGCCGGTGAGATGGCTCAGTGGCGTAAGCGCCTGCCTTGCAAGCGCGAGGGCCCGAGTTCGACTCCCGGATCCCACATACGAAAAAGGGGCCGGTGATATCGCTCAGCAGCACGGGTGCCTGTTGGCACGCAAGGTCCTGAGGTCGACCCCCCGGTACCCACAAAAAAAAAAAAAAAGAAATTATGGAGTCCAGAAGATAGCAGGAAAATTATTTTTAAATTGCTGAATGAGAAAAACAGGTCAGCCTAGTCCTATATTAAAAATATCCATCAGAATAAAGTCAAATACAGATTTTCTTAGATGAAATAAAATTAAGAAAATTTGTCTCCAGTGGATAGGCTTTCAAAGAAATGCTAAAGATCTTCAAATTGAAGGAAAGCAATAACAGAAAGAAGCTTAGAAAATCAGTAGTAATAAAAGGAAATAAAAAATTGTAAATATCTGAGTAAATAAAATATAGTGTTATTTATCTTAAAGTTTGCTATGGCATGTAAATTGCCAAAATAAAAATTATAATATGGTTTAAATGTATGTAGGTGTGATAAATACTACAAATACTATATCTCAAAAACAAGAAAGGGTATAGGGTTCTAAGGTTTCTTAATTTTATCTAAAGTGGTAAGATGTTAATTTAAATAGATTGAGTAAAGTTTGATATATATCTTTTACACTTGATCTTAGCCAAAAGGCCAAGAAGTGATAATATAAACATATATTTTAAACCATAAGGAACCAATACTAAAAATACTGTACCAAGAGATACATTTTTTTTTTGTGGGTACCAGGGGGGACGACCTCAGGACCTCGCGCGCCAGCAGGCGCCCGTGCCACTGAGCGATATCACCGGCCCCTTTTTCGTATGTGGGTTCCGGGAGTCGAACTCGGGCCTTCGCGCTTGCAAGGCAGGCGCTTAAGCTGCTGAGCCGTCTTACCGGCCCAAGAGATACATTTTTAAAATACTACAAATACATAACAGAATCCTAAATATTCAAATAAATACCAAAAAAGGCAAAAATGAAAAACAAAGGTATGAAAATGAAAGAAATGAGCAGAAAATTAATAAAATAGTGGACCTAATTCCTACTATATCAATGATTACACTAAATGTCAATGATCTAAATATACTAATCAAATGACAGAGATTATCAGAATAGAATTTTAAGGAAATCAACTATGTACTATCTAAAAGAAATCCATTTAACCTAAAGGCATAAAAAAAAAGCTAAAAATAATGAGATGGAACAAGATATATCAGGTAAACACTAATGAAAGAACTGCTGAACCAGGTATGGAGACACATACCTGTAATCCCAGCACTCTGGGAGTCTAAGGCGGGAGGATCTCAAGTTTGAAGAGTTCAGCCTGGGCAATGTAGTGAGACCCTATCTCAAAATTTTAAAAAATGTGAAAAGGCTGGGATATAGCTCAGTGCAAATGCCCTGGGCTCAATCCCCAGTACCCATCCCAAAAAAAAAAAAAAAAAAAAAAGACGAAAGGAAAGAAGGGGCTGTAGTGAATGAATATGTTAATATCAGACAAAGTCAGAATAAGGAAAATTACCAGAGACAAGGGAAAATTTACATAATGAAAAAAGACTCAAGTCACCCAGAAGAAAAACCTAACAATTCTAAATATTCATGCACCTAACAGAACTGTACAATACAGGAAACAAAAGCTGATAAAATGAAAAGACATGTGCACAAATTCACAATTATAATTAATTGCTGCAACACTCTTTTCTCACTAATCAATAGAATAAGCAGACAGAAAAGCTGAAACTATATAAGAAGCTTGAATTTTATCAACTCATAATCTAATTGGCATTTATAGAACACTGATTTCCACACAGTAGAATATTGTACACACTCTCTTAAAATGCTTAAGGAATATTCACTGGGGTGCAATTCTAAAATGTTAAAGAATTAAATTCATTCAACCCATGTTGTGTGGCCGTAATAGCACTAGACCAGAAAGCAAGGAGAGAGAGATAACTGGAAATCCTTCCAAGAGGTAGGACTGAAACGACATGCTACTAAGTAATCCACAAGTCAAAGAAAAGTTTCAAGAAAAACTCGAAAATATTTTGAGCAGAACAAAAATTCAAATACAATATATCAAAATTGTGGGACATAACTAAAACAGTATTTAGAAGGAAAATTATGATTTTAAATGCTTATATGAGAAATAAAGGTCTCAAATCAATGCTTCTATCTTCTAACTTAAGAAACTAGATAAAGATAAGCAAAATAAACCTAAAGAAATCAGAAAGAGGGAAATAGTAAAAAAGATCAATTAATAACAGAAAAGCAAAAGAGAAACATCAATGAAACCAAAAACTGTTTCTTCAAAAAAAAAAATAAAATAAACATACTTAAAACTCTAGTCAGATTGATCAGGAAAGACAAAGAAGATACAAATTGCCAACATGAAGCATGAAAGGGGAAATCACAGCAAGACTCAAAGACAGTAAATGGATAATGAGGAATACTACCAAAAAAAAACCTATGTAGATAAATTTGAAAACATAGAAGAAATGAAAGACTATTTACCAAAGAGACTTTGAAAGACCCTACCAAAATTCATTCAAAAGAGAAATAAATCACTAAATAGTTCTACATCTATTAAATAAATAAAGCTTATAGCTAAAAGCTTTCCCAAAAATACAAACTCTAGTACTAGATGACTTCACAGGTGAATTCTCCCAAATATGTAAGAAAATATTAAAACTAGTTCCATACAACATTTTCCAGAATAAAAAGGAGAACTTGCAATTTATTTTGTGAAGCCAGCACAGCCATGACCCCCCAATCAAAGACAATACAGAGAAAAGGGGGAAACTACAAAGCAATATTGCTTATGAACATAGATGCAAAAATACTCAACAATACATTAAATAATCAAATTCTTGTGTATACAAGTAATAGTGCATCACAACTCAAAGGTGAGTTTTCCAGAATTGGAGGGTGATTTGCCATTTGAAAAATAGTCAGTGTAATTCACCATTTAACAGACAAAACAAGAAAAGCCACACAATCTTAACAATACTTCCAGAAAAAAATCATGAAAAATTCAACGTGTATCCATGATATTTTTTTAAAGAGAAGAAAAAACAAAACAAAACAAATCAAAAAAGAACAAATTTTCAAAACAACATAATAGGAGGGTAACAATGGTTAATGCATTACGTATTGTTATCTTTAAGTTAGTTATTCAGAATACCAGATATTAGCATTCAATTGTCCAAACATTACTGGCACAAACCTTATTCTTCAATGAACTAAGTAAAATTAGTAGTGTATCTATCTTAACCATCTTATATATATATATACAATTTTTTTTCCTTTCCCTTCTTTCTTTTCCCTATTCCCCCATCCCAGTCTCTCTTTCCTTTTGAGCAGTTTATTTTTGATTCACCATGTCTATTATACATTTTGGATCTTATTTACTCTTTCAGTTTCTCATACTAGAGAGACAATACGATGTGCATACGGTTTATTTCACTTATGAGTATTTTCTCGAGTTGCATCCATTTACCTATAAAAGTCTCCACTTTATCCTTCTTTATGGCTGAATAGTACTCCATTGTATAAAAATGCCACATCTTTCTTATCCATTCCTCAGTTGATGGGCATCTGGGTTGTTTCCAAGATCTGGCTATTACAAATTGTGCTGCTATAAACATGGGTGCATATATATTGCTGTGGTACGATGTTTTTAACTCTTCTGGGAAGATACCCAGAAGGGGAATAGGTGGGCCAAATGGGACCTCCAACCCTAGTTTTTTGAGGAATCTCCACACTGATTTCCACAGTGGCTGTACCAGTCAACACTCCCATCAACAGTGAAGAAGGGTTCCTTTTTCCCCACAGCCCCTCCAGCATTTGTTATTAGTTGATTTCTTAATAATAGCCATTCTTTCTGGGGTGAAATGGTATCTCAGTGTTGTTTTAATTTGCATCTCTTGAATGACTAGTGATGTTGCACACTTTTTTGTATATTTATTTGCCACTTGTATTTCTTCATCTGAGAAATGTGTATTCATCTCAGATGCCCATTTTTGGAGTGGGTCTTTAAATTTGGGAGGTCTGACTTTTTTGAGTTCTTTATATGTTCTCGATAGTAATCCTTTGTCTGAGGAAAAGCTGGCAAACATTTTTTCCCACGTTGTGGGTTGTCTCTTCACTCTGTTGGTGGTTTCTCTTGCTGTGCAAAAGCTTTTTAATAAGATGAGATCCCAGTTGTTGATTCTTTGTGATAGTTCCTGTGCGGTTGAGGTTTTATTCATAAAGTCTTTGTATACACCAATGTCTTGAAGGGTTTTACCTATCCTACCTTCCAGCACATTTAATGTTTCTGTTTTAATATTTAGATCTCTGATCCATTTTGAATTTAGTTTAGTGCATGGTGAAAGATATGGGTCTAGTTTTAATCTTCGGCATGTGTAGAGCCAGTTTTTCCAGCACCATTTATTAAAGAGGCTATCTTTCTTCCAATGAATGTGTTTGGCACCTTTGTCAAAGATAAGGTGGCTTAGTATGTCTGGGGTTGTTTCAGCATCTTCTAATCTGTTCCATTGATCTTCAGGTCTGTTTTTTTTTTTTTTTTTTTTTTTTTGCCAGTACCACACTGTTTTTATCATAGTAGCTTTATGGTATAATTTCAAGTCAGGGATTGTGATGCCCCCTGCCTTGCCTTTGTTGCCCAGAATTGCCTTTGCTATTCTAGGTCTCTTCTGATTCCAAATGAATTTTAGGAATGTTTTCTCTAATTCTGTGAGATATGTTGTTGGAATTTTGATTGGAATAGCATTAAATCTGTATAACAATTTTGGAAGTATGGCCATTTTCACTATATTGGTTCTTCCTACCCAAGAGCAAAGGATATCTTTCCGTTTTCTGATATCCTCTTCAATCTCCTTTTTCAGAGTACTGTAGTTTTCAGCATAGACGTCTTTTACATCCTTTGTGAGGTTGATTCCTAGGTATTTCATTTTTTTGGATGTTACTGTGAAATGTATTATTTCCCTAATTTCTCTTTCAGTAAGTTTGTTATTTGTGTACAGAAAGGCTATTGATTTTTGAGTATTGACTTTGTATCCAGCTACACTACTGAATTTGCTTATTAAATCTAGCAGTTTTTTAGTGGAGTTTTTGGGGTTTTCTGTGTAGAGTATCATGTCATCTGAAAATAATGATAATTTAACTTCTTCCTTTCCAATCATTATTCCTTTTATTTCTTTCTCTTGTCTAATTGCTCTGGTTAAGTTTCCAGAACTACGTTGAATAAGAGTGGGGACAGTGGACATCCTTGTCTTGTTCCTGATTTTAGAGGGAAGGCTTTCAGTTTTTGTCCATTTAGTATAATATTGGCTGTTGGTTTGTCATAGATAGCTTTTACCAGATTGAGATAAAGACCATCTATTCCAATTTTCTGTAGGGTTTTTATCATGAAAAGGTGCTGGACTTTGTCAAAAGCTTTTTCTGCATCTATTGAGAGGATCATATGATTTTTGTCTTTGGTTCTGTTAATATGGTGTATTACATTTATTGATTTACAAATGTTCAACCATCCCTGCATCCCTGGGATGAATCCCACTTGGTCATCATGTATAATCCTCTTGATGATTTGCTGCATTCTGTTTGCCAGTATCTTATTGAGGATCTTTGCATCTATGTTCACTAGGGAGATTGGCCTGTAGTTCTCTTTCTTAGTTGGATCATTCTCTGGTTTTGGTATCAGGGTAATGCTTGCTTCTGGGAATGAATTTGGGAGTATTGCTTCCCTTTCAATTTCATTAAAATTTTTGAGAAGTAGTGGTGTTAGTTCTTCTCTAAATTTCTTGTAGAATTCGGCAGTGAATCCATCAGGGCCTGGGCTTTTCTTTGTTGGGAGGTTTTTAATTACATCTTCAATTTCATTGGTTGATATTGGTTTATTTAGGATTTTTAAATCTCCTTGATTCAGTTTTGGTAATTCATATGTATCTAGGAATCTGTCCATTTCTTCTGCATTTTCCATCTTAGTAGAATATAAATTTTCAAAATAGGTATGGATGATCTTCTGGATTTCTGCAGGGTCCGTCATGATGTCACCCTTTTCATTTTCAATTGCATGGATTTGAGTCTTTTCTTTTCTTTTTTTAATAAGGTTGGATAAGGGTTTGTCAATCTTATTTATTCTTTCAAAGAACCAACTCTTCACTTCATTGATTCTTTGTATTGTTTTTTTAGTCTCCAATACGTTAATTTCTGCTCTGATCTTTATAATTTCCTCCCTTGTATGGGCTTTTGGCTTAACCTACTCTTCTTTTTCTAGAAGTTCGAGGTTCACCATTAAGTTGTTTATTTGCGCTTGCTCTATTTTCCTGATATAGGTATTTAATGCTATAAATTTCCCTCTTAGGACTGTTTTCATTGTATCCCGCAAGTTCCGGTATGTTGTATTGTCATTATCATGCAGTTGTAGAAAGTGTCTAATTTCTTCTTTAATTTCATCTGTGACCCATTGGTTGTTCAGGAGGGTGCTGTGTAATTTCCATGTGTTTAGGGAGTTTTTGTGATTTCTTTTGCCATTGATTTCCAGTTTCATTGCACTATGGTCTGATAATATGCATGGGATAATTTCAATTCCTTTGCATTTACTTAAGCAGGTTTTATGAGCTAGTATGTGGTCTATTTTGGAGAACGTCCCATGTGCAGCTGAGAAGAATGTGTATTCTGATGTTGTGGGGTGGAACACTCTGTAGACATCTACTAAGTCCATTTGTTCAAAAGTTTGGTTCAGTTCTACTATTTCATTATTGATTTTTTGTCTAGTTGATCTGTCTTTTTGTGACAGTGGAGTATTGAGATCCCCCAATATAATTGTATTAGTGCTTATTTGATTTTTCATGTCCTTTAATACTTGTTTTATATACCTGGGTGCACTGGTATTTGATACATATATATTTATGATCATTATCTCTTCCTCTTGGATTGTTCCCTTTACAAGGATGTAATGACGGTCTTTATCTCTCTGAATCATTCTTGGCTTGAAATTCACTTTGTCTGCAAAAAGAATAGCTACCCCTGCTTTTTTCTGGGTTCCTGTTGTATGGAGTATTGTTTTCCATCCTTTGACTCTCAGTCTATGAATTTCTTTCTGAATTAAATGTGTTTCTTGTATACAGCATATTGTTGGATGATGCTTCTTGATCCATTTTGCCAGTCTGTGCCTTTTGATTGGTGAATTGAGACCATTAACATTGATGGTTAAAACTGATATGTATTGACTTATACTTGTCATGATATTTTCCTGTTGTTGGTTCCCACTCTTTGTTTGTTTTTCCCCTCTCCCTCTATTTAATTATCTGTCCTGCCTAGTGGATTCCTTCTGTTGGGATTCCTGGAGTTGTAGTCCTTGTTATCTCTTTCTAGAATGTCCTTCAGAACATTTTGGAGTGCTGGTTTGGTGGTCATAAATTTTCTCAGATGTTCTTTGTCATGAAAGTATTTTATTTCTCCATCAATTTTGAAAGATAGTTTTGTGGGGTACATCATTCTGGGTTGAAAGTTATTTTCCTTTAGAGCTTGAAATGCATCATTCCAAGCTCTTCTTGACTTGAGGGTTTGTGCTGAAAAGTCAGCTGTGATTCTGATGGGCTTTCCTTTATAGGTGATTTGTCTCTTGTCCCTAATGGCTTTTTAAGATTCTGCTCTTCTGTTGAATTTCTGGGATCTTGACTATGATATGTCTGGCTGAAGATTTTTTTGATCATGTCTAGTTGAAGTTCTATAAGCCTCATTTATATGAAGATCAAATTCTTTTTCTCTTCCAGGGAAGTTCTCTGTGATGATGTCTGTGAACAAGGTTTTAATGTCATTTATGCTGTCTCCTGCTTTTTCATTTATTCCAATTATTCTTATTTATATTTGAGTCCTCTAGCAGCTGCTGAATTGATTTTTCATGGTCCCTCGCTATTTTTAAGAATTCTTTTTTTTCATGATCACTAATTGCAAGCCTGTCTTCTATATCTGAGATCCTGTCCTCACATTGGTTTAATCTGCTACAAATACTTTCAATGGAATTTTTGTTCTCCTGGATATCTGCTTGAATCTGCCTTATGGATTCTATTTCTTTCCTATGCTGAGCATTCATGGTTTCTATAATTTTCTTAAGCTCGTCTATTTTTTTGTCTGTATCAGCTATAGTGTCCTTAAGCATGGTCTTCATTGTGGACATTATCTCTGCAGTTATCTGTGAAATTATTTCTGATTTAATTTTTTCCAGAGCCTCATTCAGTTGCTTTGTTGTTACCACTTCAGATAGGCCAGGTGGGTAGCTTTCAGATTGTCCCACCTCATTGTCCCATAGGTTTGCCTTTGGTGAATTGGATGTGTGGGGTTGCATCTTGTTTAAGTGTCATCTCATTTTCTTTTTTTTCTTTAGTTTAATTCCTGGGGTGATGTTTGTAAATTACCTATGGTAGGTTACTTTATTGCTAGTGTTCAAGATCCTTAGGAGATGACTACTTCTCTGCAGTATCTTCCAAGTGAAGCTTGTTTTTGGGTTTTGAGCTTTCTGCCAGATCCTAACTCTTCAATTTGTTGGATATGATAAGTTGCTACCTGTTTGGCCCAGTCCTTGGTTCTTTGGTACTGTGCCACTGTATTTTCTGTGACTCTTAGTCAATCTCAATCATGAAATATCAGGAAGGAAAGCTGTTTAGAACAATTATTTCACTTCTGGCTATAATGGTACCTAAAGCACCAAACACAGCCTAGAAAATGACAGACTGAGCTAACCAGTTATTTGCCACTTTTAACCGTATAGAGTCGCAGTTGTATAACAAAATCTAAAACACACCAGAAAAATTATATGCAGTGTACAAGTCCTTAATATGTCAATTTTGCCCTCAGGAGTTTAAATTTAAAATGAGTTAAGGAGGAAATAGAGTACTGGGAGAAGAGGGAGGAATTAGATGTAAGGTTAGAGGACCAAGAGGGATCCCAGTAACATTGGGAAACTGGTGCAGAGGACTGGTGGGAAAAAGAGAAGGAAGGGATAAAAGGAAGAACAGATCACAACCACAATCACAAAGAGGTTAGAGGCTCTGTTTACATTCATATAAAAACCAGAGAGAATAATGAAGGAAAGAGCAAATAGACAAACAGAAACAAAAACAAAGACAAAAACAATAAAACAAAACAAAAATAACCCCCCCAAAAAAACCCTTCACCAGAACAAAAAACAAATGAGAAAAAATAAATAAATAAATAAATAAATAAATAAATAAAATAAAAAATAAAAAGAATCAGTTCCAGGTGTTGACTCTGCTATAGGCAGACACCGTGTAGTGACAGAGTCCCGTTCTATGCAGGTCCGTCCCAGTAAGCCAGGAGCGGCCCTTTGGCGGGGCAGTGAGCAGAAGCGTGTACTCTCAGGCGGAGACCAGTCTCGTTCCCCTGCCACCGTCAGCGCACTTTCCGCGGGCCTGAGAGCCTCAGCACCGTGCTGAGTCCAGAGCGCGAGTCCCGAGCACTGTGTTTTCTCGCCGCTCTGAGTTTCACCGCACCCCCCACAATGGCGCCTGGCCAATCGCTCTCTCTCATGCGCGGGACAGCTGGGCCTCAGAGTCACTCACCGCCAGCCAGCGCAGTCCTCCGCCGCTCCCCTGCACCGCCGCTTTCTCGCAATCCTCCACGGGGGCTCCCGGTGGCGCCGGTTATCACCGTGTGTCCGCAGATTTGAGCTTCTGTCACTCCATGGTTCCTGGGACAGGGAGAAGGCACCGCGGTCTCCTCCTTCTTCTTTGTTGAAAGTACCCTTCACTGGTGCCCTGAGTACCGAACTGCGCTTCAAAACTTTCCTGGGTCCAGGGGAGGCACCTCCCTCCCTCCTGCGCTCTCCCGGTCACTGTATTCCAGTGGCCCAACGGCAACTTTTAGAGAGTTTCGCTGCCTGCTTCTTACACATCCACCATCTTTTTCCCATCTTCCATGACATTTTTAAAAGGAAGGAAATGAAGAAAAAAACCTCTCAGCAAACTAGAGAAAAAAAAAAGATCTTCCCCAATGTGATACAAGGCATATACCAAAACCTACTGCTAACATCATACTTAATGATGAAGGACCTAATGCTTTCCTCTTATAATCAGGAAATGAGCAAGAATGTTCACTCTCATCATTTTTACTCAATATTGTTCTGGAAGACCTAAAAAGAGCAATAAGACAAGATTTTTTTAATGGGTTTCAGATTAGAAAAAAAGAAATAAAACCATCCCTATTGAGATGATATCCTTGTCTGCCTACAAAAAACTCCAGGAATCTACAAAAAGCTCTGAAATCTAACAAGGCCATTTGGCAAGGGCATAGGATACAAAGTAAACATACAAAAATCAATCATTTTTCTATACACTGGCAATGTATAATGAAAACTGAAGTTATACTGAAGTTTAAAAACAGTACCAGGCCATCTGAAAACTAAAATATGTGCAGCTCTATATACTGAAAATTCTAAAACACTCATGAAGGAAGTCAAAGAAGGCCTAAGGAAATCCATGTTCATAGATTAGAAGATTCAATGTACTTAAAATGTCAACTTTCCGCAAAGTGATCTAGATTTAACACAAAAACAGTCAAAATGCTAGAAAGGTAGTCTGTATATATAGACAGGCTGATTCCAAATACTGTATAGAAAAGTAAAGAAACTGTAATAGTCAAAACAGTCCTGAAAAATAACAAAATTGGAGAACTCACATTACCCAATATTAAGTTGTACCATAAAGTTATAGTAATTGAGACACTGGACAAAGACTTAAGTTCAGAAATCTATCCACATAAACATGGTTGATGAGTTTTTGAAAAAGATGCAAAGTCAATTCAATGGAGAGAGAATGGTCTTTTTGGTAAATGGTGCTGGAATAATTGGAAATCCATATGCAAAAATGTGAACTTAACCTACCTAATATCACATGCAAATGTTACCCCAAAATGAATCAGAGGCCTAAATGTAATATAGGAAAATATGAAACTGCCAGGCCCAATGGAAAATGCCTATAATCCCAGAAACTTGAGAGGCTGAGTGACAGTAAATTAGATAACAGCCTCGGCAAATGAGCAAGACCATGTCTCAAAATTAAAAAAGGCTGAGGATGTAGCACAGTAGTGGAGAACTTGCCTAGCATGTGTAGGACTCTAGCATGTGTAAGAAAAAGGAATGAGAGCAAGAGAAAGAGAGGGAGAAAGAGAGAGAGAGAGAGACAGACAGACAGACAGAAACAGAAGAAACATAGAGGAAAGTTTTTCATGACCTTGGGTTAGCCAGATTTCTTAGATAGGAAAATCCATTTTTTAAAATTCATACATTAGACTTCATCAAAATTAAAATACGTTGTTCTATGAAGGATATCATGAAGAAAATCAGACTGGGAAAATATTTGTAAATCACACATTTGTAAATCACATATTTGTAAATCACATATGACAAAAAATTTACTTACAGAACATAAGAAAAACTTGTAAAATTCAACAATAAGAAAACAATCAACCTAATTTTTTTCTTTTTGCAGTGTTGGGGAACTTAATTTTTTTAATGTGAAAAATATATGAACAAATACTTCACCAAAACAATTACATCAATGAAAAATATTAATATCATTAGATATTATGAAATACAAATTAAAACCACAATGAGATATCATTACACAGCTATTAGAATGATTTAAAAACAACAATACCAAGTGCTAAAGAGGATGCAGAGTAACTGGCCCGCTCATGTTACATAGGAATGTGATATGGTATGCCCACTTGGGGAAACAGTTCGGCGGTTTTTTATAAAATTAAACATACACTTACCATATGATCCCGCAAACCCACTTCCAGGAACTCATCCATGAGACATAAAAACATGTTGCTAGAAAAGTCTGCACACAGATGTTTATAGGAACAAACCAGACTTCGGACTCCAAAACAGACAGCTGTCATGCCCGAGGTTACCTCCTCCTTGGGAAAAGGCTGCAGCCAGTGAGGGAGCACAGACTTGGCCTCCTTGCTTCACAACACAATTTTGCCCAGGCACTGCAGCTTCCGCACTCTCTGCAGGCTCAGGTAAAATGTCTATTTTCCTTTAATCCAGTTGTGCTTCTCTCACTCTTCACAGGCATGTTTACTGATGCACCCCACAAATAAATATCCATATGTAAATCTCGGACTCTCAGAGCCTTTTGCCTGGGGATAACAAACTGTGGCATAGTAAAAGTAAATTTACCTCTAAAGAAAGAAAGAAAAGAGTGGAATTTGGGACAAGAATAGGAAAAATTTAACAGAGTTAATCTTGGTGTCTGTTATATTATTTTCTTTTATGTATTTTTGAATTATTTTATAATTTGAGAAATATATGCATGTCTTCTGCAGACACTCTGACACATATTAAAGTAAATCAAGCCAAATGTCTCTGCTGATTATATAGCAATTTCTAGAAAACTCAAAAATATAACGTAGGTAATAATCTGGTCTAGAAGAAAAACCTTTAAAAATTGAAACACAGGGGAAAATATAGATTGTCCTTAGCTATATTTTCCTCTAAAAGTCACTTTTAAAAAAAAATCTTTAAATTTAGAAAAAACACTTTAATTCTACAATAAAAACAAATAGAAAAAAGACTACTAACTCCTACTTTCACAAATATATTTTCTATTTCACAAACAGATAGAGATTTTTCTGACATATAAGTTTCTTTTCATTTGGGTTTTTGTAGCAATTTGAAAGAATAATAGTATAGAAAAGGAGTTTATATTGTATTTGCCATTGCAAGGGCTGATCAAAAAATACAGCATGTGTTTAAATTTTAAAAATGTATTACATGGGGAGGAGAAGGGTAATAAAAAGAAGCAAGATATGTTAAGCACATGTACCTACTCCCTAAAATGAATATCATGTACTCCAAACATGTACAATACTAGTACAAAAAATATATTATAGTAAAAGACACATTTCCATTAATCCTCCTCAAAATACTCCCTTCACTTTGAATATGCTTATTCTACCATTCTTGCTGTTTTCTGAAGCAGGTCTTCACCAATCCGAAAGTCTTTTGTGAGCGTCTTTATGAGATATGACCAAAAATACAGTGAGTGCTGTTGCCAAGTACCCTCCAAAAGAAAAGCAGTCTTGTAAAACAACACAGTGTGTCCTCTTCTACTTTATCCACCAGATTTGGCATCTTGCAATTTCTGACTCTTCCCCACAGTCAAAATTACCACCCAAGGTAAACATTTCAAATCTATTCAGGACATCAAAACAATAACAATAACACAACTAAAGACACTCAGGAAAGAGGGCTTTCAGAACTGCTTCAGAAAGTGGCAAGAATGATGGAATAAGTGTGTTCAAAGCAAAAGGGGTATTCTGAGGGGGATTAATGCCAATGTGTCTTGTACTATAATCTTTTTTTAAAATTTAAACATTCACTGTAACTTTTGATCACACCATGTATCATCTTACCTTATCATAAAATATCTTCGGTTATGCATCTCCATGTTGCATGACCCCAACATGAAAATAAGCCTTAATTTTACTTCCTCCTGTGACTACTTTAAAGAAAACTTCAGACTATCCCAACTACAAGAAGGGAAGTCAAGAAACTGGTAGGGAAAACTACTGTCTTACAATCTTACAGAATTTGAATAAGCTGCTTCCCATGTGAATCATCAGGGGACAAATTCACCCTTTGTCTCTTCACCCTACTCCCAGATTCTAAAACTAGCTGAGGACACATGAAAGAGCCTGCTTGGTAAGAAGATTCTTGTCCCCTTTCTGATGTGTATATACACGTGTACACACACAGGAATGTGTTACACATGTTGCTTCAAGTTCACAAACCTGCAGACAAGTGGGTTTGGAGAAAGGAGCTACTACATTTAAAAGTTGCAAAAAAAAAAAAAAAATAGAAAACCTGCCCACAAAGACTGAACTTCTAAGAGTGTGGATAAGGTGAAGGATAAATTAACCATAATTCTGTGTTTGCAGAATAGATTAAATATCAAAAGGAAAAGACCCGCCCAAAGTTTTCTCCTTACACTAATTCTTTTTGTTTAGTTCTTATTCTTAATGTTTTCCCATAGAAAGTAGAATATGAAACAAAGGAGCCCAAACTTAACTCAGAGAAAGAACATTAAAGAGCATAAGAAAGAGAACTGAAGAGTTGTTCACTGGACAAAGGATTGAAATGCTCTAGTGGTATTTTTTTCCGGAGGATGACTTAAACTACAGGAGCCTGAGGGAAAGAGTAAAAAGTCCTGGATAAAGGCTAAGACTGTGAGAAGGACTTGGGCTAGCGAAGAGGAATGGCTCTGCTGTGGCAGCCAGAGGCAGTTTCAGAGCTTGCCATCTGCTTCTTAGGATCCAGGCTATGTCAGTGATTGTTCCTAAGCCTCTGTTCAAAAAACAAGACAATGTCACCAGATGAGATCTGGATTAAACAAAAACATTTGGGTCTGCCAACACTAGGTAAGTGACCGTAATATTAGCATGCTATATCCAAATCTGCATGTCTTACTGAAGAAGCAAAAAGTCCAGTCTTTTTGTTTTCAAGGAATTTCTTATCCTATACAGGAAAAAATCTAAGTAAGATATGTTGTTTTTAAATGGTAGATTTATGTCTACAATTAACTTATAAGCACTAAGTACTTAAAGGAGACAGAAAGCACGGTCAGACTATGGCCAGAATCAGGTAAAGAACAACAGGTAAGTATTTCCCAGAAGAGGTAAGTTTTATACATTTATCTTTTTTCTTTTTATACATTTATCTTGAAAGTGGTAGATGTCATAGTTCCTTGAAAAAGAATAAGAGGAAGGTATAACAGACAAAAATATTGTCACTCCATACAGCTCCACAGCAGAAATGAAAAGAGTGTGCTTGAGATATGCATGGCTGAAGCACTGCCGTGTACCCCCTCAAAAAATGCAGTTAAAATAAGAGGCAATCTGAGGTTTGCAAGTATGATCAGTTGTCCTGTGGTAAATGAATAAAAGAATTAATTGAAAAGGGACATGATTATGACTTTAGGTGGGATTGAGGAGAATGGGTTAAAACTGTCAAGAACTATGAAGAATGTGAAGTTTTACTTTACTTACAAGCTGACAAGTTAGTCTGCAAAAGTCGTAAGGTCCTAATCACCCCTGGCACAGCAAGTCACACAATCATCATTTTTAAATCAGTTATACTTACCCTCCAAATGCGGGGGGTGATGAAGAGGACCCACATGCATCCTGCCCAGGCATGGGTTTGCATCCCAGCTGAGGAGCACTTGACTTACAAAACCCAATGTTTCATAAGGGTCAGTCAGCAAACCTGTCTGACCTTTGCTCCAAAGGAAGACGTGATTTTATCAAACTAGACAGTAAACAAACCTGCATCCTCAAAAAAGGTCATCCAGAACAAAAAGACAATTAGCATTTCTGCTGATAAGATATTTGAAAATGCAAGAGACCTATAAAAATCATCCTCCAAAAAGTGGAGGATAGAAAGGCCTGCAGAATGAGCACATGGGAAAATAAGCATTAAGTCGTAAAAGAATATAACAGAGCAGTAAATAAGGGAGAAATAATATAGCGTTTTTGCAGAAGAATCAGTGAAAATTATTATGACCTGAAGGTCTGAGCATTTGGAAAAAGGGCTGAAAAGAAAAAAGTAGGTGAGAAAGGGTCAAACAAAACTACTCCGTTTTAGTTACCTATTGCTGCATAATAAAATTACCTCCAAAACTTAGTGGTATGCGACGATAAATGTTCATTACCTCTCACAGTTTTGTGGATCAGGAATCCAGCAGCACTTACCTTGTAGTTCTGGTTCGGGGTCTTTCATGAAGTTGCATTCTAGTCATTGGCAGGGGCTACAGTCACCTGAGGCTTTGACTGGGACTGGCAGATCACTTTAAAGCTCATGGCGCATTCTCACACCTGGCAAGTTAGTTTTCGGTGTTGTAAGAAAGCCTCAGTTCCTTACCACATAGACCTCTCCCCATGGTTTCACATGAGTCCTCACAACACGAAACCTGGTTTTGTCCAGAGCCAGTGATTTAACAAGAGACAGCAAGGTAGAAGCCACAATGCACACTGCCTTTTATGGTCTAGTTCCAGAAGTCATGCTCTTAACTCCTGCCGTATTCTACTCATTTAGAAGCAGGTCAGGAAGCCCAGCTCACACTCAAGGGAAGGGGAATTATGCTCCACATACTGGAGACTTTCTGGACGTATTTTAAAACCACCACAGACTCTGAGTTCAAACATCTGTCATTGGGGCTGGTGAGATGGCTCAGCGGCTTAAGCGCCTGCCCAGCAAGCGCGAGGGCCCGAGTTCGACTCCCGGAACCCACATACAAAAAAGGGGCCGGTGATATCGCTCAGCGGCACGGGTGCCTGCTGGCGCGTGAGGTCCTGAGGTCGACCCCCCGGTACCCACAAAAAAAAAAAGAAAATCTGTCATGGTGATGGAGTAAAACATCAATAAACAGCAAATGATATCATTCCTAGGGAGACTATAGTTGAAACAAGAGACAGGTCCTAGCTTGAGGAGGATGGAGATGAGGTAATATACTCAAGTTGTAAAATTTCTATTTTTGTTTTTGGTTAAAATTTATTTTTGTGCTATTTCTTACTTCCTTATCCTAACACCAGTACCTAATTCTCTTACTATTTAGATAGGTGCAGATTTTTTGTTTGTTTGTTTTATTTTGATTAGACTACAGTCCAAGTTGATGTCCCCATAGCAATTTTTTAAAAAGCAAGCACTCCTGTCCGGGCAGAAGGAAAGAATTGATCCAGATGCCAAGGAGAAAATTGTGTTGATCTCTAACAGCGATCTATTATACTGAGGTTACAATCAGTTCCTTTCAGAGTCACAGGGTTCTTGTGGTTGAGCTAAAGAGCCAAAACCCTCTAATCTACAGCAAAACTCAATTTTCTCCACGAATTTATTTCTTCTAAATTTTAGGTTCGTTGTTTAATAGCACCAGGATGATTAGATCTGTACTTATGAGGATTACTCAAGTAGTGCACAAAATGAGTAAAATCAAAGTCAAGGATACCAAGTAGGATTCTTTCACAATAAACCAAATATGAAATAATAAAGATCTGAATCCAGGCACAGAACTTAAAAAGAAGGGACCGTTTCAAAAGTGGTTTCCAAAATATGACACTTAGAATTTGGTGACTAATTAGAGGTAGGAGATGGGGGAAAGGGGACATGGAGGAAAAATCAGAGGTGTCTGGTTTGTGAGATTTTGTAGGGACTAACGGCAATTGGGTAGTGCTAGATTTCCCAGGACCTTCTTAGTTTACAAAGTTCCAACATTTGAGAAATGCCACAATCCCAGGCAATCTGCACATTCAGGCACTGTATGATAGGAATAACAGTAACACAAATAGGGAAAGCAGGAAAGGGGATGTTTCAGCTGTGGAAAATAAACTTTTGTTATGGGGAAATATATTTCTGAAGCCCTGTGGAGAGGCTGGAGGTGGGTATGAAGAATCGTCAGTAATTATATGAGAACTGATGTTGTGGAAGAGGGTAAGAACCACCTAGGAAGGATGTAGAGTTGAGACTCCAACTCAGTTTTGTTTTGTTTTGGTCTTTTTTTTTTTTTTTTTGTACCGGAATCGAACTCAGGACCTTGTGCTTGCCAGGCAGGCGCTGTGCTGCTGAGCTATATTCTCGGCCCTCCAACTCAGGTTTAAAAATTAAAAGTGGATTGGTTGTACTTGGAGAAGAAGAAAATCCTCAAGAGAGACAGAGAAGTTCAACAAAGTAAGATAAATAAGAAACAGTGATTATTCCAGAAGCCAGAGAAAGAGGAAATTTTTTAAAGACCAAAAGAAGGAAAACTGTCAAAAGCCACAGAGGGGAGTTCGCAGGATTTAGAAATTTGCTCCGTTTCCTCTAGTGATCCAAAAGGACAATTTTAAGAGTAAGTGCTGCAGCTGTAAGGACAGACTGGGCCCATCCCTGGCCATCAAAGAGCATCGTGTCCAATAAACGCCTCGCCCCCGACCCTCTGAGAGCCAAGGCAGAGAGACTGAATCAGCACCTCCAACTTAGTCTCGACTCTCAGGAACTGAGAAACTAGTCGACCTTTACTGACAGGTTTATTTTTAAAACTATTGGCTTTATTAAAAAGAAGTATGTGCCAAACACCTTATATGCTTTAACTCATTTAATCCTCATTGCAAAGCGGTGAGGATAAATATTTCTCATTTTGATTCTCTTCAATTTCTCTAATTTTTAAAAAATCCATAATGACAAAAACAGCTTTTGTCCACATGCCATATTCTAAGGCTATCCCCCCATCTATGGTGTTGCTCAATATCTTTGGCTCCTGAGTCTCTGTTGCCTGCTTGGTTCCTGAGAGTCAAGTGAAATTTTTTTTCTAATTTATTTAGATGCCTTTGAATTGTGTTATAATTTTCTGAGGTGTAGTAACTCCACCCATCTCAAGCTAGCTACCAAGTTAAGGAAGTCCACTCCAATTCTTTCCACAAAATGCATAATCAGGCATTTAAATATCTGCAACATTATATTCACAACCTCTGTAGTTGAATAGTTTGCTTATTGTTTTTTGTTGGTAATTTTTATCTACCTATTAATGATAAACTTCTGGATGTCAGAAAGCAAGCAAAATACTCTTCTTGTCCCCTACAACACTTAATAAATTATTGGACACCATAGGCATTTATTAATATTTGATGACTGAATCCTAATACTCAGAAACAAAATAACAACCAGAGCTTGTTTGCATTATCTCTATGACGGCCTCCATGGTGTTCCCGGCTAGAACACCAATATTAACCATGTCACTCTGAGCTCCTCTCATCAAATCATTTCTCTATCCATAGAATTAGTTTATACACTGGGTGAAAATGAAAGCGCACAGAAACCAAAATATACTATATATACTAATGCCCATAAAAGATCAAATGAATAAATGCTCGTCAAATGAATATGCATCATTGCAAAAACCTAATTGTGAAAGATTAATGCAAACTTTATTTTTTGCAATTATACAAGTTTATGTATGCATTTTCCCTATGAGATTGATAGTAACAATAATACTATATTCCTAACTCACTAAAAACTAAAACTCTCACAGATGGTATATATATATATATATATATATATATATATATATATATATATATAAGCGACTGATAAAACAGACTCCATTTTTCTCTCTGCATTACTCAGATTGAAAAAAATCCGGAGTTATCAATTCTTCTGTTAGACATACAAGTCTAGGCTTGAATAACTATGATTTCTGCTAACTGGCCACATCCTAGTATTTTCACACCATTTTTGTACTAAATGGTTAGAACTGATCACTCCACCAAAAGCTGTCACTGAAACATCTTCATTTAAAAATCGTAATAAGACATGTAGCGATCAGATTGAATTTTTTAAATATTATTCTACCTTTTTTGTATTTCAGTAAACTCTTGCAAACATCACCCATTCGCCTTTGTATTATTATGCACACATAAATGCCTGTTAAAATTACTGAATTTTTTTTACTCAATTTGTCGCATGTAATCACTACATTTCTAGCCTGGACAGCTCTTTGGATAATTAACTGAATTTTTGTAAGTGTTATAGATTGCTCACATAACTTGGTAAAAACTGTTTGCTGAAGAAAACAGGTGAGGGAGATGGAGGGGTGGGGAGGAAGTAAAACATCAAGCTTTGCTAATAAATAGTTCTCAGAAATATCAGCTCCCAATTTACTACTTGTACACAATGGGCCAGTTGGAACTTGCACAGTGATCCAATTTGCCACAGCTCTTGTTTTTAGTCTTTGCGGAGATGCTGTGTGCGCACAGTGGGGGCCGCTCTTTCGTATCCCCTGAGTCAATCAGTGGGCTTTTGTTTCCTGCTGGTCAAAAATATCAGGTGGCTTTGAGAGTCTAATTATCAATGAAAAATTAAATTCAATACAGAAATGTAGCCACAAGCACCCCTCTCCTCACCCTTTCTGTGCCCTCACCACCCCAGGCATGTGATGGAGTATCAAGTTATTCCTTAGGATTCCAAAGAGATAGCAAGAAAAAAAAAGGCACAGATCTAAGGAAGCAAATAGAAGAATCGATTTTTACTTACATTTATTACTCTTTGCTTGGTGCAGGACCGTTCTAATTACGATGGATGTTCTGGAAATTAGCAAGCAGTAGGGAGCTCACTCCAAGAGTTGTTAGGCCAAGCTCATCTCAACACTGCTTTATAAAATTTTCTGAGCATAGTTTCCACCAAAAATTCAATAAATAAAGAAGTGAAAGAAGGTAAGTTATTGCCAGTAATGTCAATTTACTTGATAATCTAAAAATGCCCTTTTCCGATGCAGCAAAAGAGTTCCTATTATTCATTAAAGTATATTCTTATCTTTGCTGAATTTAACCAGAGAGATTTCTTTCCAGGCAGCTCGGGAAACAAGAGGATTGAAAATGCTGGCACCTGCCCCTTAATTCAGGTTTTCAAAGTAAATACAGTTTCCTCACTTCACATACAAAGTCAAAAGATAGAATTTGAAACCACCAAAACAAAATACAGTACAGCTTTAATTTTTTACACATTAAAAATATACTACACATCTCTTTTAAGCCTTTTCTTTATCAAAATTCTGTGCTTTGTTGATAATTACCAATTAAGATTATGTTGGAAGAAATATCTTACCATCTCAAAATACCTGCCTTCAGCAAACTTCCTCATGCAATATCCCCCAAAAAAGGGAATATTAAAGTTAAAACCAACAAAGGCAAGCTTTTTCATGGTGCCCAAATACTCCAATATGCCATCATATGCTAGTTTTAAAATCCCACAGAAAGTATTATGGTTGAGTCACAAATACCACTGAATTGTGAAGTCTTCTTCCACACGAGGAACTATCAAGAGACGTTATCAATCTTGGGTTAAATATTTTTGCAAGTTATTTAATCCAACAACGTACTTTTCCCTATTAGTTTAAAGACATAAAAGGTGTTGAATATATAAATCTGTTAGTTAACAGATTGGACTAGAAACTCTGCCAGTGTTCCAAAATCCTTAGGAAACCAGTTCCATTTGTCTGTGCCTATTTTAAGAATCATACTCAATAACCAAATTATAGCTAAATTTGACCAAAGGCACTCTAGGAACTCAGTAGAAAAATATAATAAAGAAACACTCTCATGACTAGAGAAAGGTAGAAGAGGGGGATGTTAAAGATGAATGTATAATATATGAATCTACACATTTGCATTTTTAATGTTTCAAATAAAACTTTATCTTTTACAAACATGAGCATTCAGAAACAAAAAGGATACAATCACTTGGTCATTGAAGACTAAACTATTTTGAAAATAGAAATATTTACCATATACTGAAGAATATGTTATCACTATTCATTAGAATCTTATGCTAACTGATTTTATATTTTATAGTTTATTAATAGATTATCTTTGAACATGACACCTTTAATAGAGAAAAACACAATTATTTGATATACTTTGACTTTAACACATTCGTGTGAATTTTGCTAATTTATTTTACATGTAAATAGCAATATCACAATCAAAAATGGTTACCGAACAGTCACTCTTTACAAATGCACATATGGTAAAATCTTACAATTAGATATGATCAAAGTCAGATACTATTGTAAACTCAAAAAATATTCTTTCACTGTGCTCAGTGGCTCGCACATATAATCCCAGCTACTTGGGAAGCTGAGGTAGGAGGATCACAAGTTCAAGGCTGCCTGGACAGCTTAGTGTAACTCCATCTCAAAATAAAAAATAAAAAGGACTAGGAATGTAGCTCCGTGGTAGAGTATCCCTGGATTCGATACCTAGTACTGCAAAAAAGGAGGAAAAAAATTATTTTTAGTATCCTTCAAACCTATAACAACCAAGGACACGTCAAATATTATGTTCTATGTTAATTTATCTTGCTTAAAATTGTCTTAACTAAATGAGCACAAATAACATTCCAATCTCATTCATTTTGTCAGACACTGAATAAAGTCATCTTTACCAGTGACATTTGGCTACACAGAATCCCACCCTTTTCCTAAATGAATTCTATAAGTCTATGTGGATTTTTTTAAATGTTATTTTATGTAAAATAAAAGTCACACACACGCACACACAACAGTGTATATTAAAAGTCTAACAATATATAGGAGTATCTTTTCCACTGAGATCTAAGGTAGGGAGTAAACATTTCATGCAAATGCATTTCAAGTTTTCTAGTCTTTTTGAGGCAAACTAGCCCAGAACCTTCTGCAAAAGAAGCTAGACATGCTATTTAAAATTGCATCATGCATTTTATATTATAAAGTATTAAATGACTTAATGGACAACACCTTAGAAAGAAAACAGGCAAATTGCAGAATAATTTAAAGTTGCAAAGAAGCAGAGTAACTTGCAGGACATTAAACACTCTATTTTGACATGGAATGCCTGAAGCTAAAGCAATTAAAGCTGCAAAATATTGCTGGCTGACATGATGTGTATGTAAATTTGTCATTCATTGGCAAAGGTTTGTACCAATCACTGGGAATGTTCAAGTAAAAAAATCCATGTAGCATAAAATGCTTTCAGTGAAGTCCTCCAAAAGAATACTTATGCCTCATAGGCATCTGATCATTATCTATAGTAAAATTGTAGTTTAATAAGAGTTGAGCCAGGGATATAGCTCAGTGGCACAGCCTCTGCCTGGCAAGCATGAGGTCCTGAGTTCGATTCCCGGTGACAAAAAAAAAGAGTCCTCTATGGAAATGGCTTTAAGACTGAGGACTAGTTCTTGACATATTATTAATATCTATGTTTCTTAAAGGGAAAATATCCCTTTTTAACACACTTGACAACTGAAAAAGAAAATACACACTACAAATTGACACCATATTTAATTTGGGTTTTTTTCTGGGGCCCCAAAATAACTCCTACTTTGGAGTGTTATATCTAACTGTGCAGTCTATAAATAGAGTCCAATAGGACCATACTTAATTCCAGCCAGTGATCTGATTTATCCTAGCTTAGAAATACTGGTGTTTCTACCACAGGAGGTAGTAGGGAAGGGGGAAACAAAGTAATTCCCCAAATGCACTGTTGCTATGGAGGAGGACGAGATGCCTGCAGTTGAGAAACCATAGATCCACCCTGCACTACCAACCCCTGAAGACTCCTTGCCAAGATTCTCAGGGTATTTGGCAATGCAGAGAAATGCTGAACAGAACCCTAGCAGAAACTGTAAGGAGACAAGACACACTTTAATATTCCTCCATCGAAACTCTTCATTCTGCTTTCAGACTCGATGAACAGATAATAAGTTAGAAGCCAAGAGAGGATTTTAATAAATAACAAACATGACTTCAGAATAATCAGAATAAATACACCAAATAGTTGTTGAATGATAACTTTTACATTTAAGACATTTCACCAATGAGTTTAATTAACTTTCCCAAAGCCTATGAACAAGAAAATCAATCTTTCTCTCTCTCTCTATCATCTCTGTCTCTTTCTCTCTCTTCCTTCCTCCTTCCCTCCCTCCCTCAAAAGGAGCTGGGTCATAAGATTTCACAGCCCCACAGCTCCAATTTTCCTCTCTAAAACTGTTTATTCAGTCCTTCTTGGCTGCTTTAGAGAAGATATAGAGAGTTTACCTCTAGCCTCATGTTTTGGAAAACATCATCACTAACCACAGACTCCAACTGGAATATAAAAGCTATACGGAATGCTGGGCATGGTGGCACACACCTGTAATCCCAGCACTTTAAGAAGCTGAAGCAGGAGAATTGCAAGTTGAAGCCCAGCCTGGGCAACTTAGGAAGGCTCTGGCTCAAAAAATAAAAAAGGAAGTTATACTGGAGACCCTGACCCACCAAACATTTAATTTTATATATAAACAATGTGTTAATGGTCCAAACCAATCATGCTTAAACACTATATCTCAGCTAAATGAATTAGACACTTAAATTTATATATGCAAATACTAGTAATGAAAAGAACCCTACTCTAGAGCCTAATGACACTGACAGCCCCCTGTATAATCTACAGAACAAGAATATTACCTTGTGAGAACTCAATGAACATTCATTGAGCATCTCTGATAGGCACTGTGGAAATTATTGAAATGTTTATTATATGTTTTGATAAGACATAGTCTAAGGGAAAAATACACAAATAATCAAATATCATACACAGAAAATGGCAAAAGTACTAAATAAAGTATAATGGATAAAAGACAAGGGTAAAAGGAGGAGAAGAAAGGGAAAATAGCTGAAGAAAACAGAAAGTGGTATATGACAGACAAAATGGAAAATAGTAGAATGACCCCCCCCAAACTGGCTTGAGTGCCACTTGGTGTACACGTGCTATAACCTCTCTAGCCGTGGTCTCAGTCCACAATTAACAATTTCACAATGGCTTTACCAATATATTCTTCTCACAGCATTCTCTAAGATACTCATGCAAATAAATGTTTTAGAACTACTTCCTAGAGTTATAACTTAGAAAAGGGACAGATAGTCTTAAAGTTTATATGCCAGCAGAGCAACTGCTAAGTTGAAAAGATGATCACATGTTTCAGTGTTTCACCAACAATACATATGAATCATAGCATTGCCACACAGTTAGTGTTAACAGATTTCAGAGGCGTAGGAAAAGAACTAAAATACTGTTAAAGTGGTCTCCACCTTTAGACAGTAGCCACCGATGGTCTTTTTATGATCTAGAAGTTTTAAAATATTCTAACATTCTTTCTCCTAAGCCTTAATAGAGAAGGAGGAAGTTGAAGTGTGGTTTTCTTTGTTATAAACATGGAGTATCTGTGAGGCACAATATTAATCCCATTTGTACCATAAAAGATATGATCCATTTGAGCCTTGCTCTCCTGTGAATTATGAATCATTGTAATACTCTGGGGATAGTTCTGTCACTAAGGTTTCTGCTTTGTTTCTTCAATTTTTCCTCAAATATCTGGATACCTAAACTATCTAAGAAATATAAAGCCCCCATGTGGAGTAACTTTAATATATTCTTTCAATATACTCTCCACTTTTTCCATATCCAGAAATTATGTAGCATAAGAAAATTAGTTTCCCCAAATAAAATGATACTAGTTCTGTTTTCTCCCTTGGAAGGAAAGGCTACTTATTACAGTCTTATTCCTTGGGTAAGTAGCTAAAATATCCAATTAATAGGTTTTAACCATCAGCTAGAATTTGTTTTTAGAATAATGAAAATGTGTTGTCATTATGCTCTTATTCCCTTGTGTTTTTTGAGATGGTTCATTATAACTTACTTTAGCTGCTCTGTTTTCTAATTCTTCATATTTTCACATCTTTTCAACAAAATAATAATACATAAATAATACCTGACAAGACCACATATTTTTCCCTACTGGTATACTTTTGTTCTCTAAGCAGCTGAAAAAACGGGTGTAGTAAAATATAAAGAGAATCCAAATGTGAGCATTCATACATGAAAAAGCATCAGTTTTCTCTCTTTTCCTGCCACACACATCACAGATTCCAGTTAACAATGCATTAAACAATACAGAATAGCAATTTTGAGCCCAAACATCATGCCAAATACTTCTGGTGAAAAATAGTTGCTAAATGTAGCTTCGTTTTGAAAGTCACTGTTTTCATTAACAGTGTCTTCCAACAACCTTGCTTCAATAGTACTACTACCAACCATGAAATTTAGCTGTTTCTGTTTACTCTTTGAATTATACCTATTAAATTACCAACTCAATTTATTTTCCCAGTTGTCATTGCTCTGTTAAGAATATTGTTAATAAGCTAAGGTCTCTCAATTCTTCTTCTAAGACTATGTAGCTGCCTGAATATACTTACCCATACAACCCATAATGTAGACTCCAACAGAAAGTAGAGTTCATCCTTTGATATCCGCTCATTCCTATCATTATTAATGATGCTTGCTTTTAGAAAACACTTGGCAAAAGCATATTCCATGCATTTCTCTACTTGCTACACCTATCAGCAACAACAAAAGTGCGATGAGGCAGATAAATTTTCCAGACCTATGAAAAAAAGATGATTTTAATTAAAAAGTAGACCAGTAGTGTAATTAATTGAAGAATAAACTGATGTCCTGAAACTAATGCAATTTTACCAAGTGCTATTCTTCTCACTGAAATCTATAAGACATTAGCCAAAAACTAACTGAAAATTAATTTTTTAAAAATGTTACTATATCAACACAGTAGTCAATGGTGTAACAAATATTCATTGCACCTCCAGTGTTTTCAAGTTAGTATGCCAGGTACTTGAAATACAATGAAACACCAGACATGGTTCCTCCCATTTAGTAATACATGTCAAGTTGCATATCATTGGGATGTGCTGTTTTTGATTAATCAGTGACTTTGTATTCAATTATGCAAACTTTTTGGAGTACCTACTTTATACTAGGTACTGACCTAAGGACTAGGAACAAAAAGACATACATATAGATATACATATCTCACATTTTGATGGTAATGTTAGATATTAATTCACTAGTTATGATTAAAAACTATGTACAGATTAATGTTCGTGACAATAATCTAGAATTTAGACATTAGAACTTAGTGATGACATTTTGTTTAATAAGTAGATTTTGAATGTTTCACTTCATCGTTCCCTGATCAATCCACAAGGAATTTTTCTCATTCTGCTAAAGACAATTACCATTAAGCACTTTCAAAGACCAGTGTCACTCATCTTGCAATGAGATTAGAAAGAAACCTCAAGGATAAATCCATCGGCTGAAAAATATTGTTGAAATAAATATTTATGTGCATTTTGTGTATTCATGGTAAGCCAAAAGTTTCTCTTAATGAAAAAGCATTCAAAGTTTTAAAACACTGGTGTCAAGATGTAGTGGATCCCTAAAATGTTGGCATACTTAACTCCAACAGACACTACTAAGCCAATTTTGTAAAATATAAATTTACAAGGTAGAGGGTCAGATTTTCACGCATGTAGCAGATAATAGATTCTCTTATCCAGATTCACATTCATATAGCTATAGAAAGGGTGATCTTAGTAGATTGCAAGCCAATCACAGTACTGTACTCCAGGGAATACTGAAAAGTGAGAGATCACTAGTTATAGTGGTCAATGCTTTCTATAGACATGGCCAAGTCACCCAAGTCACTTGGGAAGCAGTTGGAGTCTTTCCTAAAGCTGATGTCACACACAGACTTAAAGTACCTCACTATTTCAAGACTTTCAAAAACTCTCCTGTCTACATAATGCCCCTTACTGATATATTCTTAAAACAATCTTGAGAGAGAAGCTCCACTATTAGATTATTATTTCTCTAAAAAGTTTCTAGTGAAAGGTGACATTGTTCTATAAAAAAGAAAAACAGTATGCTATATGTTATATCTCCAGATTTTATCGGAATAAACATATGATTCTATCTTTAAGTGAGTGATAAGGAACTACATAGTCATTGTCTTAGTTACTTTTCTCATTGCTGAGACAAAACACCCAACTCCCAAAGTTAAGGAAGGAAAGATTTATTTAGCTCACAGTTTGTGGAGGTTTCAGTCCATAATCTGGTGGGTCCAAGGCAGGGTGGCACATGGCAGAGGGCAACAGTTCACAGTGGCAGAAGACAGCAAAAGCAGCAAGAGCAAAAAGGGAGGAGAGCACGAAGAGAGCAAGCCTCTTTTCTTCCCTTATACTGTATGCAGGCTACCACCCCCGGGTGGGTATAGCACTCGCACCCATAATCCCAGCATTGGACCATGAATCAATCACAAACTCTAGAAGCCTGCCCCCCATGACCTCATGAGGCTTTGAGGGGACATCTAGACACAAACCATAACATTCTGCCCCTGGCCCCCCAAAGACTCATGCACATCCTTTTATGCAAAAGGCATTTTAGTCCATCTTTAAGAGTTGCCAAAGTCCTAACAGTTTCAGCATTGCTGAAAAATACAACTCCAAAGTCTCCCCAGAGATGTAAGGCAAACTCTTAGCTGTGAGCCCCTGTACAAATGAAAAGAAAGTTAAACACTTCCAACATTCAGTGGCACAGAATAGACACTTCCATCCAAAAGTTACAAACAGGAGGATACAAAGAATTGGGACAAAAGCAAGTCCAAAATTCAGCAGGGCAAACATTAAGTCTCGTAGTTCCATGTGCAGCATCCAATGCAATCTGTAGCAAGTTGTGAACTCCAAAAGGCTTGCATGACTCTGCCCCTATGGTGCTTCTGGTGGTTGTAGCTCCTAGGGCTTCTCTCTTAGGCCTGCTTTGCTCCTTCCTTGCAGGTTTTCTCAGATGATCCATGTTCCTGGCTTCTCCAAACTTCTGGGGTCTCCACTGCACCTCTGGATTCACCCTCACAGCTTTTACACACTGCCCTCTCAGGGGCACACTGCCTGGCCTCCCAGGCCTTCTTCTAAAATTGGAGTGGAAGCCTTTTTAACCTCAGAACTCTTGCATTCTGCATGCGCCTAAAACCAGAGCCACGTGGATGATGCCGAGGTCTGCTGCCAGCTGGAGCAGCAGCCAGGCTGTCTTCTCTCTTGGCTGTAGTGGTCAAGTGCCTGGATCACTGAGCACTCTGAACCTGATTCTGAGGAACAAATTATCTGCACTGCCGCCATTCCAGAACCTGGTGCGGCCACCACCACCATTCTGGAACATGGTGCTCTGCAGCTTTCTCCTCAAAGCAAAGTCTTTCACTTTTGTAGTTTTGAGGCTGCAAACGGTGGAGACTTACTGCTTCTTGTGATATCCTCAGGCCATCTTTTATATTCTTCTGTTCCTTCTCAGCAATCAAGATCTCAGCTCTATCTTTGCAGTCCACAGCTTTACTGGAGCTTTTTTTCTGGCCAAACTCACAATATTTTAAATCATCCTGCTGGGCTCTTTGCTCTTGATTCACAACATAAATCTGGCTAAAAGCCCTCAACAACAGCCGTGCCACCTCCTCAACATTGAACTGCCTTGAAATTTTTTCTGCCAGATCAATTAGTCCACCACCATTAATCTTAGTCTCAGGCAAAATCTCTGGGCACAAGCAAAATGTGGACAAACTTTCTGGCAAGCCATAACACACATCATCTGGAGTCCCACAACCCATGTAGTCCTTCTTCCCAACAGAAACCTCCCAAGCCTAGTCTTTACTGGCAGGATTTCTATCAGCCTTCTGGTCTTTTGAGCTCTGACCAGAATCTCCCATACAGAACAGCCTAAGGCTTTCCTGCTCTACTCTTTCAGGTGACATCTCCAAATCTTTCCAAACTCTTCCCACAAACCATTCTCAAAGGCTCTTGAACCATATGGTCTGATAGTCACAGCAACGACCCCACTTCTCTGGTACCAAATTCTGTCTTCGTTACTTTTCTCATTGCTGAGACAAAACACCCAACTCCCAAAGTTAAGGAAAGAAAGATTTACTTAGCTCACAGTTTGTGAAGGTTTCAGTCCATAATCTGGTGCACCCAGAGTCAGGGTGGCACATGGCAGAGGGCAACAGTTCACAGTGGCAGAAGACAGCAAAAGCAGCAAGAGCAAAAAGGGAGGAGAGCACGAAGAGAGCAAGCCTCTTTCCCTCCCTTATACTGTATGCAGGCTACCACCCCCGGGTGGGTGTAGCACTCACACCCATAATCCCAGCATTGGACCATGAATCAATCACAAACCCTAGAAGCCTGTCCCCATGACTGCATGAGGATTTGTGGGGACATGTAGACACAAACCATAACAGTCATGGAATTCTATCTATGGAGCAAACTTGGCCACAAAAGTAGGGAAACAGGTCAATATATTTGGTGCTGAGGGACAACACTAAACATTTTTATAGGCCAGTGGCTTGGTTTCTAAGAGCTGATTTGTGCTGTTTTGAAGAATATAATTTGACTCTCAATATATACCAGAACAGGAATTTTTATTATATCAAGATCTAATTATGAAAGCATATGAAAAAATAAAACAAATTTAAATTTTCCTTTTAAATGCTAAATTTTCAATTTAAGAGTCTATGGTAGGGCAGGTGAGATGGCTCAGCAGCGTAAGCGCCTGCCTGGCAAGCGCGAGGGCCTGAGTTCGACTCCCAAAACCCACATATGAAAAAAGGGCCGGTGATATCGCTCAGCGGCACGGGCGCCCCCTGGCACGTGAGGTCCTGAGGTCAACCCCTGGTACCCACAAAAAAAAAAAAAAAAAGTCTATGGTAACAACATTTTTGTCTTTCTGAATGCTTGCTATTCATATCAAGAGCATCAAACCAATGCATTAAGAATGATTATGAATCTTACAGACCATATAAAAATCATTCTATAATAAGTAAAATCCCTAATCTCCAAAACCAAATTCTTTAAAATGCATAACTCTTACTGTTCCTAACATTAGAATTTGGAGTCAAAAGAATGGCAATAGAAAGAATGCAGCTGGAGAGCTTCTTTTGTTTTATTTTTAACATCATAGCATCATTTCCCTCAGACTTGTAAAGGCTGAGATAGAATCTTACCGTGATTCTGATATTGGGAAGTTAAAAAAAAAACCTATATTATGGCCTCTGTGATATAATAAGAGATATGTACTCTATATCACAAAACTGAAGAACCATGATTTGATCTTCCCCAAAGCCAGAAACATGTGAGAATGTGTGCTTCATTATGCTATTTTATTACAGTTTGTTCCAGTCACCATAATGATGCACTGATATTTCAATGTTACTCACATAACTTGAAATAGAATTTTCAAATCGGAATTCCATACAGAAATCAGCACAAAGCGATACAGCATTTTTACGTATTTAAAAGGTCTATGAAATTTTCTTGGAGGTTGAAATCCTTTATATTCATCAGGGCCTTGTATAGATATTTATATAGGATAATAAGGCTAAGTGCAGACACACAAATCAGTACAAATTTATCCATAAGGATAAGGAGATGCTTCTGTTTGCATATGGATATTCATGAAAATTAGGGCAAAAAGTCAAAACTAAATAAATATTTAATATTTCAACACCTGTCATATAGTTTTTTGTATGTGTGTGCTTTACTACTATTGACTAGCAGTAGTACTGCTACTCTAACCAACTTCATTAAAGAATAAAAGAAAAGTAATAAGTCATTTCACACCCTGTCTGACCATTATACAATAATAGCAAGATTTCATGCAAGGGTACAACATTATGCCCATCTGCAATCACAGTCTCTTTGCAAAAATCTCAATTCACACTTCACATGCAGCTAACCTTGTTACCATCCCTTCCTAAATCCATCAGTGTTGCAGCTGCACGTCTTCACAGCCCAACATCTTAAAATTCATCACTTTGGCACCTTAGCATCACTATAGGTCAAGATAAAGAATCCAACCAAGAATAATTAAAGGGCACCCAGATGTTTAGTTTACTTATCTCAAGCCTTTCCTTTAACATATTTGAATTGCCTGTGTGTACTATTTCTTTCTTATTTTTAAGATATATGCAATGTGATTATTTTAAGGCTATGAGACCTGGAACAATATATTTCAGACTTTTTTTTTTTACAGGTATAGTTCTTTGTAGTTGAAATTTGAACAAGAGGTGTGATAATGAGTAGGTTGAGGGAAGGAAAGGTGTTATCTCATTAAGGTAATTACTAAGACATCCCCACCATTATATTGGTTTGAAAATGTGGCAATTAAAGCACCCTACATGGACTCCTGGAGACAAGAGAACAAGACAGTTCTCTTGGAACTTCGTTGGTACAGTTAATGTGTGTCATGTAAATGAAAGGGTAGACTATTTCTATTTAATTCTTTTCCTCAGCCCCTCACCCCCACCCTCAAATTTCTTTGTGGGTTATGGTTCTATAATTTTCCCCTTAACCCGAATGTAGTTCTCATGAAAGGTGCAGATTGGCAGCCCTAGAAGTGAAAGCCCTCCATGACCCACAGAAGAACGGGAGCACATGAAACAGTAGGGCAAGCTGGGGAGGCAGCATGCTACCAACCTAAGTTAGAAGAGATCTGACCTTCTTTCCAAAGACAAGTCTCCTGCTCTGGTAAGGAGGCTGCTAAATTCATGCCCAAAGTCAGAAAGGCTTAAAATACCTGTAAAAAATGATAAGATGTTCTTAAATTCCTTCACCACAACCTATCCTAGCTAACTCACGTGGCTCTCAATTCACTCAAGCTAAATTTGAACTATTCACTAAACCACTACCTTTGGTCAGTAATCCAGTTCCCTTTTTAAGTTAGTTGTCTTGCTCTCACTCTTTCATTGTTTCCACTGCCCCAATCAAAATCAATAATAATGTGATACACCAAATGACCCATAGAAATCAATCTCAAAAATCTTGCTCTCATGCTCATTGAAGTACTATTTATTTCAAGTTAAAGAAAACAATCTTATTGTGCAGCAATAGGGTTGGATGGAGTGGGGTGTAGCTCAGTGGTAGAGTACTTGCTTAGCCTGTGCCAGGGCTGAGTTTGATCCCTAGCATTAAATAAATAAACAAATAAATAGTACAGCAATGGGAGAATGGACTCACTTTATAAGAGGAAACATTATGTATCATACATACAAAGACTTAAATTATATGGAAATATGTGTACTACATAGAAAAAAATATGAACATCCCAGATGAAATAACAACCACATAAAAATGTACAGCAAAAAAAAGTTAGGAATGGCTTTCTTTGAGTGGGCGAAGATAGGCATTTTCTTCTATTTTTCAGTATTTCATAAATTTTCCACAGCAAGCCTGAATTATTTTTACGATGAGAATTTTATTTTAATAATTTTTATATAAAAGTCTTAGTTTCCTTTATAATAGGATTTGGTCACATAAATTTAATTTCATAAATGGAAGGGCAAGAATCACCTGAAAATGCTATAATTCTGTAATTTCTCTTTCCTTCTCTTTTCCCTCTCTATTCTTATAGAAAAAAGTGGCAGAAACAACCAGCATTGAAAGAAAGAAACACTAAGCAAATATGTTGAGGAAAGAACTGATGATTAGAGTAAGTGTTACACTAGAAGACTTCTGAGATTCTTTTCAATTCTGGGTTTGGATCAAGATCAGTTCTGCTTAATATGCAATTAGTTATTAACATGGATGTTGGAAATATCCTTTTCCCAAGTTCCTGGACAGAACCAAGTAATAGTCATGTTCCCCTACGTGACTAGATCATTCATGGGAGTAAAAAGAAAAGCCTGTAAAACATGTTGCCAAATGAAGGGACTCAGTCCCTCCTGAAATGTTTTAAATAACTGTTTCATTTTTAAAACCCTGTTCCAAAATATTGATTAATAGCAGATCCAATACATTTTCAAGTTCAGTTCATCATTTTGGCATTGATACTCCTCAACAATTTTTGGTCTATCTCCTTGCCCCCATGCCAACATTCCAGATGCTGTATCTGAAACAGTGAGGTAAAACTCAAGCAGAGAAGAACAAGCAGAGAACGAAGAGCAGAACAGGCTCCGTTGGACTGAGGCCTTCGAAGTCTCCTTGCAGTCTCCAGGCATCTATAACCCGTTCCCGCGTGAAAGCAGTCATTGCTGCTTTACTAAATGGGGTGGGAAGGTCTTAATGTTTATATAAATTCTAATCGAATTCTACCCTAATAAATATCTTCATAGGCAGACCTGGGGCATGTGAAAATAATTGTGCTTTTGTGTAGACAATTAGGCCACAAGATGAAAGGTGGCACGTGTGGAGCTGAGGAAAGTCATCTAGGCGCTGGCAGGGGCAAAGTGTTTTAACCAAAACTAATAACCGAGAAAAGGAAAGGAGCAAAAAAAGTTTAGGCCTAGTCTGCACAACCCGGCATGCCTGGATAGCCCCCCTCTTGGGTTGAAAGAAAAGGTGATTAGGGGAGAGGAGGCCCTGCAACCTCACAGCTGCTTCTTTTTCTGCGCTCTGATTGGCCGTGGCCAAGGTAGGCGGGCAGAGGGCAGCCAAGTGACAGAGGTGGGTGGAAATGGTAGGAACAACGTGCTTTTGGTGGTCAGTTCTAATGTAAATCTAGGGGAACTGATGGGAGAATATGAATGTAGATTGACAGAACTTTCTAAAGCAATCCGACAAAAAAGAACGAGACAGGAAAGCACACCATGCTCACATTTATTCATTTGTGCTTTATGTTTCTCTCAGGGCCAATCTATCACTGTATAGCAATGAAAGACCCTGTGACACTTTTGCCTTTTTCGCATAAGAGCAAGTTTAATGTGATGCCACAGTGTGTTCGCGCAAGTCCAGTGAGGACATTGGTGTCCCTTTTAAATCTTTATTTAATGGCAACAACTTGATAGACTTCTACCAATAGAACAGTTTGTGGGAAATAAGGCAGATGAATAAAAAAGTGACGTTTTAAAGTCACTCCGGCCTCTGATACACCTTATTTCCAATAGGATACTCTGTCCCTGGTAATGTGTGTTCTGAAACCTCTCTGTCCATCCATCTGCAGATGCCCATCCTGCAGGAGGCAAGTGTTGGCTCAAGGGGAAGTCAGGTATCAGCTCCTTAATGGCATTACCAAACGTTATTAGCGTTTTCCAGAAATAATGGCATGACAATTTTTATGAAATTACAGATATTAACAAAATCAGAGCTTAAGATTAAATTACAGAAAATAAGTTCACTTAACCCAAAACCTAGCTAGCAGGAAAGATACCTTCCGTGGTCCCTTCGCTTGGGAGACTCCTACATTTGAAAACTGTACCAAATAGCCTGGGTTCCCTGCAGCAGAAAGTGCATAGCACCAGTTTTCCACAGCCTTTCCCTTTCAGGCAGTTCCTTTTAGAATGTGGACTGTTTCTCCACCAGGACACTAATTTTGTTGCATGGAGGTGAGGAATCAATGCTCTATCAGGGCCTAAATAGTTTCTCCTAAGGAGGCATTGTAAGTCCAGATTGTTTTATGGAAAACTTTTCCTCCCTTTCCCTGTAAAAACGAAGTGTGCCAAATGGACACCCCACCTGTTCCTCTAGCCCCAAGAAGCTTTGAAGAAAGTGTTGGCTCAATGTGGTGCCTGGTGCTACAATTCCCTATGTCTCCTAAATTCTACTTAGGGTTTCTATCCCTCCACCTATAATGGGGAAGAGGAAGAGGAGAGCCAGAGGGGAAGGCCTGGGTTATCAACAAAGAGAATTCGGCTTCCAAGAACTGGAGGAAATCTGAAAGAGGTATCATTTGCAGCCTAGAGGCCTTTGAAGGAGTGAGAGGGTAGGCGAGGCCGGATGCAGATATCAGCCCCTTCTGGACAAAGATTATTTTATTGTCTTCACGGGAGGAGAAGGCGTTATATTCCGCCCAGAGCCCACTGAGGTGTGCAGAAGGGGCCTGCTCTGTAGGCCATCCCAACCAGCTTTCCTGAAAGCGTCTGCATTCCCGTCCCAGGAATACAGGGTCCCTGTTCCGCTGTGCACATTCTTCCTGGAATCGCGATCTGTACCCCGGCGCGGGAACCCGAGTCCGCGGGGCGGTCTCGGGGCGGGCGGGCAAGCGCCGAGGCTCGGCCGGGTGTGTTCCGCGGAAGACCCGCGCGGAGCCCGCACTGCGCCGCGGTGGGGCTGGGAGGCCACCGCGCCAAACGCCTGGCAACGCGGTGTGCGAATCGTGAGCAGTGGGTGGGAGGGAAGGACTCCAGGTCCACGACGAGGGCCTCTCCACCAAAGAATCAAGTCTGATCTCCACGGGCGGGGGTGGATAGGGGCGGGAACCCATCAGCTCCACGAAGTGACAAGGCCCTTTCTTCGTAAACCAAGTTCAATCTCGCGCTCGCGACGGTCCTTTTCTTCGGAGCTCCCACGGGGGCGACCCGCTGTCTGGCACCAGAGAGGAGCGGGAGCCGGGAGCGTTCCGAACCCGCGGAGAGGGAGCAGCGGGGCTGACCCGCGGGGCGGCCGCCTCGGGGGCGCGGGTCCTAGGCCTTCGCGGACCGAGGCCGCCGCTAGCCAAGCGCGCTCCGGGCCGCGCGGGCGCAGGAAGTCACTGCGGTTTAGAGAGGTGGCGCAGACGACCTCGCCGCAGCCACGGCGCGGGGGCTTCGGAGCCGCAGACCTGAGGCCCGCTCCTTCCTAGTCGGCTTCCACTAAGAACTTATTAAATAGCGGCGGTTTAGAGTTGATCTGTCACTGAGCACTACTTACCCGGAGATCTTTTAGTTTTTGAATTCCTTTATTGATCTGAAGATTTTGTTCTTTGGAATGTGACCCTATTTGGATTTAGAGCTAATCAGGAAACGCTGCCGGGGAGGGCTCTTTGTAATCACCTCGAGGACCTCCCCCGTGGGCGCCGCCGACCTTTCCCCCGCGCGCCCCCTGCGGTCGCCTGGGCTTTGCCGGGAACCAGTCTACCCGGGGCGCCCAGCTCACCGCGCGACCTGGGAGCTGTCTGTGGTGCTACTAAAGAGAAACCGGGCTCAGGGGCACAAACCAGGAGAGGCAGAGAGAGAAAGGAAACTGAGAACTCGACGTCGACCCAGACGGCCCGCCCAGCAACACTCAGACTGACAGAGACCTTCAGAATTCAGCTAGAAGGAGGGGCGGGTAAATTCTCTTCTGGGTCACCTCATCGCCCCGAGACAGTTGACCTGATTTTCCAATGCGAGAAGCCAGTAACACCTCCCATTCTCTGAAAGCACACCCCTCGCCCCACACACTTACCCTCACCCAGCCCTGAGGGTGTTCAGCATGCTAGAGGTAAGAAGGGAGGGGCGCTGGTCACTGAGAAGCCCCCAACTCCAGGAAAAGACACAAGTGGTGGAGCAGGCTGAATGGAGTGGACCAAGGAAGTGGGGCTGGACAAACACGAGCGAGAAGTTCAAGGAGCTGAGGACACTCTTCCAACGTCCGTGGGGTCAACGCTGGAGAAGCGCCCACTCACCATCCGCCCACACCTCTCTAGTCAACAGCCAGAGCGCAGGGCAGGCCAGCTTTCCCCCAGCAAGGATCCGGAGCTGCAGAGGGAACATCAGCTCCCTCCGAGGCTTGGCCTTGCCCCTGACCGTGCCCACTAGTGGTGAAAGTAGGTTTCTTTCCGAGCATGTTGACTCCAAGCCCTGCCTAGCTTTTTCAAAAATCAAGCAGCTCTTTTCCAGTATATTTTTGTAACCACGTGGTTTAACAAGAACTAAAGTTTCCCTAGCCCTGGGGAGAGCTTTTCCAAATATTTTTAGAAAGTTAAAAATATAACAAAACAAACTACTCACAAGCCGCCTGTTTAAAGAGGGAGATGGGATTCTGCCGACTCCCGGGGAAGGGCTGCCTAGGCAGGAGTCAGCTGCCAGGGAGAGGAGGGAGGAAGACTTGGTTTCAGGGTAAGAGGTTTTATTTGCAACAGAGGAAATTGGCTGTCTAATTTGCCATGGTGCGGCCTTTCATTTTAAGGGGTGGAGCAAAAATAAGCTGATACAGACTGGTAGGTATATTTGCTGGAGGCGTGGAGCCAAGCAGCAGTCGTTTACTTTGCAACTCATTGAAAATCACTGGGTTGGGCTAGAATGGCTGGTTGCAGCCAGATACTTTAACTTCTTCCTTAACACTCGACTACAGATTTCTGCTAGGTGTGCTGGGGTCCCTGGGCTGATCTTGGGCTGGGCAAATCTAAGAGGTCTTTGTGGAGTTTTAAACATCACTCTGAAAAAAGTTCATTTCCTGTTGGACACAGAGAATGCCACTGAAAGTCTCTGTTCTGTCAGATTTCATTTTAATCAAAGGAGAAATCCAAATGGAGCCCAGCCATAGATTGCCCTTCAGACACCAGGTGGAGGTGGAGAAGAGTAAAGGAATGCAGCTCCCAGTGACAGCCATCCAGGGGCCTCTGTAACTGGAGATCTCCCAGGACAACAGGCTGTGGGGTGCTGCTTACTTCTCAGAAAACCTCGGAGCTGGGCCTGTTGCTTGCCTAGAATGCTTGCCCAGCACTTGCAGAGCTCTGGGTTTGATTTCCGCCAGAGAGGGGAGGGGGAATATGAATGAATATCTAACATTGCTCTCCTGACCTACTAACCAACCTCAGGACCCCTTGTGTGGAGATGGACTAGGTTTGACTTTTAAGCAGTACTTTGGGGACTTTTGAATATTAGGGCACCTGCTAAGGTGCCCTTTGCAGCACTCCTGCAGAAAGAAAAAGATGAAAAGAAACACAGTACCCTGCTTTCTTCCTGGTGCAACCTCCACTCCCCACCCCTCCCACCCAAACTCAATTTGCTAACTTGTATGCAACAGCAAATTTAGAAAGGGGGGAGTGACACTTTCAACTGTATGATTTAGGGTGTGTTAAGAGAAAGTGACTTCGAAGGAAAGGGAGTGGGGGCTCTGATGTATCCAGAGTAATTACCAGCAGCTGTGAAATACAAGCTTAATTCCAAAGCTTGCTCTCTGTAGGCAGTGTCCACTCCAGTGACCACCTAGGGGCCCAAGTTCAGTGTTGAGAGTGAAGCAGCAGTGGGTGGACTCCCCAGCAGGGTGCCTGCTGGCAGCAAATGGGTACTGCGGCCTTGCTTGGATTCATAGGTTGGTTTGTGCATTTTCCCCACCTGGACCTGAGATAATTCTTGATATGGATTCTTTGTGTGAACTCTGTGCGTGTCCAGGTCTCCCCTGTGCCTAAAGTGGACCAGCCCAGGTCCAGTGCAGAGCAAAGCTATAACATCCTCAAGCCTGGGCAAGTGCCCTTTTAGGCCTAGGCAAATCACTGCAGACTGTTGAAACTTGATTTAAAAAAAAAAAAGGCACGACAGCTGAGATGGAGCAAGGAGCATCCACTGAGTGCCCAGGCATTAGGCATCCCTGCTGGACATAGCTTCACCTAGTTTCCAGCCAAGCCCAGCTGCCCAGCTGTCTGAATCTGTCCCAGCTCAGCAGACACAAAATGAGAAGGGCCAGTCCAGACCCTTTTGTTAGAATCAAAGAAGACCAAGACAGTTTTTTAAAACAAATTGATGAGTTGGGGAGAGATCTGCAAACCACTCCCTAATTAGCCAAGGTCTGATCGAGGCGCCTGAGGCAATTTCCTCCTGGATTTCACCTCTTTCTTTCCTTCTTCCATCCCACTCCTTAACTTTTATTCCCACATCACTCCACGTTTTTAAAAACGTTTTTAATTCTATTAAATAAGGTTCAGGCATCAGAAAAAGTTGGAGACCTGATCCTAGACGTTTAAGTTGCTTACTCCACCACCCCACCAGGGCAGAAGTGAGGATATGGGTGTGAGGATACTAGAGCAGGTGCGAGGATAGAGGTGATAGGATCCTACTCGGCTGCTCGGGAGGTGGCCCAGGGGCTGGAGAGGAGTGCGGGCACCTCCCTAACTGAACCCTCCACTTACATCGCTGAGCACTGAGTTTGGTAGGGAGTCAGCCTGGCCCAGGGCCCCGTGGCCAGAAGTCAAGCCCCGGCTCGGAAGCTCCGAGCATTTCTACACCCACACACACACACATACACACACACACAGAAAGTAGACAGCGGGCCTCCCCGACACACTGGGCAAGGTCTCTACTTTGGTCCCAGCCGTTCCAGGGGCCCAGATAAAAGGCTTGGCATGCCTGTCTCAATCAGAGTTCGCCGAGGCATTCCGGCTCCTGGCATCGAAGCACTGCGAACTCGCTAGGAAGCGCCACTCGGTATGGTGCGGATGACTGGAAGTCCGCCGTGGGACCGAGAAGGCAAGGATCAAAGCCGAAATAAGGGTTTGTTAGCAGGGCCTCTCCACGTCCCCCTGGGGCGCCCTAATTGCTCGTCCTGCAGCCTCCCGCTCGCTCGCAGGCTGTCCGGCCGCGCGGGCAGCCAGCCGCGGGCTGCAGAACAGCTGCGAGGCCGGCATCGCCGCCCCGCGCCCGGGACCGCCGGCGCCCCAGGAAGACCCGGGAGGGGGAGGGCAGGCCGAGAGATCCCCACGCGGCAGAGCTGGGACCTCGGGGCAGTGGGCGATGGCGGGGAGGCCGGCTGGCCGCCCATTAAGCCAGCGCCTACAGCCTAGAGAACAGACTTCCTCCCGCGAGCGGCCTCGGGGCTGCTCTGAAACCATGCACTTAAAAAAGAGAGGCGCCCACACGTAGCAAAGAATGGCTCAAGAGGCTAGCACGAATAAACGGAGCTGTTTTATACAAACCAACCCAACGTTGTACGGATTTTGTAAATTCTTAATATTCCACAGGGGATATTTTTATTCCCCCTAACCAAGTCGCACATTTCATCATAGTATGTACAACTGCTTTAGTAAAATCAGCTCCCTCGGATTTCATCGCTTGTTAAAAAAAGATAAACTTTATTTTTGTAATTTTCAATCACAAAAAAAATCTATATTTTTGTCTAAGCATTTATTTTACTGATCAAAAAGACATGAAAAGAAAAATCATGTTTTTACTAACGTATATAAGTGACTCTTTTTTCGGACAACATACAATAAATATGATATATCACTTATCATTCAGTCTTTCAAATGTACATTTTTTCATATTATGGAGCATGCCACTTTTCCAAAAGAAAAAAGGTCATGAGAAATCAGTGCAAGGTTCTCAGTCACCCTCCTCTTTTCTCTGGGGCAGATGAATGTCCACAGCAAGACCTTCTGCCTGGTCATTTGAGGCTGGCAAGTCCACCTACAATTCTCTCTGCCCCACCTTCCTCTCCATGCCCTTCCTTCTTCCCTCCTTCGCCCTCCCCCCTCCCTCCTGCTTTTCCCTAAAGTCATTTTTAAAAAGAATTTGACGTTTTGTTTCTGTTGATATTTTCACTTACTGGTTTCACTTTGTGTGGGGTCAGCGTTTCGCCAGTCACACTGCTGGGGGAGCTTTCCAGCCCTGCCTCTGGGGGTGGGGATGGAGAACTGAGGGCTGGCTCCTCTTTGGGGACCCCCGCCCGCTGGTGAGCGTCTTCCTCTCTTACTCCTCTGCCTCCCGGGGTTGGCTGCAAGGGAAGCCTGGTGGCCTATTGGCCTGGTGTGGGGAGAGGCGGGGCAGCTGTCCAGGTCGGGCCGGGGACAGGGCAGGACGCACAGCCTTCCCTCCTTCTTCACCGGGGATGTGGGGTGCCTGGGATGGGGTTGGACAAGGGATTGAGGGCTGGCTGTCCCCCGGGCCCCAGGCCATGGATGAGCACTCTGGGTACCAGGGGCCGCTGCAGCTGGGGATGGGGTGCTGGAGGAGTCCGGTACATGCTGCTGTACATGGCAGCAGCAGCTGCTGCCGCTGTCGTGCTGTCCATGCTGCCCAGAAGGCTTGGGTGATAGAAATAAGGTGAAGGAAACATCCTCTGCAACGCTGAGTAGTTCCCCGCCTCAGCAAGAAGCTCCAGGCCCACTGCAGTCTGCCGCTTCCACTTGGTCCTGAAAGAAAGTAGGCGAGCCTGCAACCTACGGCTGTGGGCAGGGTCCAGGCACCAAGGCCACCACCACTTCTCTGGCTCTCTCTGGTCTCCAACTTCTGAGATGGACTAAGACTCAAAGAGCTCTGGGAAGCTGAGTTGCACATCTCCTGCCCCTGCCTTGTTGGCAATACAATCCAAACCCAAAGCCAATTTTGTAAACTACACTATGCTGGAGACACTGGCAGATGGAACCCTACAAGCTTTGCCACTTCTTCCCAACCCTCTGCTCTACTGTGCCCCCCCAATAGTTTGGTTTCTTCCTGAAACTTCCCAAATGAGATCCCTCTCTCCACAGGACTCCCTAATTCTCAAGGTCCCCCAACAATCCCAAAGCCTCTGCTCTGGCTCCACCCCCTCCCCAGCCCCCCACCAAAAAGAAACTGAAAATGTAAACAAAGGGACTCCTGGGCCTGGACCCCAGCCGCTCTCACTCCCTGAAGCTTTGGAGACAACTCTCTTACCAGGCTGACAGGTCCTTACAGCAGGCAGGGGGCTTAGGGTGAGGAGAATGACAAGCTTTCAAAGCAAAATCCTTTTAGGAGAGCACTCTCTCATGGGGACAGTATCCCCTGGCCACTCTAGGTGGAGGGAGAATGCATTTCAAGATACGTCCTCCTTAGGAGAAAGTAACAAAACCTGTGATCAGTTTTTCTTGCTCTCCTCCCTCCCTCACTGCACCCCTGCACCCTGCTAGGAAGAAGAGGGAAGCAGGCTTTTGCTCAAATGCCTTATGAAGGATCGCAAGGCTGGTGGGCCATCCATACCCCAAAGCTCCAGCCAAATTAATAAACATGTCGCCCATTTTAAATTGGCTACAAATGACACTAATGTTTTCCGACAGAATTAGGGTGGCTGAAACCATATGTAATGAGACAGAAAATTATGGTAAAGATGACAACTGGAGGGGCATTTCCAACCGCACTTATGAACGATTAGAACACAAACGAGAGAAAGGGGTGGGGGAGAAAATTGAGTCAAGGGAGCTGAGCAGCACCGCCAGGCTTGGAAACAGCATAGCCTCCAAGTAAGACAGCCCAAGTTTGGATCTACAGTTTGGGGCCCTGCGAGTGCTGGCAGCCACTTTCTTAGTTTCCTTTACACAAAACCACTTGGTGCTGGGACAGCTCTGTGGCACCCTTTCTCCCTATTTGAGACAGCAAAGGCAGTCAGTACAGGGACAGACACCCCTCCCCCCCCCCCCCGCCCCCAGTCTGGAGGCTGGGCCAGCTGCCTGATCTCCAGCCTGCAGCAGCCGACCCAACCCTAACCCAGCTGGGCTCTCTCACTCTCCAAGGCTATGCCGGACCCTGGCTCTCCCAACTCCCACACATCTAAGCGGAGGCTGGTGGGCAGCTCCATGGGGACTGCAGTACCTGGGTCTTGTTGCCAGCTACAGACATTTGGAACCAGCCCAGGGCAGACCCAAGGGGTGCACAGCATACGCAAGCTCTCTGGCCCTGAGTGTCACTGCACAGATGTCTCAATTTGAGGAGGTATGGACTGATTGATTTGGGGACAAAGTGTGTGTGAGGGGGTTCCATCAGCTCAGATTTCAGAGGGAAAGTAGCACCTGTTAGGACACTTAGAAGTGCACAGCTGCCCAAACTCCACCTGCCCTTCGGTCCCTCTCACTTGGTGGTGTGGCTAATCCTCACCCTTGTCTGAAAACCACAAGCACCTACTCTAGGCCCTCTCACTCTCAATCCCTAGTCTCCAGAGGCCAGTGGGGAATGGCCAGACACCTCTGCTCCCCTGAGCAGCCTTCCTTACCTGCGGTTCTGGTACCAGGTCTTGACTTGGGTGTCAGTGAGATTGAGTGCGGCTGCCAGGTCCATGCGGTCCTGGACACTCAGGTACTTCTGCCGTTCAAAGCTACGCTCCAACTGGTTGAGCTGGTGGTCGGAGAAAGCTGTCCTGGCTTTTCGAGGCTTCTTAGCTCTTACAGGGGGACTCTCCCGGCTACTTGTAATCTCCCGGTCTCCTTCCTCCTTTGTTCCTACGATAGAAACCAGCCACAGCCGCGTTTAGTTAGCCTGAAACGGGAAAGGGTAGAGTGTCCTGGCACACACTTCCACATTCTCAAGGCAGCCACTGATGCTGGGGGACTACACTCCGTCACCACCCTCACACACACAGACTTGGGCCTCAGCCAGTATGGAGGAAGAGGACTGCTTTCTGACTAGGGCGTGTGGGACCTTGTGCACAGATCCTGAAAAGGTTCTGAAACAGAGTCTGATCTTCTTGTGGTTGAAAATTGAAAGTCTAAAAATTACTCTTCAATAAAGCTTTCTTTTGTTACTGTTTTTTCTTGATGGGGGAGACACTGTCCATTTTTAAATTTTTTTCACTATGACCTTTTTTTTATTTGATATGTTTCAAAGAGTGGTTGGTTTTGTTTTTTTATTTTTGTTTTTTTGAGGAGGTACCTTTTTACTTTTTTTCTGTTTACTGAAAGTTATAGGCACTTGTTTCTTTTTCAGATGCACTTGGGAAATGCTGGAATCAAGCTTTCTGCAACTACCTGCACGACATCTTTTAAAAAAACAAATGTGTCACCCAGACACTGAATTGAGCTCAAAATCATTGAGCCCATCCAGGTGTCAGTGTGGAGATTTCCGGGTTCTATTTGTCAACTTTGGTTTTTTACTGAAATGCTGGGAAATCAATATGTCAATCCCTCTCTGTTTGTACCCGTTTGTGCAGTGCTCCTTGATCTTCCCTGCAGGAAGAACAATAATCTCTCTAATTGACCCACTGGGGAGGTTGGTGCACGAAAAATCGCCAGACCAGACTGTACATCTGTTTTGGGCACTATTATGCTAATACTATAATAGTAAAATGAGAAGTAAATTCCTACCTTCCAGACAGTGAGCATATCTCTTGACCAGAGAAGAATTAATAATAACTTATAAGTAAAGGGAAAAAAGAAACTACTCCCCTCCTATGTTAAAACTCTTTTCCCAAGCAAAGACCAGGAAAACACTTAATTATGAGATTGAGGAGAAAATGGAAAAGGGGAGTTAAAGGACAATTCCCATTGTCATCTGATTTCACAAAAATAAATGCCATAAAATTCTGCATGTGTAAATGTTACCTCACCATTACTTGTAAGAAGCCAAAAAAATTACTAAAAATAAAGAAATTTTGTTGACACCATTAGGTGAGAAAGGGTTTTTTAAAAAAATTGATTATGACTTTGTACTGGCTTCTCTGTATTAATCACTATCTAATTTATTTAAGTTCCTCTGTTAATCTACACGGAAATTTTTCCTTCATTAAATCCGATAATTCTTGTGTTAGTGTTTAGAAAGTATGAGGGATGCGATCATTTGCATTAAAGCATTAACATCAGCTTGTGATCACAGCCCTAGACACCAGGCTAGCTAAGCAGCTTCCCTCGCCCACCTCCCCCAATTCCCATTCTCAAGGTCTCGGCTGCGAAAACCTCAAGTCCTTCCCTTTTATCAACGAAAAGTATTTCCTTTCACATCTCTTCGCCGCCGCCCACCTTCCCAAAACATTAAAATTAAGTAAAACAAAGAACGGAGCTGGTTGGCGGCGAAGATTGAGGAGCAGAAATGAAACAAAAAACGGAACTTCGGATGCGTCTCTGCGTCTCTAAATTGCACCGCCAGGCCTCTCTTCAGCTTTGCACTCTTTTGACCAGTGCCCGAGTTGCTCCCAGAATAATTCCTCGTCCCGAGATTTGCTGGCGGCCGATGCGGGGCTGTGTAGAAGGAGAAGCTGGACGCCGGCCGGCGCGGCGCGACTCACCGTGGCATTTGATGTCGTTCTGGGAATCTTCCCGCTTGTCGAGTTTGGTTTTGCTGTCCTCCTGCTCCAGCTTTGGCCTGAAGCTCTCGTGCGCTGCGTTGCTCTCCTGCTTCGGGGTGTGGTGGGGAGAGGAGACGCTGGTGCTGTAGGGTGCACACGCCGCCAGAGGTTTGCTGTCGCCCAAGATGTCCTTAATTAAAAAAGAAGAGGTGGAAGTCCTGGGGGCCGAGGCAGCCGAGCCCAGCTGCTGGGCGGCTGGCGGCTGCGGCGGCGGCTGCTGTTGGGGCGAAGGCTGCAAACTTTGCGTCGGGGCCGGGGCTGGCGGCGGCGGCTGCTGGCTGTGGTGGAGGTGGTGGTGATGCTGGGGCCCGTCTGCTACCAGATGCGGCTCCGGGGGCTCCATGGTGACCGAGATGGGAGAAGAAGGCGCCGTTCCTACGGTATCAATCTCGGAGCAGGGGGACGGGGTGGCCTGACTCCTAAAATCCGTGGTCCTCGCCTCCCCGAGCGGGCGGAAATCTCCATTCATCATGCCGGGGCTGCCCGAGCTGGCACTGGACAAAATCGTGTCTATTCCAAAACTAGACCCGCTGGCCCCTTCCATTGTTGTCATTTCTACATGAGGTCCACGCCACTCCGCCGTTCACCAGCCGTCCTGACCAAAAAAGCACAGGAAGCTATCGATCGTAAAACAAAATAAACAATAATGTTGCCGCCGCTTTAAAAAATAAAATAAAATGTGGGGCAGGAGCGAAAGGATAATAGGGAGGTGACAATCGGTGGACACTTTCGACACAACTTTTACCCTTTATGCAAAACGTAGGGCTAGAGAGAAAGACGAGGGGCGAGGGGGACTTACCAAAAAAAAAAAAAAAAAAAAAGTAGGGAAAGAAGGGAGCGTGCGCTCCCGGGACCACCGCGCACGTGGGGCGGCGGTGGCGGCGGCGGCGGCGCAGGGGACCTGGCGAGGGTGCAGGCGGCCGAAAGGGACCCCGAAGCCGCCGCCGCCGCCGCCTGGATCTGCCCACAGCCTGGCACCGGTCGGCAGCAGCGGCGTCAGCGGATGTGGCAGGTGCAGCGAGCGCGGGACCCCCGCTGCCGCGCGCCCGAGGAGCTCCCCGGCGGCGCCCGAGGTGGCTGCTACACGCGACCTGGCCGGCCGCCTCGGAGCCGAGTTTCTGAACTTTCTTGGAAAAGTTGTGGAGCAGATACGACCGCGGCGGCCGCGGCCACCCGAGGAGAAGGAAGAGGAGGAAGAGAAGGAGCAGGTGGAGGAGACGGCAGAGACGCGATGCCCGGCAACTCCAGCCGCTGCCGGGCGCGTTCGCTTGTAATCCGGCGGCTCGCGGGCGGCGTCGACCCCCCTCCCGTGACGTCACGGCCACTGTCGCCGCTCCCCACGCCACACCGCCCGAGCCTCCGCCACGAGGCCGCGCGCCGGCCCCGCGCCCCCATTGGCCACGCCCGCGCAAGCGAGCGACGCCGGCGTGCCAGGAGCCAATGGGCGCGCGGCTCGGGAGCCCGTCAGCGAGCGCCGCGCGGACCCCGCTGCTCTTTTGAGAACCCGCGCATCGCTTTGCCCGTAGCCCTGGGCCGAGCACCCAGTCCAGTGGTCCCGGTGTCCACAATCACAAGCAAGGGGCAAAGACGGACGGGGGCATGGGGGAGAGAAGCGCGGGAGATAGAGAAAGGGGACCTAAGGGAGGAAAGAAAAAGTGGTGACGCCGAGCACGTTTTCTTAAGTCACGGGGAGTGTGGGCGCAGGGGGCCGAAGAGTAGAGGGATCAGGCCGTTTAGACTCGCGCAGCTCCCCAGACCCGCGTGAACAGTCCGGAGACCCTGAGCACAGAGACGGGGCTGAGGGAACACGCGGGGAGGTGTGCGACTCCAGGGGCCGCCGCTCAGATGCGCGGCCGGACTCCGCTGGGGTTTCTCCCCCTAGGAGCCCACGCGTTGGGGCTCGGCCCAGCCGGGTGGCGGATCCGAGCCGGGTCTGCTGCGAGGATCGGGCCTGCGGCTTGAGCCCGGGGACCCAGCCTCGTCTCCGGGAGGAGCCCGCCTGGCCCGACACCTTCTTCCCACAAGGGGAAACAGTGCCCGGGGCGTTCTCCGGCGCGAGGGCAGCCGTTCACCGCGGGGTCAGGCTGACCGGGGACTCGGGCGGCGCTAGCGACCCCGCAGCCTGCGCCCCACGCTGGGTCGTCCGTGTCCCCCACTCCCCAAGACCGGCCGCTCACTTGGAAAGGAAACAGTCACTGCGGATCCACTTGGGACCCGGAGCATGACTGTAACGCCTCGTCGGAGGGTATCAACTTGCATTATTTTCTTTAGGACGCCTCCAACCTGTCTCTTGTTGAATGTCAGAGTAATCGGAAGTGCCAGTGACAAGACGGCATATTACTCCTGATTAAGTACAGTGTCAACCTAATTAGCAGAGTAATTATAAGGTGCTAATGAATGATTCAAAATTCTTTGAGTTACATTTTACTCCGAATTACCATTTTAAGAACCCTATGAATCTGCGTAGCTGGCATCGCTTTCGTGACTAGGTGTAGAATGATGTTAGAAAATGGCCTTTAAAGTCTCCAAGGGCTGGGCCGAAATCTGGGGTTTAGTTGCGGTTCTGTGGGTCGCTGTCAGGGGAACAGCTTTTTTTTGCCGAGGTCCGGGGAGATTACAGGGAAGCAGATGTCCTCCTGGGACAAGATCTTGCCTTTCATTGGGAACTGCAGTGTCAGCCCCTGGTCTGGAAAGGGTATTGGGCGACCCATGCCCCCTGCGTTTTCCTGGAGAAATCGAGGTGTTTCACCCAGCAAAAGCCCACGCTGTGTCGAGGGTATGTTGAGCTGTTTCGAATCATCCTCGTGCCATTTTTCACCGTGTTGCTTTTGAGAACAGCAAGTAGAGAAGGAACCGAGGAAGGAGCTCACGCTTTTCTCAGAGGGCGAGGGGAGTAGGGCGCAGGAGCCGGGGTTGGTGAGCCGAGGCGGGGACGACGCGGGACGAGCTCCAGGCAGAGGAGCTCCTCGGGAGCCCCTCGGGAACGTGCGGCCGAGGGTCGGGTCGGGCCAGCCTGGGCCAGGACGCCGCGGAGGGCCGGGACGACCGCCGGAGCGGGGTTGGATCGGCCTTTTTGGGCGCTGAAACTGCTTGCTGGCCGGGCAGACTCTCCCCGGAGTTTTCGGGCCAGGCCTTGGCCTTCCAGCCGGGGTTACACCACCACCGGCGGCGGACGTAAAAAAGACCGCTTGTCCCAGGCAGCAAGGCCCCGCCCGCCAGGCCCGGCGCAGGACACCGTCGCGGTCTGCGAGCCCGAGCCGCTGGCACAGCTGACTGCAGTGGGAAGGGCTGGAAGGGCGCAGGGGCTGCCCGAGACGGCGGGCGTATTATCGATTAGGGTTCTTCCCATTCTGACATCACCTACCAACTTCCCAAATGAGGTGCGTTTTCTCCTCACCCTGGGGGCTCCAACTTGCACTCCCCTCGCCGCGTGTTCGGGGTGGGAAATGGGGAGAGGGAGAAAACAAATTTAAAATCCGGAACTGACGGTACTGCACAAATCAATTATTCTCGACCTTGATAAATAATTCATTTAAGCCTGTTTTTGTTTTGTTCCGACGCCTAAAATGACTCAAGAGCTCAAAAGGCTGATCGCACAGCTTGTGTTGGGCAGTTCAACAGGGTTTTGTTTTTTGTTTTTTTTTTTTTTTGGCTTGGAATAATTCACAATATTGGCAGGGTAGACAACAGAAATATGACCATACGAAAAAATTAAATCCTAAAAGAAAGAGAGTGTGGAAGGTCGAAGTGTTGGGGGGAAGGGTATGCGTGTTCTATGAAAACTCCAAAGCAAACGGGAACTCAGTAGGCCCATCTTGTGAATGTTTCAGATCATATTTTCTTAAGAAAAGGTTAATATCATAGAAGATTTCTTTGGCAGAATGTTAGCGATTAGCTTTTGGGAGTAACAATGGTGAAGGGAAATATGACCTTGACTTTTCTCAAGGCTCTTACATTTGGGACCCTCCCACAGAGGAAATAATAGGAATGGCCTGAAGGATCAAAAGCAGGACTCAAAGATCAGATCACAAACTTAATAAAAAATAAATTCTTAAAAGCTAGGATTTTAACTTTTCTCAGTTCTTTTTTCTCCAGAGACGGTCCTTTCCATTCTTTTTCTAAGGATATACGAATGTATATGTACAAAAAGCCATGCATTTTTCTGGCAGAACAAGTATAATTTACTTTTCATTTTTGAATAATCAAAATTTCAAAAATAGCCCGGGTGTAGATTAATCACATTTCCAAGTGAGAAGGTATGACTGAATTTTACCTCAGATTTTCCCACTGGATTTAAAATACAAATAGAGTACGTAAACAGACATGAATTTTTTAAATGATTTTACAGGCTCTCATTTTTTCTTTTTTCTTTTCTTTTCTTTTCTTTTTTTTTAAGAAGGAAGAAAATTCTGTAATTTTTGGAATTATTACCCGGAGAGCAGTCGTTTGTTTGCCAACTGTGACTAGAGAACAAACTTTTACTTCCTGGCTCTGAAGGCCCATATCAGTGCCAATCAACAACCAACACCAAAGACACTTCTTTCCTGTCACAGAGACTGATTCAAACACTTGCATATTTTAAGTTTTGTTCCCTAATGCATCCTCCATGGTCCACTTTCACTACCTAGGTTTGGATTTCTTTTAAACTGGAGCATCATATTTTTTTAAATTCTGAATAAATTTGAAGAAGTTTATTCACAAGTTATGACGAATTTAAAGCTGGTGTTTCTTCTATCATATTTAATTTGAACGTTTCTCAAGGTCCACTTGCTGACAGAGCCAAAAATTGACAGGAATAAGGTGCAACGGCGCTTCTCTCCACTGGGCGGCGCCAAGAACCCCGAACCAAGGAGCTGGCTATTGTTTCTTTCTATAAAAAATGTAAGATACACAAACAAGCTCTCTGCCCTCTAAGGCTGACTCCCTGACGATTGAGTGACCTCTCGCCATTTCGAAGCTGCACAAACGTCGGAAGTTTTCTTTCTTTTTCTTTTTTCAGCCTATTAATATATTTCAACTGCTTAAGGACTTGATGCATGTTGGCTTTGGAAAATAATATATGAAAGAGAAAGACATGAAAACACCGAGATTAAATCGCTTCCTTAATTTAAGTGCACTGAAACCGAGAGAGTGGAGATTTGGGAGCAGAGGGAGAAAGATGAAGGGAAAAACTAAGGTCACTGACAATTGGTCTGACAGGAACAAGTTAAAATGAAAATCTGTCATTGTTCTGTGAAAACTTTAAGAGAGAGTTCTATAATCATAATAAAATTTGCAAAAGCTATCACTTCATCAAAACTTTAAAGATAAGCAGTTTAGAAGGGACCTAGCGAAGTGTAGGTCCCTCTTTCTGGGAGTTAGATGTGCAGGGGCAATCAGCAGGAAAGCAAGAAGGTGTGGAGGAAAGAATGCTGGAAGGGAGAACTTACATCCCATTTGCCACTTTCTAGCATTCCTGATCTACCTTTTGATCACCACGTTCCTTCCCTATTAAAGAGAAGCTTTATCCTTGCCTAGAATAGTGACAACTATATCTTCTCTGTAAACCTCTTTACAAAATATGAGGCAAGAATTTGACACATGTACTAGGAAAAGTGGTAATTATTTCTAGATCTGGGCAACACTTGATAGCTACATTTTTTTCACTTCTTCCTTCCTTCATTTTGTTCATTTATTTAGCCAGTAAACATTCTATGCCAAGTGCTTGGGAATGGGACACTATCTTCAGAGAATAGACAGGAGTTTGTGTTCTGGAAATTGTCATAAATATGATGCAAGTCTGAACTGGCTACAATGGGAATTCTCTAGTGAGTGGGGAGTCTTATCTTGGGAGAGGCTGTTGGGGCGACAGAAAGGCTTCCAAAAGGATATGAAGTGTGTGTTAGTCGTGAAAGAAAGAGGTTCATCCTAAATAGTGGGATATAGGGATTTTTATGATAGCAAAAATTTCCCAAATTGCCCAAACTTTTGATCTTGACTAGAGCTGGGCTGCAATCTGTAGACGTACATTAGCTTTACAGTGCTCTCCTGAGTGCAACCGGAAGAAAGAGTATCCTTGGAACACCTTGAAGGGAAAAGGAACGAAATGCACGTGTTTGCAGAACCCGCAGCAGACTTTACAGCAGATTTCAGTCTTAGATGTGATCTCGGCCCCCTCAAATCAGGATTGTATCTCATCTTCCCTACCCCTAATTTTGCTTTTATTTATTTATGTTTCTTCCTTCTTTCTTTCTAGGTTCCCGAATTCTGGAAAGTTGGGTGGTCTTAGGGGCCTAGGAAAAGGTCTCATCTAACTCGAGGGTGAAGAAAGACAAAGTGACAAGGTGGAGACAGTTGGAAGAGGAGCTGAGCGAGAACGCGGGGAGGGATCTTATTTCCCTCCTCCTAAGGCAAAACATTGTCCACTGAAGGCCAGCTCCTGGAGAAATTAAACAGCTCTCTTGTGACACACTAGGCCACAGGCGGGAGGTGATTCTTCTATTCCTGATGTTCAGAGGGAATGGAGGGCCTTGGAGCAGGGAGAAACGAAAGCCGCAAAGCCTCGGAGCACGGAGCGAAGTTGCCAATCAGAGAAGGGGAAATTCATTTACGATGTTAATTAACAAGCGTCTAATTAAAACGGCACTTTGAGCGCTAATCAATCGCTTTATTAAGTTAGAGCCATCACTGGAACAAATTGAAAGCTCCCCGCCCCGACTCCTGCCTTTGCTGCAGGCGGGGCTGGGTTCCCAGATAGGGTGCGAAGGCTAGGGAGCAGGTCGGCCTGGGCTCTCCAAGCGTCCCCGAGGTCTCTAGAATTCTCCACCTCCCACATTCACGCCTGCGGAACTGCTTGCGCCAGCCCCTGGTCCCGGCGAACTGTACGGTGTCCAGGGTGCGATTTGTAGTCCAGACGCACCCACCTGGGAGTCAGGGGTTGCCTAAGACAAACCATTCAGCGGCAACTACCACTAACTTAGCCTCGGAGAAAGAGCTCCCCAAATCTGTGGGAAGACGATGGGCGTCGCCAGCTGGGGAAGGAGGCAACTCAGCCCGAAAGGGGGCGCTCTAGGGCCGGGATCATGCAACCCCATTTCCCGGGACAGACCGACCGCCTCATTTTGAAAACTCTTAGGTGCTAGCCCTGGTGCAGCTCAGCAACCGGGAAAAAGCTGACCTGTCTTCTGGCAACAAGGGCAGGACTACCCGCCTCCTTGGCTTGGTCTCCTGAGGCTCGATAAGAATGGGATGGGGGTGCGAGGAGGGAAGAGCGAGAGGGTCCGCCGATCCCCTGGGACACGTCTGGCACGTGCCAGCCGGTACGTGTCTTCCGCCCAGCCCATTCACGCTTCCCCAAGCCCCTGGCCCTCCGAACTCAGTATGAGAACTGAGATTTCCAATCCCTACTTTAAGGAGTCTTCCGCATTTCCTAATTGTTTAACGACTGCGTTTCACCAAATTCCCATGGGAGAAACATTTGGCAATAAGAAGGGGCTGTGAATTTCAATGCTAATTAAGTGAGTCCTTCTCCCGCAACTCCACCTGCCTGGCAGCCCTTGTTAAGGCTGAACCCGCCCGGCGCACCCACTGCAACATTCCTGGGGTGCAGAGCAGAGGCTGAGGAAAGACAGACCTCTGTGGACGCCTACCTGATTCCCTTTTTTACGGCCTCCTACAGAGAAACATAGAATGCTATTGGAAGAGGGTTTTTTGAGTGGTGGGTGATGTGTGGCAGGGCCCAAGGTGTGGTTTCTGTGCCTGTGGCGACACAGGCATGTCCTGAGCTGGCCTGTGGGCTCTCCTTCCCCCAGGTACTCCCGATCGATCGCATCTGCTAGTGGGGCTGTGCATGCTTGGGGTGTCCCGGGAGAACCGAAGGAACGGCTCCCACGTGCAAAGTTCAAAAGCATTAATATTTTCATCATATTATCATTATTCAATATAATAATATTTGCTCGGTTAGCGGCACTAATTAGGCCACATTAAAACTGTAGTGTCTCCCTAATGGTGCGTAATGTGCCCACAATCACATTTTTCTCTCTGAGGATGAGCGGCTGCTGGCTGCCTGGCAGGGGAGGGGAGGCAGGC